>BMAW01021727.1:84446-148995 GCA_019974015.1 Nephila pilipes | reverse complement strand
TTTTTTTTATTTTGATTGGTAAAAAAATATCAATTCAATATTACAATATAGAAGAAGAGTAATAAAACATATTGTGTGACATATTTCTGTCAATATTTAAATCTACAGCCATCTTAAAGTCGATCAATAAGTTCAAAACTCCAATTGAAGATGCGTAAGAGAAGTACAAATCAAAGAATATGCAAGATCGCTCTCTCCCGAATCCTTCTTAACTAAATTAATCCCAGTTTATGTTCAAATAATAAAATCTTAACTTGCCAAATCACTCATTCCGATTCAAACACTTCTCGATTATAGCAGATAAGACCCCTATAATTCTAATGAGGAGTCATTTCAGCTACTTTAGTCAAAACGATTAATTTGAATAATTCACTCACATGAACAACATCTGTCAGCTTGTCGTGTTATCCTCTGTATCCCTTCAATTTTCCTTTAATTTATATTTCGTTTATATAGCACACTATCTCTTATTCACTTCTTATCTTCATCTAATTTACCCTAAAATGTTTCATTGGGTTTGGAAGAAGTTGTAATTGTATGCAAGTCAAACTAATATAAGTCCCCGAGGTTAGGAAATTTAGTCGATAATAGTCCAATGTCACAAGCATATACAGGAAGAAGAAAAAAAAGATTTATTCAAGCAAGAATAGATATTACATTGAAATGTCCTACTCTCTATGAGATAATAAAGTCGAAATTTAATTCTTAACGTTCTATACATTCCGCTTCAGAGACTGTTATCTTAACGTTCTACACATTCCGTTTCGCTGTTATCCTTTACATAGAGACGTAAATGACTTATAAGTATAAGTATGATACAAATTCATAATCACATGCTGAATAGTATTACCTAATTACTATACATTTATACACCATAAATTATTAATTTTTTCAACATGGCTTCCAATAATAATTAATGTATAATAAAAATAACATAATTTTGATGATAAATCTATTTATCATTTTCCCTTTATTTTACTTTCTTAACGCGAAACCTTTTCTTCCACTTTTAAATATACTAATTTTTTTCCCTATAGAGTAGCGTGTGTTATAACACATCATATGACCCTCTTTTTATTAATTATTTCGGAGAACTCTCATTTTCCTCTTCGATATAATATTGGTCTGCTTGTTCTAACGCTCTCTTTTCATTATATCACTTGTTGTGTGAGCCATGCCAACACGGGAGCTATCTTCCGTCATGGCTCGGAAGTATAATAGCGTAAAAGTTTCAGAATGAGTAAATAAATTCAAATATTCACTTCTCTGAATTAAATATTCATTTTGTTGCATTTAAAAATAACATCGATTTTAGCAAATAGCATTAGGAAAATTGTAATTAAAGTCGACAGGATTGGGAAATATATATATAAATTTTTTAAAGAAAAATCGCTTCTATGTGACAAAAGAATATAAAAAAAGGGCTAAAAAGCAAAAATTATTTTTTCTTCGGCTAGTAAGAAATTAAATGAAACTGTATCGAAAATTACAGTTTATCATAATGATAAATAATAAAAAAAAAAAGTGAAGATTTTTCAATCTAGCTAAAAAAACTTTTTTCACTAAAAACCGAAGCGTTGTACGCGATCATACGAGTAATTAGACAGTTGGATTACGCGAAGTAGTTTAGTTTTTAGTTTCAATAAAAGTGAAAATTTTTCAACTAGATTGAGAAATCTTCCCTTTTTTCATTTATCTTTGATGATAATTAGCTATCATTTTCAATAAATGTCTTACTGGCCGAAGAAAATACTATTCCTTATTTCCTTTTTTTTTTACTCTTTCGCCATATTTTTTTTTATTATTATTAAGTACATCGTTTTCTACTTTTTTGATCCACATTTTCAAAAAAGTTTTAATGAATTTTTCTATAAATTAGAATTTTTTTTTTTTTATTTTTTTTCATGTAGAGTTTATAATTAAATATTATATTGTCATCCAAACTGAGTTTGTGAGCAAATTTTCAAGGTCGGACCAAGGTTAAAGTATAGTGAAGTGGGTAAAAAATTGATGAAAATATGTATGCCTAATTGATACATAGTGGGTAATAAGAAGTATTAGGGGGAAATAAAAAGCAACACTGTAATGGTTAGAAAATATAAAGTGAATTTTAGAAAAACCAAATGACCGCGTTATATCGCATCAGCTTTCCGCAAAGAATACAAGGTTTTAAAGTGCTTGACATTTCCGTATTCTAAAAAAATCGTCATCATAACAAAGTCATTGAAATAAGTATTCGTAAGAGAACAACAAAATATTTCTAACATATTAAAATTGTATGAAAAAATATTACAAATTGTTAGTAATATTTTTCTATAAAAATTATCTATTCTTTTCACGTAAAGAACGATCAAAATGTTCAAGCAATAACTCCATACATTCCTTGAGTATGGAGGATCGACAAGAAAAAAATTAAGTTGTATTTTACTTTGATTGAGCATGATTTCGAAAATCAGATTCTTAAATACCCTAGAAATGTCTAAGAGCCAACAAAAAATGTCAAAATTCCTTTTAGAAAGTGATCTGAAAAATATTTTCATTATTTAAGGAAAAAGAACCTGAAAATAAAAATTTAAATTTAAAAAAAATGAAGGAGAATGTATAGGCTCTATGAATTTAAGCAGAATTTGAATTAAAAATCAAAGATTTAGACTTAAAACTTTTTGAGAAAATTTGTGGGGAACAATTTTTATTTATTTATTTATTTACGAAACCAAACTTTTTAAGGTATAGTTATATGTGGAGTAAAATGAAGCAGACGGTTTTCTTCAGACTAAAAATAATGAGTTAAGTTTTTTTTTTATTATTAACGTCGCACTAGAAGCTTGAATCTCAGTCAAGTGACGAGAACGACACCAGAAGTTGGGAGAGGCACCTTCCTCTCCCAACTTCTACAATACGCCAACGGGAAGACTTTGGGCCCCGACAGATTTAACGTACATCAGCCCAAAAACCGCCGACCACGAATCCGAAATCATGACCACTAGGCTACCACGGCCCAAAAAAATGATTAACAATTTTTAAGGAGAAGAAAAGTTTAATTTAACAAATGATTTTTTACATGTCCGTTGCCGAGACAACTGGTAAGAAATATATATATATATATATATATATATATATATATATATATAGCAGTAAACAGATTAAAATTACACTATGCACAGAAGATACTAGTAGGGGCACTATTTATGTTCTGACTAATGACAAAAAAGTGGCCTAATAAATATCTATTTATATAATCCGAGAGCCACTATCAAGACTCAGATAGAGTACAGTCATGTATTGGGCAACATCGACAAAAAGTTAATATTATTGGGAATATTAATATTATTATTGGGAATAGTTAATACTATTGAAACTATTATTGGGAATATTTGAATTTTTTTGGTTAATATAAGCTCTGATATAAGAATATGTTTAAATAAAAATAATGAATTGTTCAGTTGTCACTACAGATGGCGCTGCTAGCGCTTCACAGAAATATATATATATATATATAACAAAATAGTTATATAAGTGAGAAGGAGAAAATGTATCTAGTTAAATATCGTCTCTGATGTAGGCCAGGCCAAAATACTTCTTCAAAAGTAAACCTAGAGTAAAAAAAAGGTGTTCTGCAGTTAAGGTGAGTTATTCTATTATGTGTATAATCGAGAAATTATTCAGTAATTAGAACTCTTTTACCGGGAAAGAACACAGAACAAAATAAATTTTATAAATCAAGTTTTAATTTTTCCTTCCAAATGAGACTGGGGTCATCCAGTGAGAGTTTGGTGCCATCAAGTCTGGTGGTCTTCCGAGAAAACTACCGCCTTATCACCATACTGAGATAACCAACAAAAGCTAGCCTACGAGACAAAACTTTATTTATCAAAAACAAATCAAATGAAAATGAGTAGATATATAGATATTGAAAATCAATTTCGTGATTAAAAACAGCAAGTCATTAAGAATACCGTAGATGCAGGGTGGTTAAAATTAAATTGATAGTACTTAGAATCCCGTAGTTTTGATGATGATGCGCGGATCCGAAATAAACATCAAATATGTATTGTATAGATCAGGTCCGGTCAGAACAAAAGCCGCATGTGGTCCGTCCGGTGTCAACCTGTGGCCCGAGTGCTGGTTCATCTGAGCAAAAATTTAAACTTTTAATGTACGTCAAAGTACCAAAAAACATTCGGCCATGAATCGTTCGTATTATATCCGATTACTATGGGAATATCTCAGTACATTGATTCAACTATCGTCAGAATTTTCTACTATATTCTTGTTCAGAAACAATTACCAAGTCGAGTTAATTTTAAAAGTGCGTGAGTGAGCGATACACAATTTGTTTCCCAACCAACAAGTCTACTGAAGAAGAGCGTGGATGCGCATTATTAAAAACGGAAAGGGAATGCCACCCGCAGACCATGCGATATAATAACAACCAGTCTGTCTGCAGCAAGCCTAATATATTTGATCCAGAAAGCGTATGGTTCCAGTCAGACTGATCTTTCGGTGTGTTTCCATCGCAAGTAATTTAGTGCAAGCATTCTGTTGCAGATGCAGAACAGTTTTTAAAAATTTTATTTCGTTCATCTATATTTAATTCAAGGAAATATAATTTTTCCTTAATTTATTGCAGAATATTCTTCACATCTGTAATGGTTCTCGATGGGATTAGTCCATGAGAAACAGAGGCTTCCCGCGACTCGAGAGGAGAAAGAAGTATTAGTTTTTCTTCAGTGAGAATTTGAAATAGTATTAAAAGAGACAAAATTAAACAATTGATTAATCGAATTATCACACACAACACACATATATAATGTAGTCCGCAAAGTCTTTTGGATTGGATAGACCTAATAGAGATCACGGGACCTGGGTTTAATCCGAAAAATTAATAATTAATTTTTGCAGATAGAGGGCTCTGCAATCAGTAAATGGTGAGACAGTATAGCAATTTTTCTTTAAAAGAAACATCGATTTTATCTGTTACATTCATATGTGCTCAATTTTCATGTCTCGTTGGTGAACAACATGTTGAAATAGTACCACAGAGTCATTAAAGGCCGCTTTCAACATTGTGACGAAATGAGGGGTAATCCAATCAAGAAACCCCACAGCCAGGATTCGGATTTGATGATCTAAGACAGAGGAGGCGAGCCTTTTTGGGAAGAAAGCCATATCTGAACAAAACAGATATTATGCGTGCCACCTCCAACTTTTCCTACATAAAAAAAATATATAAAAATGAGCAAAAAATGCTATTCATAAACTGATTATGAGATTTCTACGCACAACGCATCTTTTTTATGTAAGTTTGAGAAGTGGATGAGTAAAAGATAATGTAACAAGGAAAACAAAAATTCAAGCCTAGATTTTATTGCCAATAAACATAATAAAGTATCAGTCAGTTAATCTAGGTATAAAATGAAAATGAATAACTTGAAACATTTGATCCTAAACAATTATTAAACAATCAATGCTTTGTTAGTGTTTTCCTGTATTTGTAATTTTTTACGGAGTGGAGGGTATTAGATTAGTTCCTGAAGCTATATATATATACTAACGATATTTTGATTTAATTACGTTGGAGACATTTGTTCACATACATATATTGATCCATATCTACAACAATATTTGACAGCCAAATTGTGTAAACTTGGAAAATCGTTGGTTATATAGATTACCAAAACCCAGTATAATTTAGATCACTTGTAGATGAATTAAGTTCCTTATATTTGCTTTTCAGTGTAATATGGTGCTGCAGGACAATTATTTCAATTTGGAGTTCACAGGTGTTTAACTAAGGTCTTGCAAAGAAATTGAAAAAAATATTTGGGAAAAGATCGATATTTTTTTACTTCTTGAAAATCATCAAACCTAACACTGAGAATGAATCCTCTGTTAAATGAATATTAAATTGAAAAAACTCTCATAATTCGGAACATTACTGACTTTGGAAGTCAGTTCCTGCATTAATGTGAAATGTGTTAATCTTTTTTTTTCCAAATCGAACAAAAAAAGCAAAAGTTTGCTCTCAAAAAAATATATGACTCGCCAGGTAAGAAAAAATACAATTTTTTCCTGTAAACTTTAATAACGTAACGGAAACACAATTCTGTAAACGAAAATATTTCTCTGTAAACGCAAACAGACATTTGAAATTATTTAACATTTGCATGAGCGAACAGAGGTCTCAGAATTTACATCTGTGATCTTGGGAATCACAGACATCGTCTCAAAGATATAGAGGCCCCTTCGGTCGTCCAATATCATATCTGACCGCAACATGACACCCCTTGATAAAAAACGATATGTTTCCAAGATGTAGCCGAATTCCACTTTCTCCCCGTATTGTTAGCCGATGAGAGTCAGTGTTCAGACTAAAGCGAGTTTCGTCTTTGCACATCACACTGGCTAACTGGCCCAAACTTCAATACTGATGATAAAAAAACCCTCCAGTTTAAGCGAGCGCGTTTATGCATAGATGTGAGGGAAAGCAAACTGCTGGACGTGTGGCGTAGACACCAACAAGACATTGTCTCCTGTGAACAGTGTGTCTAGAAATTCATACTCCTGAGGCCGCTATGAGTGCTGAACCCAGTTCTGAAGCACAATTATCCCTCTGACGCTGCGCAATTATTCTCAGATATCGGCCTTGGTGAACGGTTGTAACTTTTAGCTGATTTGATTCTGGTGATTAGTTAACATTTCGCACAGTTTGAAATTTCTGACGCAGTCTCGAAGCTCCTCCCTGAGGAACATTCGGAATTCGGTTTGTGATCGTCCGGATTTGAGCCCTGCAATAATTTTTCCTTTCACAAATATGTCCAGTGATGGCCTTTGTGCCATCATTAGTTCTGTTTTTCTTTCGTAAGAGAATTACACGAAACCTGTTTGAACTGCTTATGCCGAATGAGTCGGGTTATCTACGTTCCGACGCACGCAGGTGTTAAGCGCGTGAAGACGTCGACTGCAATATTTTGCATGCAAACAAAGTTGTACCTTCAACAGAAAGTTTATCCACAAGTTATTTCGAACAAATTCATCGATATATACTTACCTTGATGAATTATGCTTAACTTGGACACCAATGTATTTATAAGATACTAAACACAATGAACATTTTTAACTGAAGTAGATTAGCTAATTTATGTACGAGTACAGGAAAGTTATGTTTCTCAGTGGTCTAATAGAGATTGACAGTTGTTGCGAAAAAACTCTTTCCATCAGAACTTATACTCATTTTTGTTTTTGCTTTAAGAGAGCAGTTTATGCTACTGTTGAAAGAACGACTTTTTTTTTTTTTTTTTTTTTTTGAAGCGGCGGCTATGATGTAACTAAGAGTTATGAAAATAATTAAAAAATTTATCTAAAGACGAGCATTTGCTTTAATTAGTATCGAGTTGTATTCTATTTTTCTTCAATTACCTAAAGTTCATCATAGGAAGGCCAGCTTACCCTGGGAAATACCCTCTTGAGACCCAAGACCATATTCTTTGAGCAATTTCCCCCTATTTTGAGACCAATCATCTAAAAAGTAATACAAAAATAGTAAATATTGCCGTTTTTTTAAAAAATTAAAAGAAATACATAATTTTTGGCTAGCTCATAATAATGGACATTGGGTCTTAATCTAGTAAAAACGTGTGTTGCTGATTAAATATACAACATAATTTAATTATGTATTAATTATTTTTAATTAATAAAAATATGTAAAAGTACAAAAAAAAAAAAAAAAACTAAATTCAAACTGCTGACTTACCTTCAATTGTTGCTTTCTTTTTGTCGGCCTTTTTCAAATGCTTGTGGAACAAGGATCCTGACGAATAATTTCATGTTTTGCTAAACAGAGGACAGTCCCAATTTAATGGAGTGTCTGATCTTAGGATATAAAACTGTAAATTATTTCTCTACATGTAAAATAAAAATGTCCAATAGAATGGACACTGAGTCTCGAGGATATACGAGAATTATGTTCTGATACCTGGCTTGACAAGGAGGGTAAGAACTCCTTGGAATATTGTGGAACACAATTCTTGAGTTTAAGTTTCTTTAACATATCTACGGTTCACGTACTTCTCCCGTTATTGACAGTTTGTTAATTGACTTCGTTACCTTCGTGCGTAACCCTTTTTTTCTGTATTCTGGTTGTTACGTAATCTTTCATCATATTCTCAAATTAAATATTTTTGAAGCAAAATAAAATATTTCTTATGTTCATTTAAGCTAACTTGAGCTATCATGACAATAATGGCAAGTTTTAAAAAATTAAAGGAAATAACACAAAGATACAGTTTTTGCGCAACAACAGTTAATGTCGACAAGTTTTGAGACAATATTAAGATAAAAAGTAAGATTTAAATATATTTTATTCACAAAATATAAAGTTGGTCGGATTCCAGGATCTGAGTTTTAAAAGGAAAGTTTTTGAAGTAAAAAATAAAGGTAAGTCTTATAAATGTATTTCTAATAACAAAATTTTATAAAGGTAAATTTTTAAATAAATAATAACAAATGACTCTGGGAATATTGACAAATAAGTCTTATAAAACAAACAGGAGAAATGTTTTTCCAAATTTGAAGAAAACAAAATATCAAGCTCCAGACATATGTATCACAAATACAAAAATGGCGGACTTTTAAACAAACTCCGTTTTTCATCAAAAACCTCCTCCACCTCCACAATAAACACACAACGTGCTAGAGAATTCTTCAGAGGAAATCACGCTTATTTTTTTTTCTGCCACCAACTAAATATGATCTAGTGTTTATTCAGCGTGACAGAGGCGAGCCTTGTTTTAACACCTGCGTGCCACTATGGATAATGCTTCGTAACGACCTGGCACCCTGTCATGAATTATGAAAACATTTAATGGATGATCACAGCACGTGCGACAACCACAGCTTATGTAAATAAACCAAAACGTGAGCCCGTGATTTGTGCGAACGGAGATATTTTACGCTCGAGGTTTATGGGTTTGCCCTACATCTACATTTTTTTTTTCCTTAGCTTTTTTTTTTTTTTTTTTTTTTTTTTGCCAGAAATCAAACAGATTTATATATTTTTTTTTACTCTCTAGGATTATTGTTATCTGGAAATAGTGAATTTAAGATGATTGAGACGTATTCGATAAGGAAAAATGAACTTATGTGTATGTGTGTGTGTGTTATACCAACTTCAAGCAATTCTTAGTTTTTTTTAAAAAATAAAAAGCAATGGAAAAATCCTATTTTAACATTCTGTATATTTATGTATATGTTTTTGGAAAGAAAACCAAATATGAGGCATAAATAATTATGTCTGACCAATTGATAATCAATGGATGTATTTATATTTTTAAGTTGCGGTTTACATATTTGTTAAGTTATGTATTTACATTTTTAAGTTTCAGATACATCTTGCGTATTTGTAATTTTACGAATTTGCAGAATACTTATAATGGTGGCATTCTACACACTGAACCAAACTATTATTTCAAAAATTAAATTTAATAATTTTTTGAATTTTATGGTTCAAATTCCCCATAATTTTTATATAAATATTGTGTAATACTTAAAATTTGTAAGTGTTTATTGAAAAAAATTATGTTCAATGTGTAGCAAACAACCTTATTTCATAACATACAAAACATCGTTACTATAGAGAAAGAAGATATTTTCAGGGGGAAGTATACAAGAATCCTAAAAGACTATATGTCAAGAAAAACGTAAATATAAATATTTTTCTCTTTGGGGAGGTACATTTGCTTATAAATTTAAAATTAAATTTTCTAGCTTCCTATTGATCAAATTATCACAAATAATCTATCTTCGGACTCAGCGAAACGCCCTCTATTTTTTAACAATTAAATAAAAAAAGCAAAATTTGGAGCATTTTAGCAATTAATTTACATTAAAAATCTAGTATTTTCCGTACTTTCTTCACATTCAAGAATATTTTCAATAATCTAGTCAAACATTTAGTGTTCTCAAATTATTTAAGGTAATGCGAAACATTTTGCACTTTTTTTAAAAAAATTTCCTGTTAAAAATTATAGGAAGCTTTGTTGAGTTCACAATGTTTTATTTATGAGAATTTGATAAATAGAATACTTAAAAATTAAATTTTAAAATTGTGAACAAATGTGTCGCGCCATACAAAAAAATATCTCTATTTAAGTTTTTCTCAAAATGTGTTTTTTTTTTTTAGGATTCTGATGCACTTTTTTCTCAAAATTAATTTTGTCCATATAGTGCTGATATTTTCCACACTATAAAATGAAGCGATTTCCCATTCATTGACTGTAAATTTTTCTAATGAACACTCACAAATTTTAGGTATCAAGCAATATTTGTGTAAAAATAAAGAAATTTGATTCCTAAAATGCTAAATTTTAATAACTTAATTAAAATCAAATTTTGAAGTTATAATTTTATTCATAGTATAGAATGCTATATTTATAAGTAGTTTTGAAATTTTTAGTTATAAATTTTAAGGTTATAAATGCAGTATTTCTTATGAAAGATGTACCTAAAGATAAGTAAGCGACTTACAAATGTATACATAGATGTGATTTTCAATACGTAAACAAACAGTTCAGCAATAAAATATGACTTACCTTGCTTTCAATTAAAATGATTATTTGAATTAAACAGTTCGCTTTGTTATTGTTAGACATGTCCACTTTCAATTTTAGAAATTAAATAGAATTGTAAACATGATTAGCGTCTCTACACAATCGGAGGGGAAAAAAAAAACTTTATTAAAAAATAATTTTACTTACTTTTCTCAAAGTTCGAATATGACCTCGATTCACTTTAACTTGAATGTATCTAACTACCTATTTATATTTTTGAAAATATTTGCGAATCACTTTTCTTCCCAAAATTCAGAAAACTAATGCAATGTTTGTTTGTGTCATTCGTATTTATAACTAAAGAATTAAACAAATCCATACAAGTACAAGTGGTACAAGTCTATTCTGTCCTTACTAAGTTCTGATTTATATCTAGACAAGCGTTGCTACTGCACGTATATGCACATTGCGATGCTAGTTACAAGTGCTGCAACTGCAAAGTGAATAGGTAGCTACTATGCCTATTATATATTATATAAATACATAGGTAAAATCTGTGTTAGGCATTATGGTATTTATTGAACGCCTAAATTTTGGCAATAAGCTTAAACGGGATCCAATCTATATATATATAAGCGAAATACCACTGACTGACTCATCACGATATCTCTAAGACTATAAACCGATTGACTTGAAATTTGGTACAGTTACTCATTTTGCAATGTAGACGCTCACTAAGAACGGATTTTATGGAATTCTTAACCAAAATGTAGTTATCATCGGTTAATCTTTTCTTACCCATCGGTTATGTCATTTTGGCGACTTTATCGCCAAAAATTACATGACCAACGCCAAACGGAATATATTTTCTTAAATGTATACTGTGTATCGCTACCAATTAAGTTTACTTGCAAGATTTGCGCGTGCGAAATGGAAAAATACCAAATAATTTAATATTGAAGCGCTGATGGATGATTGGCAAGATTTTGGTGAAGAGGCTCTTTTTTGCAAAATATCACCAAATATCTTCCACCGCCAAGTCGAAGCATTTCAATGACCTTGCATTGTGAATTTTAAAAAGCTATACTATGGTAACCCCAGCTGATTTCGCTCGCCAGCTGATTTCGGTTTTGCTGAGCAAACGATAATTTTTATTGTTGTGGAACCTAGACGTAAGTTTTAAATTTATGAGAAAAGTATTTTATTATTAATAATGATTGATAAACTACATTTGTAAATCTAAACGCAATCTAACCAAGTTATTGAAGTTGGCTTTTAACAAATGAATAATAACGGTATGTTATTCATGTCATTAATAAAAAAAATAAGTAGCTATCAAAATATTTATTTTGATGTATGCATTAATTGTAACCTAATGTAAATATCATGCAAAAGTTTTGTTTCTGTATTTTGGTAATTTTTAGTTTTTGTTTTCTAGGAAATAAACATTTTTCATTTTTTAAAATGGCTGGATATTTTATTGTTTTCAGAATACAGAATTATTTTTAATGCTATGATTTTTAAGAGCTATTCTGTCTATTCAATTGCAGTTCCAGATATGCTGCTACCGTAAGAGTTATCCTTTTGCAAAAAGGATCACGTAATACGGGTGACTTTTTGCTAAAATTTTTTATTATACTTCATTTTTTTGTTAGTATTTTTTGTTGAATTTTAAAATAATTTGATTTAAAAAAGTTAATTTCGGTTATATTTTTTAACTTGTTAAGTATTTCATTGTAGGTTAATAAAAATTGATTTTTCATATTTACTTTTCAGTTATAGTTCTTAATAATGGATGTTGAATATATTTGGATCGATGGAATACCTACTCCTTTCAAAGTTTTTAAAATTCTTGGCGACGGAGCATGTTTATTTTCGTCTCTGTCTTTGCTGGTGTTCGGTGACATATCGATGGCGTATAAAATGAGAAATATTATTGTTTCTCACGTGTTTGACAACTGGGATCGGTTTAAATGCTACACTCAAATGCTATCTGGCGCCCCTTATAATACTAACGATTTATATTTTACCGAAATGTGTAAACCAAACACGTATGGATCTATTTGCTAAATTATGGCGGCGGCAGAGCTATTTCCCTATCAGTTCGAAGTTTATCAAGGTGGCTGCCTTATAGCTTCTGTCGGGGAAACAATTCAGGGGGAAAAAATATTACGTTTTACGGGAAACTGTAATAGTTGTCATTTTGATGTTTTATTTAAATAGTTGGATTAACAAATAGAAGTAAAGTTAATCCTGGTTATGATAATGTGAAACAAAATGAAGAAAATGTGTCATCTTTAATGTTTCAGCCCCAAGAAAATGTGTCTGTGTTAGTTTCAAAGACTCAATCAATATCTAACATTGATTTTTCAAGTTCAAGGGAATCAATTATTAATGATGTAATATCTCTTCAACTAAATAAAGGTAAAAGAAATGAAGAAAAAGATTCACAAATTCAATTAGATATAAACAAGTAAGATCAGCTGCTACAAAATATATTCAAAGTAATCCTGAAGAACATAGAGAAGCTGCTTCAAAATATACTAAAAGCCATCCTGAAGTACATAGAGCGTAAGAAAATACTTTTCTAATACCCCCCACGTGAATCAGGCAGCTGTAATTAAATACAATGATAAAAGATCAAAAGTTAATTTAGCGCCATGGACTTCCAAAAATTTGTCTGGTTTTAAATATGAAATATATATTGACTATTCAAATGATAAAATTGTCAGTATCGGAAAACGTTTGCCCTGTTCGAGGTGCCGTGCTTTAAAAGGATAGAAGAACCTCCAGGAATGTGCTGGAGTGGTGGTCAAGTCCTGCTTCCTGTTATTAGATCCTTCCCTGAACCTTTGAATAGTCTTCTTAGCCATAAGGATCAGCTTTCAGAACATTTTCTTTCTACAATTCGCAAGTATAATGTATGTTTTCAGATGACGTCATTCGGAGCAAAAGAATTGAAGGAAGGAAATTTTATGCCAACATTTAAAGTTCAGGGCCAGGTATACCACAGGATAGGTAGCCTATTGGCTGAGCCTCCTCAACAACCTTCTTTTCTTCAGTTTTACTTTCTCTGTGATGATGAATGTGAAAGAAACATTCATTGTGGTATTTTCCCAGGTGTTAAGCCAGAATTAGCCAATTACAAAAGGAGCTACATGAACATAACAGGTATATTCACGATTTCAAAGCTGCTGTTGATTCAGTTCCTAAAGACCAAAATGAGTTCAAGGTTATAATTAATGCCGATAAAAAACCATCTAGAGAACACAAAGGTCGTTTCAATGCTCCAATTTTCTTGATATTTTATGTATAGGTTCCAAAATATAATATGATCGTCTGCCCAGCGAAGCGGGCGGGTATCAGCTAGTCTGTTTATATTCCATGCACTTCCCCCTAATTTTTCTTTCTTTGATATGCATTTCTCGCAGGTCGGAGTCGATCCCTTCGAAATCTATAGGTTACACTAATAATTTCAAAAAAGAATGGAATTCAATCCCCCCTCCCCCCTTCTTCATCCCTTTTCTTAAAAAGAAGGGTTGAGACGTTGGGCTATTCGCGATTTTCTCTTCACTAACCTCGGAGACTTTTTATTATTTGAGTTGCATAAAGTTTTAACAACTTATTAACCAAATGAAATGTGATTAAGACATTTGGGTGATGTTAAGAAGTGAAATAAATTGAATTAAGAATAGTGACATACGAGCGAAACAGAATTGTAAGGAATATGAAGAGGGATAGAGGTAACAAAAAACTGATAGATGCTTGAAAATTAATTGGAGTGAATTATTCTTCTCGATCATTTGCAGTAAAATTTATTGGAAGTGACTCCCGGTTAAAGTAATAGGAGCCGAATCTGCTGTATTCAAGAAGTGTCTCCTCGGTGCGACTGAGTTGGTAAGATAAGACTTTATTATTTTATTCTATGGTGGGTATCAAGCGAGTTAAGAGATATACGAAAGAGGGTGAACTTTCATATTTTGTGATGATAATTAATAAAATGTGTTGACCTTTTTCCGACGTCTTTTGATTTGAGTTTGTGAACTTATTGACTACTTAATTAAATTTTAAGATGTCTTTAGAGTTAAATAATGAAGGGTGACTTCTGCAATAATTTTTTAGCAATTTCTTTTGGAGAAGGAGACAGTAGACCAAAGAAATTGAGAATCTATGATTTGATAAAAAAAAAATAATAATAAAAATTCTTCTCACTTATGCGACCTCTTTGAGAAATACATCATACGGAAAAAGCTCATTAAGTGGCATGTGTAAAATTAGACGCTTTTATACTGACGATTATGCTTATATCATTTTCACCATTCTCCGCCAAACGATTCAACAGTTAGAACGAAATAATTAAACATTTGTTTAAGACGATTGGAATGATCATCTCTATTCAGATTCATTTTCTTTGATCGATTGTCGAACTCTGTTTACGAGTATCGTCTGATTTTACATTTTAATTGTAATAACCAGCTTATCTTTAATTGTTAGGGATTAAAGTTATACATTTTTGACTCAATGAATAACAAGTCGTGTTTTGATTTAGATTAGAATTTGATTACGAATCTATAACTTTGATTTAGAAATTTTTAATTTAAAAGCCCGCCATAAAAAGAGATTTCGAAAAAAAATTTGCAAGTCTTTTTATCTCGGAAAAACAATTGAGTGATAAAATCCTCCCGAATAAAAGCAGTAAAACTAAACGAAAACACTCCAAAATCCCTTATTTCCATCTCAATATACAATCACGTGAACCGCCGGTCCTTTTGTTCATAAGTCAAGCAGCCGCCATGATTGACAGGTAACAGCAAACGATAGGCGTATCCTAAACACTTGATGTCTCTATGTCCAACTTATCGTCTGACAAAGAATTGGGTGCCGCCGTTCTCTCCAAAAGGATCGTCTGCATTAACGCCCGACGGGAAAAAAAAGGGGGGGGGGGGTACTGTCGATGAGAAAAACAATGACAGCTATGCATGCTATGCAGGAAGAATTCCTCATTCTAAAAAATGGCTATTTATCATTAATTAAATTCAAGGTCAATGCTTTTGAAGAGTTCTTGGAAAATGTATTCTTTTAAAAGCTGTTAATGTATCGTAATGATAGCATTCTTTTTCTAAAAGAGAATTGATAAAAGAAAGATATTGCTATATATATGAACAATGATCCATCATTAAACAGGGTGGAGTTGAGTTCAAAGTTACCAGGTATTATTCAATTTTATTGAATAAAATTCGTCTCTCTGTGTGTGTACTTACTTATTTTTCTTCCTTATGGTATGAAAGAAGAATCTTTATAACGTAGAGAGGAAGTTATACAAGGGCGTTTCAAAAGAAAGGGGGTATTAGGAATATGAGTGCGGAATTGTCTAGTGATTATCCAATGCTAACTTTATTAACAAAAACATAGTTCCTTTCTTGAATATTGTGTAATTTTCATGCTATCGGATTTTCATAAAAAAAAAAAAAAGTCAGCCACACACAAATTAAATCCAAATTCAGACATCTAAATAAAATATGCAATGAAAACTTTCTAGATTTTGATATAGGGACTTGCCTACTTCAGGTAAGTTCGAGCATCTATCACCCGAAGCATCTTAGTGATCATTTCATTTTTTATGGGGTTTACTGCCTTTTGTAAATACTGGTGACATCTCCAGGGATACCCTAGCGATACTTCTCAATTTTCGACCATTTTCTTGTCAACCAATTTTTATCTCTACCCCCATCTGTTCAAGCGTCTAGATCACAGTTATATTTTGTTCGGCGCAGCATAGTTACATAACGTTCTTATGCCATTAAACTTCACCATCATTCATTCTTAGATTTTGATAATTCATCCAGCAAGAATCATTCAACAAAACAAAACAACAACAACAAAAACCCTTTCAGCTAGCTAATTTTTTGAAAAATAAAAACACTAGTCACTAATTTTTTTTTTTTTTTCCCCAAAAAAAGAACATATTTTAAAAAGACATCGGCAAAAATTGCACATTTCGCAACATTTTTCATAATGCTAAAATACGAACGAATCTTTTTTTAGATTCGTGTGATTAACAAACTAATAATTCAAAATGATGGATCTACATTTATTGTTTTTTTTTTTTATTTTAAAATTTATAAATTACTAGCTGAAGTAACCGTTCTTCCCACTAGTGAATTTCAGGCTCCCTTCGATCTTCATTCTTTAATTAACTTCACAGCTATCTTAAAGCTCTCGTCTACCGTCCATTTTGATTTCGTGAACGTAATGTTAATCCTATGGAATTTCTACTATCTTTAATATTGCATTTATTTGAATGCAAAAAAGTGCATACGAAAGAGCAAAAAATAATGAAAGTTTCGATGGAATTACGTTTTCCCTTAGGTTATTGAATATATTTTCGAATATTTTTTTAAGAAACCAGAAAACCCATTAACGAATCATTAAAATAAAAGTAGCAATATTTTTAAAAATCGGAGGGAAAATGTAATTCCGCTTAAACCTTCATTATTTTTTGCTCTTTCGAGTGCACTTTTTTTGCATTTAAATAAGTAAAATAGTCTAGATTTGAGTACGTTAGCAGAAATTCCTTAGGATTAACATCGCGCACCCGAAATTAAAATGGTGGGTAGACAGGAGCCTTAAAGTCTAATTCAATATTAAATAAGTTCGAAAATCCGAATAAAAATACATAAGAGAAAATCAACACAGTTTATTATCTATCAAAACATGTGCAAAATCGCCCACTCTCGAATCCCTTTTAAATCAGTCAATCCTAGTTTATATTCCAATAATAAAGTCTTAGCTTACCAAATCACTCATTCCGTTTCAAGCCCCTCTCGATTACAACAAATTCAACTCCTATTATTCCGATATAGAGTTATTCCCAACTACTTTCAATATCAACAATTAATTACGATAATTCAATCCAATTTACAGATATCTATCAGCTTGTCGTGATCCCCTATCTCTCTTCTCTTTCTTATCAATTCTAATTCGCTTATACAACACTAACTCTACTTCCTTCCACTTCTTATTTACCTATTCCTTATTCTTATCTTTAATTTACCTAATCACGTTTCATTTGGTTGGCAGAGTTGTAATTGTATGCAATTCAAATTGCCAAAAAGTTCTTGAAGTTAGAGAAGAGAAAATCGCGAATATATCAACGTCACACCAGCCATCTAGATTCCGAGAACGTAATGTTAATCCTATGGGATTTCTACTTTCTATAACAACATGTGACGTTGTTTGAGCCACACATACACACAGTGCAAATAAAATCTTGCTCGTTCAACATTGAATTTTAAAAATTCAAAGCGAATTTCGAAACTATCTCTTCAGGGTGCACACCATTATGACCCATAATTCCAGGGTACCAAATTTCATGCTTCTGGGTCATCCCATCTGTATGCTATGCGATTCACTGACGAACTATTCCTTTTGTTAATATAAATTTGATCTGGAACAAAACTAAAATGATTACTTTATTTTTTAATTGATTTTTAAATAAATCAAATTACGTTACAATTTTGTCAAAATACGCCTCTCTTGAATGTGAAAGATTTCAGTTGTTACATTTCTCATAAGATACAGTGAAGAGGAAGATGATTTTTTAAACTAAATTGTAACAGATCATGAAAAGTGGATTCGTCATGTCACGCCAGAATCAAAGCAATAGTCAATGAAGTGGAGACACACTCAATTTCCGAAAAGACAAAAGTTCAAAACGACAATGTCAGCACACAAAAAAATCATGTGCACTATGTTCTGCGATAGGAAAGGGGTTTTGCTTATCGAGTTTCTTCCCAGAGAAGCAACCGTCAATGCGGCACAACATTGTGAGACTTTAACAAAGCTACGGCGTGCAATTCAAAACAAAAGGAGAGGAATGCTCAGTAAAGGAATTGTGTTGCTCCATGACAATGCTCGGCCCCATATTGCTGGTGTCACGCGAACGATGATTCGATAGTTTCGTTGGGAGCAGTTCGATTACCCGCCGTACAGCCCAGACTTGGCGCCGTCCGACTACCTCTTGTTCCTGCACGAGAAGCACAAGCTGGGCGGCAAGCGTTTTGGATCAGACAATGAGGTGAAAAATGCTGTGGAGTCGTGGTTATCGTCATTGTCGGGAAGTTTCTATAAAGAAGGCATAGAAAAGCTGGTAAACTGCTGCGACAAGAGTTTGAATATCGTAGGAAACTATGCAGAAAAATAGTTCAAGGTATGCTCTTTCATATAAAAATAAAATTGGCTTGAAATTTTTTTGTTTACATGTTGTTTTTTCAAAACGTTACTTACTTTCCAAATACGCCTTGTAGATAAAGTTTTCTTAATTTTGTAGATTTTTAAGTTGGGCAATAGAGATGCCTTCGAATAGGAAAAACAGGCTTGTCTAGGCCAAACGAGTTTGTCTCACTTTTTAAATTAAGGGTACTGAAAGTCATATTTTAACAATCAGATATCTGTATATTTGTGCATATGTAAAAGCAAAAATAATCACATTTATAAGAATAAATGATAATTTGCATGAGCCGTTAATAATCAATAGCTATATTAACATTCGTAAGTCACGTACTTTCCTTCAGGTACTGCGGCAAATTTTTTAACGGCATCGACAGATTTAAAAACGCCTTAATAACTAGCTCGAGAGGAGCGTCTCTTTTGATCTAGTTTATAAAGGAGCAGCAAAAAACGACGGATCAACTTTTCTTCGAACCCAGGGGTGAAAGGTTCGAAACGTCGCCGGCACTCCAAGGTCAACACCTCCTCTTCCACAGATTTGAAAACATCTAACGCCGAAATACATATTATATATGTGGCCGTGGTGATATAGTGGTTTGCATATGTCTGATTGCGAGCACAGCCGACCCATGTTAGATATCCAGTGACTTCGGCTTAGGTAGCTGGTCATGTGTCGACTCAGCCCTTCATCCCTCTAAGGTAATAAATGAGTTCCAAGTGTTGCAACTCATTTTGGATTTCACACTTCCTGTTGTTTTTTCTCATTAATTAACGTGTTATTGAGATGGCGGAAATGGCAACAGGTATATATAAGAAGCGATTCTTAATCTGATGGACAAATTTTCTCTTGAAATCCGATTTAGAATTCCTTTCAACGACTGAAAAAATGAATCGCCGCAGGATTCGAGCTCATAACGAGCAATTGTCAGAGTTTAAAAGAGGTCGTATCATTAGACTGAAAAAGGCAGGTTGGGGAAATCGAAGAATCGCTCGTCATATGGGTCGAAGCAATGCAGCGATTAGAAGATGCTGGCAAGAATGGGTGGACAATAGCAGATTTCAGCGTCATGCTGGTAGCGGTCGACCTAGGTCCACAGCAAATTGGGAGGACAGAGTGATTGTCAGATCACTTTGATTCCCAACAGTGCCTGATTCATCGTTATCAACCATCAAACCTGCAACCCGCACACTAGTGTCCAACATGACCATTCAAAGATGGTTGACAGAGCGAAATTTATTTTCGTACCGACGGATACGCCACCTGCCACTCACGCCTTCACACTGTCGAGCCAGATTACAGTGCTGCTTGGCTGGATCAGGTTGGAATGATGCTAAATGGAGATGTATAGTGTTTAGTGACGAATCCCGCTTCCAACCGTTTCCTGACGATAATCGAAGACGTGTCAGGAGACTCCCAGAACAGGATACTGCTTTCACTATTGCACGCCACACAGGCCCTCAACCAGGAGCTATGGTCTGGGGTGCCATTTACCTTGATAGCCGGCGCCCTTTGGTCGCCATTAGAGGTACACTTACAGCACAGCGGTACGTCGACGTCCTTCTGAGACCTGTTTTGCTACAGTTCCTTTTGCAGTACCCTGGCCTTATTTTTCAGCAAGATAATGCCAGACCTCATACGGTACATGTTACTATGAACTGTCTTACAGCTAGTCAAACACTTCCTTGGCCAACAAGATCTCTCTCCAATGAAGTATGTCTGGGATATTATGGGATGGCGACTCCATCTACCAGGGAATGTTAATGACCCAACCCGACAATTGCAGCAAATTTGGCAAGAAATACCGCAGGAAATAAATCATTAAATCTTTCTGAAATTTTAATCATTTTTTATTCGGTACATAATTTTCTAATTTTTATCGTTTATATATATATATATATATATATATATATATATATATATATATATATATATATATATATATATATATACAAAGAGAGAGAGAATATTTTAAGCAAAATAAATGTAATTTTTATAATTGTAATGTATTATAATGTCAATCTTTTTAATCTAACACCATGTAACCTTTATTTTATGCCCACGCATTTTTGTTGATACTATTTTCTCAAAACAATACCATGTTAATTAATAAATAATAAAAGCCCAAGGCCCATTGTATGAAAAGCAGAAATGCGAAAAAAATTTCTAAAAACTTTTGGGGGAAAATGGTCCTTTTTTGTTGTTGCAGATTTGTTCGTTGTAGACGGTTTAATTTTATTATTGAGTTTTATTTTAATTAAAGATTTTCACGTGTGTTGATAATTCTACAAACATCGTGAAATGTAATTAATTTTCGTAACATATCGCGAGACCTAATTCACAGAACACAAATTATTTTCAGAAATATGAAGGTAATTCAAAGTTTGTATTGATATAGGGCTTTCTATTTGTTCATTTTAAAGGGAAAAAAGTTGGAAAATTACAAACCAGACTGTAAGTAATTTTTATTTTTGATAAATGAGTATTGTATAAATATCCGTATTTAGATGATAATGAGGTAAATAAGAATTTAATTCAAAATCCTTTTTTTATGTTGAGAATGTAGGAACCTGTATCTTGAAATATCACAGATGTTTAAATCTACTTTGTGTCAAAACCTTTCGAGAAGAATTATTGTTAACTTATGAAAGTTCAAAATGAACTAGAGATATTAGCAAATAATTCAAAATATGGTTGGAATGCAGTTTAGCGTAACCACTTGGCAACAGGAATTGTTTGGCGATATTTTGCCCTTTGTAGCTACCATGCTTTCTTTCCACTGAAGTGGCTTTAGCCGTGGCAACCTCGAATAAGGCTTCAGGCTCCGCCATAAAAATCGCCAAATTTGGCGATTTTTCAAATCTCGCCAAGTGGTTACGCTAAACTGCATTTTCACCCAAAATATTTTTCATACGTTATTTGTAAATCCGCGATAGACAGTGAAATTTAGGACTTTTACGTTAAAGGGGCCGTAAAAAAGACGCCAAATAGCGTTGTGCGAATTCACCTTTCCCGACGCAGTACTACTGCGGTTGCTCGTGATATAGCTCCCGTTTGGCGAAAAAGAAAATTAACCATCGCCAACAGCCCCCTTTAACGGAAAAGTACCGAGATTTATTTAAAGTACGAATATTTGGGATCCAGAAACTTATTTATTTACAAATCATAAATTTAAATTTATAAAATCATTAAAAAAATCTAAGGTATCCATTAATTTTAAGACTTTTTGAAGCTTGATTGTCAAGAAGGGAACTCAATGTATTCGCTTTGGCTAATCTTTCCTTCAGCACTAAATTTGAATAAATAATTTATGTTTATGTGTATGGTTATCGGTTTAAATGTAGCATGCGTCCGGATCCCAAGCTCGGTCCTTTTCTCCATCTTAATATTTGCAGCAACTAGGCATAACATAGCAATCAACATGGAATACGTCATGAAAAGCCTCTTCGACAAAAAAAGAAGACAAAATAGTGCAAATCCGGGTGTTTATAGCAATTTTGGTCCATCTCATCCAAACAAAATACTGCCGAAAGATATTCCTAAAGTAATTTGAGATATATTTCGAAAAATAGCTTATAGATGTAGTATATGTCTGAATACTAAATTCTGTCCCCCCCCATGTAGCAATTTCTGTAGTTTGTGTAACACGACGATTAGCATGCACTAAATTTGGCATGAAAAACAAGACCAAAAAATGGCGGAGACGATGCAGTATATGTCTGGAGAGATGAGGCTTATCATGCCAAATTTCATGAAAGTTAATTGCCATTTTAGGTCTAAATGCCATACATGTTGAATCGGCGAAGATGTTCCGGGTGAAAATACAGTTTAGCCCAACCACTTGGCGCGATTTCAAAAATCGCCAAATATAAGAAAACTAAAAAGGTTGTCGCGCCTAAAGCCACCACAGTGAAGAGAAACCAGGGTAGCCACATTTGGCGAAATACCGCCAAATAATTCCTGTAGCTAAAGGTGGTAGGGCTAAACTGCATTCCAACCACGTTCCGACATCTTTACTTCTTTCCAGTATTATCCAGTATTAAAATATTGCATCTATCCAAAAGAGCACCCATACGAGCAAATACTGCATAAGTTTCTGAAAAACTTAGTTTCTTTTCACTGTATAAAGCAAACATATTAGACAACAGCGACATTTTATTGCCTATTTGACAAAATGCCTTCGCTGTAATGGAAATAAGATTTAAGATGTTCTTATCATTGTGCTTTGATAAGTAATGCATCGTCGTAATATTTATATAAATTAAAAATTATTTAAATATACTATGAAATATTTTATCAAAACAAAACTCCTTAGTTAAAAAGGTCTCTAAAATTATTGCAATGATTATGATTATAAATGTATCCGAGCCTCAACTGTGTGACAAAAGTCAACACAGATGAAAAACTGTCCTTCCGTGGCAACTTTTTTTATTTGGGAAGTTTTGATTAAAATGCAAATTTTGCTGGAATTGAGAAATCTTGACTACTAGGTTTCAGTTTTATCTTTTTGGTCTCAACCCCCCATAAATAGACAATGAAGTACAATATCACATCTTCTCTCTTTATTTCAGTTATGGTTACATATATTGCTTCGAATAACTTTTTTTCATTATTTTATTACGCTTAATTGTTGTTGTCTATCCTATCCATATGACGAAGAAAATTAAAGTCGCTAATCGTGGCTCTTCAGTGTCCTGTCCTTTAGTAGTACTAAAAGTTGAATATCTAAGAGCAAAAAGTTTATTTATATAAACGAACCAAAGTTAGGAAAGTTTTTTTTAAATCTGACACAGTACGAACCCCAATTAATCTGTCATTTCTTGAACTCTTGTTTACTCATAATATGTACAGTACTAATGGTATGCTTGTCCTCTGTAGCGGAGTAAATTTAAGTCACTTATTTAGGACACTTTTGAACTATGTTTTGACTTGCAATGAAAATTACACTGCTCAATGCTATTTTCAAAATCTTCAATTTGGCACATTTATGTACTTTTCTGGATCTGAAATCCACCGTGTAACTCACACAAAATAAAGGCACGCTAAGAAAAAAATTGCAAAAATCATAATGTACCCGTATGGGAGACTTTTCTGATTTGGTGAATTTCATCTAAAATATATGTACGTTTCTGGCAATCTTGTCAAGTTTCAGAAGTTGTTTGATAATGCGCACTACAAAATACCGGAAACGGAATCTTAACGATCTCTTTTGGGTCGCGAAACCGAAAAAAAATCGCCAATAAGACAACATTACATTTAATACGAAAAAAAATTGTTAAAAGATGTCAACAATGACAAACTTACCAGCTAGGAAAAAAATTGATCGTGAATCAGTGGACTGGTTGAAGTCGGGAAAAGAGTGTCCCCTATAGCGATGGCGACGAAATTTGGCGATTTCCCAGATAGATGACCAAACGTGCGTGACTTAAGCATTGAGTATGGAAAATGAAAATGAAATCAAAAGGACGGAATCGTTCGAAGAATAACCCATAAACGTTAGGATTTAAAAATAATTTATAAATATTAATTTTAAATAACAAATTAACTATTTATAAACAATTATTAATTTATAATTATTTATAAATAATTAGAAATAAGAAAGACTTGTTTATGAATAGTTATTTATACATAATTATGGGCCATAAATAATTATTCATAATTAATTATAATTTATAAATAAATATTTATAAATAATTATAGGTTATAAATAGTTATTTATAAATAATAATTATTTATAAATACATATATAAACAATTATTGTTTATACATAATTATTCCAAGAACTTATTGCTTATAGACAAATAATAATTATTTATAAATTTAAAACTTTTATAAATTTTTTAAATTTTTGTATGACATTTTTGCTACAATGAATAAGCTGCACATTACTTTCTAACGTTCAGAGGAATGCTGTGAAAAAAGAATTCGTAAAAAAAACCCCACCTATCTCAACAGAATTCCTCGTTATAAGCAAAAGTATAGTAGGCCAAATATATCCATCTTCCGATTCATTTTTTTTTTTACCAAGAGCATAACTTTATTGCAGACCGAACGACCAACCATTCGTGGAATTAAATTTTTATCCATGCACCACTGTATAACATTCATTTTGCCCTTTCTTTTCAAATCATAAAAAAAACCCGTTAATTATATTTTCCGACATGCTTCAATCTTTAAAAGCCCTTACAAAGAAACAAATTGAAATTCTTAATCTAACAAAGAAATGACGAAAAAGAAATATTGTATGTTATTCTAAAAATATCGTCTCCTATTTATTATAAATCGTGTAACATTTAAAACAAATAACAATCAAGAATAAAAAAACACGTGACATATGCAAATTACTTTTCAAATTGTATGCATCAGGGTTACCATTGCCTAAATCGCTACGTTTAAATCATTATCGCTCCCAAAAGTCGCCAATCGACAAGGAGACACCCTTCTATACCCGACTTTAACCTAGTGGTCTAGACCTTTTCCATCCTTATTTTCTTTTCATAATTTTCGGAAACGGTATTAATTTAAATATTAACTCTTTTAGAATTTCTGCATTACAACATGCGTGAGTGCATCAGTATCCACGTTGGCCAGGCTGGAGTACAGGTAGGCAATGCTTGTTGGGAGTTATACTGTCTGGAACATGGAATTCAACCTGATGGCCAAATGCCCAGCGATAAGACTGTTGGTGGAGGCGATGACTCCTATAATACCTTCTTCAGTGAAACTGGTGCAGGAAAACATGTTCCAAGAGCAGTTTACATTGATTTAGAACCCACTGTTGTTGATGAAGTGAGAACTGGTAAGTATATCCCCCAGTTATAAGAAAAATTCAAGTTAATATTTGAAAATAGATGGTTTAATGGCTTATATACAATGCATGCTCGGACACCAAACTCGGTTTTTTTTTTCTGCCAACATAATATGCGAGGGACTTGAAGGCTTAACGTAATATGTAGGCTTAGCAAGGCAATTGATATGAGCGAAAATTGGCATCAAAAGCTTAATTTCTAAAAAAATACAAAATGACGCCAATCCGAGCGTTATATTTTTTTATCTTCTTCCGCTCATTTCTAATAAATAGTTGCGCCAATTTTACATATTTTTCGCCATCGAATTTTCTCAAATAGTTCATGGTTAAGCTGCGCAATTTTATTTTGCATATACTTCGTAGTTTATTTTTTTAAAAACTATAGTAAGGTTTTTTTTTCTTCCTCCCTTTTTTAATATATAATTAATTAATCAAGCACTTTTTTTTTAAATCATTTTTGTACGTGTTTGTGCAAAATAAATGAATAGCACTTTACTTTCAGTATTATTTTTTCGTTCCCAATCTCAAAAGTACTTGTCTTTCTTATTAGTTAACAATATTCGGTACTTTTCCATCTCGCCGGTGTAAATCTCGCCAAGCAGATTTTTTTTTGGCTACAACACATGGTAAAAATGTTTATACGCCATTGAATTACATTGAATACAACCAACGCCGTTTGGCGTCGGATGTATCATTTATGGTGACTTTATCGCCGGCGAAATGGAAAAGTACCCAATATTCTATGCATATGAAGAACATTATAATGTAGCAATAAATTCATGTAATGTTGGAGACAAAAGTTGCCTTACACTTATTATGCTTGATGCTTTCTTCATCCCTGACAAAATTTAAGTGAAGTTCGTAAAATAGTTTAACTAAACAATTGAAACTATGCCTTTCATGCTTACTGAAAAAAATAAATACCTGTGTTTTTTAAAGAATATACCATAATTAAATTCACGATGAATTTCTTTAAGCTAACTAAACACTCTTTTCATTGATTTATTTTACAAAACTTGCCATTTTATTTTAAAACTGGCAATTAACAATAGCCATTTCTTTTAATCAAATAAGGATTTCATGCTGTAATGACAAGTTTCCTTATTCTAGATGTATGAAATAGATACAGAAAAGTTTTTCTTTCAGGCACTTATCGTCAATTGTTCCATCCTGAGCAGCTTATTACGGGTAAGGAAGATGCCGCCAATAACTACGCCCGTGGGCACTACACTATCGGGAAGGAACTCATTGACCTAGTGTTGGACAGGTGCCGGAAATTAGCTGACCAATGTACGGGACTGCAGGGATTTCTGATCTTCCACAGTTTCGGTGGAGGTACTGGATCTGGTTTTGCGTCCTTGTTGATGGAGAGACTCTCAGTGGATTATGGAAAGAAATCAAAATTGGAATTCGCCATTTACCCAGCTCCTCAGGTAAACTAATGTCATCAGTTTCCTTCATTATGAGAAAGATAGCGATTTTCTGAAGTGGTGTTTTTATAGCGTTGCAATTAACGATACATATGCAAGCACGTAATTGGCGACACTTTTCTATCGCTTGGCACGGCATGACGGAATCATGCTAGCATGAAACTCACACTTCTCATTATCAGAAACCTCGGCTTACACTTACTAGCTCTATACGAAAAATGTTGTGGTATTGGCACTGCACTGCATGTTGGCGGGAGAGTTTAGTGTCAACGCAATGGATTGGTAAAAAGTAAATAATTATCCCAGTTTCAATAAGTTGATGTGTATTCAATATAAATGAAATCGTTTCTGGAACCTGTGAAAATAATACGGCTCATTTGGGTTTACAGTTCTAACTTAGTGAAGGGATTATATGTTGGAGTCAAATACAACTATTTTATAATTAGTTCGTCAGATTTCATGCGATGTACATGTACAAAAAAGAAGAAAAAAAGAAAAAAATATTTGCATCTATCTAACTTCCTTACATCAGAAATTCCAAATTCTTCTTTAAATGCATAAGCAAAAGACATTTTTTATATCAAGCTTTTATTTAAAGATTGACTAAAAAGTATATAAAAATAATATTTTAAAATAAAATAATATATGATTTATAAAAGATTGAGAGGCGTTTAAGGTATCCGCCTACCTTCGAAGAGGATTTTTTTTTAAATAATTGAAAGAAAAAAAACTTTTTATATGCATTATATTATAAGATATGGTTAAAAACTTAAAATATAATGTAAAATTTGCATAAATTAAATTTTTTTTTAATATTTCAGCTCAAAAAATACATAAAAATAGCAGTAAAATGGTACTTGTGCAAAACACCAAAATTGAAATTTAAATAGAGATATTTCAATTCTGTAAATTTTATTATGATAAATTGAATCTAATTTAGGATTTGTGCCTCTCTCACAATTATATTCCTGAAAATTAAAAATACATTTCAATCCAGAAACTTACTTAATTAAATAAACATTTAACATTAAAAGGCCCCTTATTTGTAAAGTTTACTATCTGTATTACTTAAATAAGTTATTCCATTCTTCCTTATGGCTCTTAAAACTTTCCTACGCTTACATGTAACAGGTTGTATAACTCTTCAAATCCTTGATTCGATTGTAATCCAACTTTTTGTATCCCTTTACAGTGAAGTAGCCCAGATTTTCAATGTTCAGCTTATTTAAGACTTTTAAGCAGCCTTGATTCCTTCGTTGAATTGTATAATTGCATCATATGCACTCAATTTCACAGTTTTCAAACAAACAAAAACTTCCTTTGGTACTCTTTACCATATTACACCATTAAAAGATTCATTTGCATTTTGGGCCTTAGAAAATTTATCTTGCATGTTGGAAGATATTTTGATGGTGATATTACGTAAAATATCAATGAAAAACAAACATTAAAGTTCCATTTTCGGTAACAGAATGCTATTTCCAGTTCTAGAATTTGACGCAGACTATTATTAAAATACTTGTAACTCAAGTTCTATGTAAGATAGAAACAAAATTGAAACTGTTCTGGAAAGCTAAAAAAATCCGGCTTTAATAATAGAACGTAAATAAAAAAAAATTGACATTTTGACTGAAAATCGCGTTTTAAAGGTAGGTGGATACTTTAGGATAATTAGATAATAACTGATAAAATTAAGTACCATAGCTACTTATACACTTATATGTGAGATCAAAAGAAGTATTAATATTCCTCAAGCTTTGATAAATTATACATTATTTGACAGAAAAAATATTTATATACTTTTTAGTTCATCTTTAAGTAAAAGCTTAATTTCAAAGAAAATTTTACTTGCATTTATTTAATTCATTTTAGTCTGGAAATCTGAGACCAAAAAATACAATTATGTGTGCTATACGTATATACAAAACTTTAACTCAATAGGATGTTAAAAAAAATACCCAGTCTACAGCCCCTCCCCTTAAGCACACACACACACATAACATAATATTATATTATCATTGGAGTGTATACAAAATTTCAGCTTGATCGAGCAATAAAAAGTGAGTTAAGAGTAAGACCTTGTGAAACGTTTGGGAAGGATGGTGTAGGAGAGAGACATCGATTTCACGTGAAAATATGTTAATCAATTTTACAATCTCAATCGAAATGATAAATAAATTAAATACTTCTAAATCTGGAAGTTAATGTAAATGTGAAGAGCATGATTTACACTCGAATATATTAAGACTAATTGCATCGAAATGAAAATAGTTAATTAATAATTCCTTTACTTAAAAATAATTGTTAAATAATTATATTCATTGTAAATTAGTATTTGAAGATAATAAATTAGAAAAAAGTTTAGTTACTGTCAATGACATCATATTAGTTTTTTTTTTTTTTTTTTTTTTTTTTTTGTCTCTTAACAACAACAGAGAGATATTTCCCTCTTCCTATTTTATAAATCTTCCAATGTGTAATTTTCACTTTTATTTTCATCAAGCTTTAAAAGTAAATCCTCAGTAACCAGCTGATTATAAATATTTTGGTAATACATTGGACTGACCACAGATCATAGGATTTTATATCAAATGTAATCATTTAACTTCTCTTTTATTGTGCAGGTCTCAACGGCTGTTGTTGAGCCGTACAATTCCATCTTGACTACTCACACAACTCTGGAACATTCTGACTGCGCCTTTATGGTGGACAACGAGGCCATCTATGACATCAGTCGACGAAACCTGGACATAGAAAGACCAACTTATACCAATTTAAACCGTCTCATTGGACAGATCGTCTCCTCCATTACAGCATCGCTGAGGTTCGATGGTGCCTTAAATGTGGATTTGACAGAATTTCAAACGAATCTTGTGCCTTATCCGAGGTAAGCTTGCAAATTAAAGAGCTATCTTTAGTATGTCTTGACTGGCATTCCAATATTTTTGACTCTTAGTCAAGCTGACTCTCCTTTTCAGTGATCATACTTGCAGTGTGCATAAAAACCTTTTGTTTGGTGAGTGCTCCCAAGTGTCCTTCTTGCCATATCCCATACGCCATTCATCACGTTTTAATTGTTTGTCAGGCATTTCATCATCATAGCACTTTTTCTAATTCCCCTGTTCTACACTAGTCTGACTTCGTGGGGTGAATAACCCTAACACAGTTTGTTTCTTTTTTTTTTTTTTATCTCTCACAAAATTGGATTTTTAAGTCATACTTGAAATTTTTACCCTTTAACTTTCATCTGTGGTCAATACAATCTATTACCAATATATTTTTTATCCAACTTCTTAACTTCAAAAAAATTAACTTTTGGCCTTATCAACAAATGTATGACGCAGCATAGCCAGATTTTGTAATTGCGACACAAACACGCAATTAATCGATCAGTTTGAATTTCAGTCTTTAATAAATACATAACGCTGATAGCAAAGATCTATAATAAATTCCTTCAATCATTCTGAAAAATTATTTATTATCACAAACTATAAAACTTGAGCTTTGTCCTAACAGTATTTCAATCACAATTTCCATGTAGAATTCACTTCCCACTCGTAACTTACGCACCAGTCATTTCGGCTGAGAAAGCTTACCACGAACAACTGACTGTAGCCGAAATCACAAACGCCTGTTTCGAGCCGGCCAATCAGATGGTCAAGTGCGATCCCAGACATGGAAAGTATATGGCCTGCTGCTTGCTGTACCGTGGAGACGTCGTACCCAAGGACGTAAATGCAGCCATTGCAGCTATCAAGAGCAGGAGGACGATCCAATTTGTAGATTGGTGCCCCACTGGATTCAAGGTATGGGATGTTTTCTTGGATATATATCAATATTTTGAACAAAAGTAACGGAATCACTTCCTTTTTCAAGAATATCACGAATCAATTTTGTTGCACAATTCGTTTTTGAAAAGAGTTACAGAAAATGATTGAATTAGAGAAATTTGTAGATCACAGATTCGGGATCATATTCTGTTATATTATCCGAAATTAATTAGGTGTTATCACAATTTCAACATGCTGGTTGTTTTTCATTATATATATAATTACAATGAAAGCGATCCATCCATTCACATAAAACAGGTTTAACGCGTAAATCGAGAATCGCCAGATTATTGGGGTAACCGGTGGAGCTTAGGAATGGAACAAGGATGCCCTTAAATAATGTATTATGTCGCTTAATATCAGTTTCAACACATTATCGGATTTTCTTCTGTTAGATACTTTAATCTAAAGCATCATATCTCATTGAGATTGCATTTATCTTTCCACAAAGGTAAAATATCATAAAATGTTAAAACATCCAAATCAGTTTCAGAATGAAAGTATTTGTTCAGCTAGAGAGCTCACAGATCTGACTTGGAGCTTCTTTTATCACCATATTTACACTTTAGTTTTATAATACAATTTTTCTCCATTTCTGAATTTTTATACTCACTTATGATATCTACCAGATCTCGCAACTTTTAAATATAAAATAATATTTGCCAGAGAAAATAAGCCTGAATGAAAAAAGGAGCTTTATAAAACCGTACACAACTGGAATTTTTTTTTAAATCTTAAGTGATACTATACATCAGTCATGTCTTTTGCTGCAGGTTGGCATCAACTATCAGCCTCCTACCGTTGTTCCAGGAGGGGATCTCGCCAAAGTGCAGCGAGCCGTATGCATGCTCGCCAATACCACTGCCATTGCCGAAGCGTGGTCCAGACTGGATCACAAGTTCGATCTAATGTACGCCAAACGTGCTTTTGTCCATTGGTATGTTGGTGAGGGAATGGAAGAAGGTGAATTTTCGGAAGCCAGAGAAGATTTGGCAGCTCTTGAGAAAGATTATGAAGAAGTTGGACTGGATTCTACCGAAGGAGCGGAAGAAGGGGAAGAGGAAGAATATTAATTATGCATATATATAAACAATTAAACTTAAGAATTGTTTTTCGATTCTAACATATTGAAAGAATTATTGGTATTATAAGCTTCTAAATTAGAGAGTGAAATGGGAATGAATGTACACTTAATTGAACAATTTATATTATTTACAGCAAAGTTAAAAATTGTATAACTGCTAAAACCGATTTATATTTCCTATACTATCTCCGGACATGTTGTGGTTTCTGGTCATTTGAAAAGTTTTGCACTTATTGTAAATTTTTTACATAATTGTAATCTCAAGTGTTATTAATATCAATAAAATTAATAAAAGTAATCTTTCGTTTGGTTTTTGAAACACGGGGCTGTTTTAATGTTGATCTGCCGTATGTTTCTCAGAATAACGTCTAGATATTATTGTGAAATTTTTTTTCTTTTACATATTCACATGTGTTTTCCACTGAAAGGGCAATACAACCAGTAGTGTCTTGTGATTCCGATTGAAGTCACACAATAATGAAATAAATGGGACGACTTGTTAAATTAAAATAAAAATTATGTATTTTGAGGTATTTACATTCTATATCGTTGTCTTTCCGATGTTATCGCTTGCGTCAACATTCCTTGAGAAGTTCCTTCGAATCCTAGGTTTGCTTTTTAAGTATAAAAGATAAAGTTAAATATAACTATTTGAAGCATCCTAAGAATTTCTATTAACAAAGAACCTGGCAAAGATCTTATAACTAACAAAATGCTTAAAAACTTTCCCTCTAAACTCATCTTCCTACTAACCTATCTAATTAATCAAATACTTAAACTTCAATACTTTCCTAACACCTGGAAAACCTCAGTAATATTTCCAATTCTCAAACCGGGAGAAAATCCCCGCCTACCTGATAGCTATCGACCAATAGCATTACTTTCCTCACTAAGCAAACTAACTGAATCTATACTCCTCACTAGAATTAACGAACACATCGACAACACTAACATTCGTAATCCAAATCAATATGGATTTACTAAACACTTAGCAACCACACACCCACTCATAAAACTTACTGAATACATTTCATCTGGGCTTGAAAAAAGTAAATCAACAGGCACGGTCTTCCTCGATATTCAAAAAGCCTTCGACCGCGTCTGGATAGAAGGACTAATTTATAAACTCATCAACTACAAATTTCCACCAACACTTATCAACATCATACATTCTTATCTCACAAACACGAATTACCAAGTCAAAATTAATAATACCCTCTCAGACACACATAACACTAATTATGGAGTAGTTCAGGAATCTTTAATTGGACCAATTTTATATAATATCTACCTAAACGACATCCCTGAATACAACCTAACCATCATAAACATGTATGCAGATGATACAGCAATTCTTGCAAAATATAAAAACTTAAAAACCATCACTTTTGCACTGAACAAGCACCTGAACATCCTCGAAAAATATTACAACGACTGGAAAATAAAGATCAACGTCGAAAAATCGGCTGCGGTCTTGTTTTCCAGAAAAAGAATACTCAACACACCACCACCCACTTTTTACAATATACAAATCCCGTGGTCTCAGAAAACTAAATATCTAGGACTAATTTTAGATAAATGACTAACTTGGAAACAATACATTACACACTCGCGAGAAAAATTCCGGAAAATCAAGTGCAGTATTTACCCCTTAATTTGCCGGGATTCTGAAATGACGTTAGAAAACAAGCTGCTTCTGTACAAAGCCGTTCTCAGACCGATCATAACATATGCATGTCCCATCTGGGCGTATGCGGCAAAATCTAATATTAAAATTCTAGAAACTACTCAAAGCTCAACACTCCGAATGATAACTAAAACAAGATGGTACATTAGAAACAATGAAATACTTAAAGCCACTAAAATCCCCATCTTTAGAAAGTTCATACAAAAAATAGCAAAAAAGTTCTTTAATGCTCTTAACTCTACTAATAATCCCAACATAATTAATTTAGAAAATTATACACCCAGACAAAATTCTAAAAGACCCCGCACAGTATTACTTGATTCTTATAACCACCCCATAATTTAATTTTACACTCTTAAAAATTTTATTCACTTAAATGTAATACTTCAACTTTGTTCCTAACACTACTAGCACACTAACAGCCGTATACGCCCATCTCCACAGTCACACCCACACTACAAACACGGCAGTCAGTGACAGCCAATGGGAAAGCTCCCCTCCGAGAAGCAACAGCCAATGGGAAAACCAGCTACCAGCGCCACCCCTGACCGAAACCTATACCTCCAAAGTGCTTACTTTACCAGACTTCCCAGACAGCCAATCACAGGCCTACCTCTGAAACCATCTCATTGAATGTTTAAACTCCATGTTTTTCAATGTCGAATGCTTCATTTCACCGACCCGAGCTCAAGGTCCGCTCCGCGGCCTATGTGCTCGAATAACATTCCAGCGTATAACTATTTGAAGTGGTTATCGCACTGCTGGCGTGCTCATGGCTCTCTTTTGGCGATAGACATGATAATTACCAGGGCTGCTTTGAAGTACAGTTGCCAAAGACAGGAAAACAAATAACGATTAACAATTTTAAAAGCTTGTTTATTATCCATGGAATGTAATTATACCACTTTAAAATAAAATTTCATTTGTGCATTTAAATTATATTTATTCCTCAATACTCCTAAAAATTAGCATAACGTGATCAATGAATTATTTATTACAAATTTAGTAATGAAAATTTTATAATTGAATAATAAGATGTAAAAAAAATTCTAAATTGGGTATCGTTACACACACATATGAACTAATCATCATTATACTTTTCGAATCATATCTTTTGAGGACGGGCTGTCGATTTCGCGACCAAAAGGAACAGTTTCTTAAAGGACGGATTTGGTCGGAGAATCAACCAAGGAGCTTCTTCCCCTCTTAACACTAAACCATAGAGCTTGTAAACATCAAATACTTGACCAGTCCCTCCTGTATTTAGAGGGAAGGGGGATAGGCCTCCTTTGGACACGCTTAAAGAAAAATCTCTTTTCCCCTCCCCGTCTACTAAGCAAAATCAAATAATTCCTATAACTATATAACTTACTATAAGTTAAGATCGGTCTAAGAATCTAAGTTTCCCAGTATGGTTTTTTGCTGATTAAACACGCGTAAACTAGAAAATGCTCAAAATTACATTATAAGACAGATTGTAAACGCCAGATGGTTCATGAGAAATTCAAACAGTTGTAATACAATACAATTCCCAACCACCAGAAATACTATGCAAAAAATAGCCACTAAATTCTTTAATAATCTCATGACAGTCAACAATACTTCCCTTAAAAAATTTCTGATTATAACTCAAACCCAAAAACCAAAAGTCCTAAGAATATTCTGTGATTAATCTTTAACTTCTCATTCTATTTCAAATTTCAATATTAAAATGTCCCATAAACATTAACACTGCCTTACTGTAATATCTTATGCATGCCCTGTTTGGGGTTTTTCTAGTAATTCAAACATTAAAATTCTTGAAACCTCTCAAAATTCAACTCTTAGAATGATTACTAAAGCTAGGTGGTTCATGAGGAATATAGAAATCAGAAAAGCTCTTAAAATAAAAACCTTCAGAAAACACATTCAAGACTTCTCAAAAAACTTCTTCGCATCTTTAAATAACATCAATAACTCAAACATCCAAAATCTTGAAAATTACATCCTTCATCCTAAAATTAAAAGACCTCGTCAAATATTACTTGACTCCTATGAGCCACCGTAATTTCTTAATTTTATTATATTCAACATAATTCTTCTCCTTAGTCAATATTTTAAACTCATACCCCAACTCCGAGCATGCCCCGCCCCCATTGAAATAGCCGATCTCCAGGACAACCAATAGAAATGCACTCTATCTTCCACCTTCAAAAGCTCACATCAACTGAAGAAGATTTCCACCCAGCCACCCACCTCCACTTCAAGTAGAAACCAAGCTCTCCTATTGGCTCCCCACCTTCCCCGCCTCCGAAGCAACTGCAGCAAGCAAGTAGAACCATTCCAGCGTAATTCCAATCTCATCCAGCAACCAACGCAGTCACCAGCAAGATACGGGTTGAAAAGGCGGCTACGCCGCATAGACATTCATAAGTTTCTCCATCAGTAGCAATGAACCCATCATCCAATCAAAATACGAGTTCTCATCTATACACTTCATACAAAAAAAATTGCTCACTTATTTCGAACATTATTGTTTTAAAACACTTAACTTAAGGAGACTTAGTGCCTTTTCACCTTCAAAAATTCGATTTTTCAAATTTATTTTCAATAAATGGTGTGGAAGGCTAAGAGTATTTTAAAGCAAACCGCGTCAAAATCCGACAACTAATATTACGCCCTGTGCAACAAAAAATGTAATTCTTAAAAGCGACTTTTTCCATTAAATGCAATGTAAACAAATTGCTTTTTCTCAGTTTCGTTTTTTCGCGCTCTCCCACAAGATTAAAAAAATGTTTATGTAGAGTTTTAAAATTTTACATGAGTGTTGCACTTGTAGGTCTTTATTCTGTGAACCTCAGTTTTGTTAATGGGATTATTAGATTTTATTTTATAGCATGATACATGAAAAAAAAGTTTCTAGTTCCAAATTTTATAAGTTTTTTTTTAATTTTTCAATTTTTTTAAATGTGAGATAAATTTAAAATTTGAGGTTTTGCAGAATAAGGTCATTATTTAGCTTTTATTTGGTACAAGAATTATGGTTCTACTGTACATCTTTCAAATGTTATCTTGTGAGTAACAGAAGGAAAGCTAATTTATTTCTTAAATTTTTGTACTCATATTTCATGTTGTTTAAGAAAATATATTAATTTAAAACTGGTTCCAATACTTCAAACTATATACTTTATTACACAAACTGGTAAAGTTTCATATTAAAATAAGCAAAAATGGTTGTTATATGATGAATCGAAAAAAGTGCGTCAAAATGTCCTACTTTTGATTTCGAAAGGTACTAAGTCCCCTTAAATACGCAGTTCTGGACAAGTGAAGCCGAAGTCCAGTCCCAAAAGCTCATCAGATATGGAGATTAAGATCCGTGAGACTCGCGTGCTTCAAAGTAATTTGTCAATCAGAACTATAGCTTTAACGGGGATACCAAAGATACATTCGTCTAGATAACATTTTAAAGGATGAAAGCGTGCATTTAATGCGTTTACATACATGCTTGTGCAGAATAAAAATAAAGAAAAAATATAAGTTTCCGACAAAGTGTTTTGTCTCCTTCTAGCAACTACAAAATTAAATTCAAACATTGAAAATATTCTTGTATTGATAAAAAGCACAGCACAAAAGAAAATTAATACATATAGTGCAATGATAACTAAACAGGGTTGTAACGAGCTATGCTATTCGCATGCTTACACTCATTTGTTTTATTAGCACTTGATGAAAACCTACTGGGTTTCGAAGATATTTTACTGTTCAGTACACTATATGTATACGATTGTAATATTGTGCGAACCTGATATGTTACCCACTAGAAAACAAGTAACACAGAACTGAAATGAAAAGTGACAAATACAAAAACTACTGGGCGAAAAGGCGAGCAGGGCTGTGTCGCGACTTCACCGATACAGGACAAAAAACGCCCGAATCTACTCGAAAAAATCCAACAGTGAACATCTCGATCGGATTGAAGAAATGTAAGTTAAGTTCATTTGCAATGCCGGATTAAAGAAAAGTTACTTTTTGTAACTTATTATTTTTGTTTGGTTTTGAGCAAATAAATTTTAGAACATATTTTTGCTGGATTTAAATTTTCTTGACTGTTACACAGAAATAAGTCACCATGGAATTATTTTATGTTCATTTAAACATAACAATTTTGGTGATGTATAGTTTGCAGTAGGCAATACAAAACAAAAGTTATGAAGACCTTTTTTTTTTTTAAAAAAAAAAAACATAAATTCTTGTAAATAAATAAAAACTATCGCTGTTTATTTCCTAGATATTCTTAAAATTCAAATTTCATTTATTCGTCATAATTTACGAAGATATGTACAAATCTCCTACTCTCTTGTTTCAAGTGTTTCGCCTTTATTGGAAATTTGAACCATTTTCCAATTTTTTTTAAAAAAATGCAATTTAGTTTTGTGTGTGATCCTGGAAAATCGCAATATTCATATCATGAGTAGACTTAATTTTATTTTCCAAAAACTATTACAAAAATGTCATCGCCAATTTCATTAAATATTGTAAATGATAAGAAAACTCCATAATTATAACAAACATATACTGTTGCGTATTCGAGATAATGCTTCCCTGCAACTTTTCCCTTATAAGGGAAAAGAGACGTTTACAGAGATTTCAAAAGTCAGCCACAGAAAGCTTAAGCAATGACCCCTTAACCTTGCCGGTGAATTTGGAGACTTTGGCGATGATTTTAGAAAATGCTGGAAGCAATATCTCGACTGGGAGGAAAGTTAGACTTTTCCTAAATTTTCCTTGTAACGTCATACCTGGCCGAAAAACTATAACTTCGGAGAAGAGCACAGCCTGGGAGAATAGATCTAGGATTCTGCTTTGGAAGCAGTCGGCATTGGCTGAGTGAATCTAATTGACCTAAAGCGGCCTATATCTGCCAGGAACTGTTTGAGTCTGTCTCGAAAATTAGAGTATTACTGCTGAGATTTGTCCGAATGCGAGCTAGAAGACTTGTTAGCTGAATGTTTCAATTATAATTGTGACTGTCTTTACAAGTACTGTGTTTGTCCCTGTATCTGTGTCGCTAATCAATATGTGTAGAGTTTCCTATTTGGGCTGTTATTCTGTCCAAGCTTTGTAACTAAATGTCGTCTTGTCCTGCATGTTTACGAATAAAATGTCATTTGGCATTATTCTCCGTGTTAGACTGATTTCACGTATTACATCCCCACTCGTGGCTGAGGAATTTTTGTAACCATACAAAAACTATAATAATTGATAACTACTTGCTACTGTGACAGCCGGTAATCAACCTCGTAGGAAGACACCAATGTTTAAAAAATAAAAAAAAGGTGTACTTTGATTAAAATTTCAAAAAAATTGATTGAAAATATTAGTTTCAATCATTTCTATTAGCAGCACAATCGAATAATTCATTAAACTATTACAAGGTTTTATTTTCTATATATTGCGATAGAGGGCACTACGAACTATACATTTTTTAAAATGACGCATGACAATAGGCACACCTACTAGAACAGTGGTTACCAAAGTGGTCCCTAGGGACCTCCAGGGGTTCCCGATGTCATTTAGGGGGTCCATGGAAAATTAAAATTGATTTGGGGGTCCCTCAGGGGGTCGTCAAGGTTTAAAATTGTTTAAAGAATGTCAGGGGAACGGAGCAAGGTTTAAAATTGCTATCCATTTTTATTTTTATAGAAATTTAAATAGATAACAATAAATAAAAAGTAGCGATTTTTACGTCATCTGTAAAGTATAAATACAAGTGGATGCTTAAAATACAGTATGTGACTTAAGTACTGAGAATTACGTAATACCTTTTGTGAATGAACAATGACAAAACTTATTTCCACTGATTTGTCACTTATAGTAAGAATGGTGTGTATAACTTGCTTTAATGTTATTACTAAAACTTAGCTATTGTTCAATTTACTTCAATAAATTTAAGCTTTCAATTTCCATCAACACTAAAACAAAACAATAACGAAATAATAACAAAACAAAACAAAAAAAAAAAAAAAAAAAAAATCCACTGACACACGCCTGTGATTTAATAGCTCTATCCAGCTATTTAAATTAATAACAAGCATGGTACGGTGCGAGACTGACGGCCAAAAACAGGTTTATACAGGAACGCAATAACTCCGCTATACATGTCTGCAATATAAACATAAACTACAAAAGAGTCATATATCACATATCTGATCAACAATTTAGTCTTATGTTATGCTGATATGAAGTGTATAAACAAATTTTCAGTCTTAGACAAAATGTAGTTTTGTATTGTTTGTTGGAAGTTTTGGTACAATTGCCTTTTTTGTAATGTTACACAGAGAGTGTACTTTTGTTACGTAAGTATATTTGAATAAAGTTGATCTCTTTTGAAAAAATTATATATCATATTTTTTAATATAGTTACTAACGTTAAGAGATTAGTTACAGTACGAACAATATAGTAATCTCTTAACGTTAGTTTTGGTATAGTTGCATTTTTTGTATCGTCACGCAGAGAGTGTACTTTTGTCACGTAAGTGTATTTGAGTAAAATGGATCTCTTTTGAAAAAAATTATACATCACATTTTTCAATACAGTAATCCCTTTTAAGGGTTTACTTTTTTTAACTAAAAACTTAGGAAGGGATCGTAAGTTTTTTTTTTTTTTTTAAATACAAATGTTTTTTGAAAGACGTTAATTATTGAGAATTATATTTTATTCAAAAATTACATGAAATTTTATCCTTACGTCAAATAATTAATTCAAACGGGCTTTATTGCAGCATTCCATTGAAAACGTTAATAATAATTAACAGTGGTTTGCTGCAAATAAAACATTTGATAAACAAATTTGCTTATATCCTTTTTTGTGCCTTTTTTAAGTGATAATATTATGAGTGAGCTGAAGGGAAAATGCTGAAATTACAGAGTTGAATATTTGAAGTATGGCTTTATTTCATCCCCGGGAAATAGTACTTCACCTATGTGTCTTCTATGAAATAAAAATATGTCAAATAATTCAACGAAACCTTCCAAACTTAAGATACTCAGTGCGTAGAAAATTCTTTATGCGAGTACTTAAAAACATCTGAATTTCTTCACAGCTTGACGAGTCCATTTTACCAGGAAATGAAGAATTACTTTTAGCTTATATAAGATTTGTAAAAGAAGAAAAATTTTGCCAATAATTTTTAATTTGCTAAATGTTTGAAAACCGATACGAAAGGTGAAATGTTATTTACTGAATTAAAAAGATTTTTCGTTGTACAAGCTATACCTTTGACTAATATCATTTCTGTTGCTACTGATGGTGCTCCGGCAATGGTAGGAAGATACGGAGGCTTTCTGGCATATATAAAACAAGCTGTACCGAATGTATTTTCAGTACATTGTGTCATTCATCAACATCATTTAGTCACAAAAATCTTTGTGAGCATTTACATGGATCACTAGATTATGTCATCATAACGGTTAATAAAATCAAAAGGAATGTCTTGAATGAAAGATTATTTGCTCAACTTTGTTTGGAAAATAATGAAGATCATAATCGTTTACTACTTCACGCAGAAGTACATTGGTTATATAAAAGTGCGTGTTTAAATCGAATCTAGGCGCTCTTTGATTTAGTGTTGGAATTCCTGAAAAGCAAAGACAATGATTTGCGACACAATTTAATTAACTCAAAAAATGACATAACCTATATGATTGATTTATTTGCCAAATTTAACAAAACTAATTTGAAACTACAAGCTGACCAATTAAATCTAATCAAAACTAAAAGCTTAAATATCTGCATTTGTTGCAAAACTTTTTCTGTACAAACAAAACTTGGGAAGAGGATAGTGTTCTCAGTTTCCATATCTTTCGAAATTGCAAAGTAGATTGCTTACTGTCAACACCTAACGGCTCTTCATGCAGACCTGAGCCAAAGATTTGAAGATATTCTTCCCTTGGATATTCTCGACTGGGTGTTGAATCCTTTTGCGCATGGACAAACTCAGATCCCCAATACAGATGAATCCATATTAATATAAGAGCGGCTTATTGAAATATCCTCAAGTGAGGAACTTATACCAACGTTTGATCAAGAATACCACAAGTTCTGGTTACAAACACAGATCCCGATGTTATATTCTGCATTATGGGTTATTATACAAAAACTATTGACTGCTTTCTCGTCTTCATATTTGGCAGAATGTGGATTCAATGAACCTCATCGCACACACACAAAAAAAAATGAAACCGACTAGAAAATAAGTGCTCGCGGGGATTTGCAGTTGCTACTTACAAACATTGAGCTGGACATCAATATACTCATAACGTCTCATTAAGTTAATCGAAGTCATTTATTTTTTTTTTAAATTTTATTTTAAGCAAAAGTTATAATTTCAATAAATACATCTTCAACAAAATGTTTTTTTTTTAATTGTAACTCGTATACTATGCAGCTTTTTCACTTGGGGGTCCGTGGGCAAGTTTTGACTATTAATAATTCGATATAAAAACCAACGTTTTTATATGGTGGCAAAGTTTATTAGAGAACATTATTGAAATATTAGTTAAAACTGTTAGTTATTTTTAACTTTAAAATTCACTTAAAAAGAGACATTTGTGAGAGTATTAAAAAATTCATAATACTCATAAAATCAAAACATGCATTTGAAAGTTTGTAAGTCATTCTATTAAAAAAAGAATGGGAACCAGAATTCAGAAAAAATTATTGTGATAAGACACGGTGCCTAATATTGGAAACTTTCTTTCTTGCGAATGATTACTGACTAAAAGTCAGCAACCCTTACTATCTCGGCGATTGTAAAGGGGAGATAGTATCTCCCCTTTGTGAGTACAAAAGGTTTACGATAACCTCATGCTGTGTGGGGAGTGCCCGGTGCTCCCAGAGGGGGAAAGAAATTTTTCCCTCAATCCTAAAAGCGCCGAGAGGAAAGAATATTTTGACTTATTAAAATTATTGAAATATTAGTTAAAACTTGTCGCAAACGTATAAATATTGCATTGTTAGGCGAGTACGAACGATTCCCAAAATTTGATGACACACACACACACACCAAGTGAAATTCAGAAAAACGTTGTAAAAAGGGGTCCAAGAGCCAAAAAAGTTTAGCAACCACTGTACTAAAACAAAATTCCGATACCTTTTGCCCTTATTCCTGTTCCTATAGATAAATCACTCAAATTCTCAATTTTATAAAATTAAGATAAATTTTAAAAACATTTTGAAACAAAATGTTTTAAAACTTCTTATAAAACTTTTTTCCACTTGAATTATATTTATATGATCAATAATAGTTTGTATGTATGCATATATGCACGAGTAGTGAAAATAATCACAGAGACATGATTATTTATTGAACGGGAATAAATAATTCATTAGTAAATTATATTTTCATGAGTAGAATCAACACAAACCACAATGAATATATTCGGGGAAGACAAATTTATAATGATATCTTTAGTAAGTATTTATACAAGCACATATTACCTTCTAACGATATTATAAAAAAATTAAAATCCGAATTAAAGATAATTCAATTATTTCAGACAGCAAAAGGACCAAATAAAGAATTACATTAAGAAAAATTCCTTTTCTTTAAAAAAAAAAAAAAAAAAAAAAAGCCATGTGGTAAATAGTACAGAGGACACATTCCTTTTCCTAATGTTAAAGAATACAACCCAAATTTTCAGATAACCTCAATACTAATAGAAAAAATGGGAACAAATTTTTTTTTATTAAGCAGCTTTCTTTCAATTTTGAAGTTTTTAAAAAAATATGCATTATTTCCATCAATTATACGAATGAAATAGATTTTTAAATTTATTTGTCCAAGAATAAGCGATCATAAGTATGGAATGTATTGTGCACAGAAAATTTGATCGATCAAAAAGTAATTGTGTGACATGTTAATAAATGCTTCTTCCCATGTACCAGAATATAACATTAAGAATCATATTTTAATTTCAAATTATTAATGTTTTTTGCCATATTTTTGAATAACTACGATAGATGGCGCCTCGAATGTATATTCCATCGCTTATCGCGAGATTATTTATCGCTTCTTTAAGAAATGTAATCGCCATCTGTGAAATTATTATTAACTTGCGACAGACAGTGGGCAATGTAAAAGGTATTATGATGCTCTAAAACCTAACGACTCACACATTTCCATAACTAGAAATGAATTAATCACATAAAGATACGAATATATAAAGAAATTTTTAATTTAGTTATGTTGTGTTGATTACATTTGACGTGGATATATATGTGAAAGGAGAACCAGAATTAAATTAATATTGAACTTCTCAAAAATTCGATAGAATAAAAACTAAGCCTTTATTTCTTTAAAAATTTATGGAAAACATTTGTTAAAATTATGCAAATTTAAATTACTTGAATCTTAAGATGTTAAATTGTTATCAATTTATTATACTGCACCGAATTAATTTTTTGTGCCCCAGTGAAAGAATTAGCGAGATTTTTTTTTCTTTCGAATGATACCAATGCACATGGATGAGATTCAGCTTTCAAGCCTATTCTACGAGGTTCGTTCAATAAACCCAGAGAAAAAGAAAAACAAATTATTTTTGGTAGATTTTTTTTCATTTCTTAAACGTAATCTACTTTCCACTCAATACACTTTTCCAAGCGTTTCTCCAATTTTATTAAACCATCTAAAAAGTAAGATTTCTGAAGGTCCTTATCTGTTTGGGCGACAGCCTCTCCATTCGACGTGAACCATTGTACACCGAACCATTTTTTTTTAAGTTTCGAAATGAAAAAAAATAGTCACTGGAGGCCAAATCCAACGAATACGAATGATGTAACAATAAGAACTAAATCCATGATTTGGGCCATCGAAATTCTCAGGCCTCGTGCATTGTCTTGCTGGAAGAGGATGTTTTTTTTTTTTTTCGAATGAGGTCATTTTTTCTTGATTTCTTTGTAATAATGATGCATAATACTTTCCAATTATTGTTTTACCTTTTTCTAAGTAATCAGTGAAGATGATTCCTCGTGCATCCCAAAAAACCGTGACCATCACCCTGCCAGCCAATTTCACGAACATTCTTCGGAGTTCATTCCTTCAAAAATCCAATGTTATGACTGTTTCTTTGTCTCAGGAGTGTATCCACGTTTCGTCCAAAGTTCTGTATCTACGCAGAAACTTATCGAGATTACGACGAAAAAGCACCAAATTAACCTCAGAGTCGACCACAAATTGCGTTTATCTTCCACGGAGAGCAAACGCAGCACCCATCTTACTGAGATCTTATCACACCCAACTTATCGTGCAGAATTGAAAACACTGCACCTCGCGGTATGCTTCAACTACTTCGCTCACTTTGATTAATCGATGGCTCAAAACCATATAGTGGATTTTGTCAATCATTCCGGGAGTAGTCGCTTCCGCTGCAAGCTGAAAGACGTTCAACTTTAGTAAATGTACGGCCACGTTAAAACTCATTTACTTAATTGTAAGCAATCAAAGCAGGTGCAGATGTGCCATGAACTTCATCCAACTCAGCTTTGATTTCTTTCAGAGTTAAGCCTTTTAAATATAAGTGTTTATTCACCTGTTGGAAAACTCACTTTTTTTCTACACAAGTTTCTTTCTTCATTCGACAATAAAAATGAAACCATGCGATGGAATTAACTGAGACTTAAGATAGTTGTCTAGTGAGACATGATGCTGACTAAAAACAAACAATTTACGATGCTACGAGTGTCATTTCTAGGATTTTTTAATGATTTATTGAATGACGTCCAATCAGTTCATCAGCCCAATATCTGCAAGGAAGATTAGAGGCTAAATTTTAACCTTATCTGTAATTCGACTCTTTGAATGAGAAACGTCACGGTCTTCAGTGGAATCGGGACTCGTAACGACGACAGCAAGGAAACAATGTTTATCTACAATGACTTGTTATACGAAACAAAGAACGAATGCAAATAAAAAGAGATAGATCCCCAAAATCAGAAAAACATACTATTATTAATATTTTTATAATTAGGAGAAGTATATGCTTGTTAAAGAGTGACCGCGGTAGCCTAGTAGTAATGGTTTCGGTGAGTGAGTGAATGTAAAGTTTATTGGCGCAAGAGCCAGATATGGCTATGTTGCGCCAAACAAGATTAAACTGTGGTCTAGACGTGAAGTTGAAATATAGATAAGTGGTTGACAGGTAATGGTTTTCGTTCAGTCGTCGGGAATTGTATTCAAAGCCTAGGTATTCTATAGAATACCGGCTTTTCATACATTGTTGGTAATATATATATATATATAAGTATAAACATATGTTTTATATATATATAATGTTTATATATATATAAACATAAGGGTGTATATATATACACTTATATATATAGCATTTATAGTTGACATATATAAGCATTTCAATACATGATAAATTTATCATAGTAAAATAAAAGACGATAGGGTACCATGTAATTAGCGAAATGTTTTATAGACCCAAATGGTTTGATAGAAATATAAGTATGGTCAGACTCCATTAAAAAGCCAGTAGTTTTACTATTATTGAATAACTCCCTCGATAAGCAATCACTTGCGATATCATTCCTAGAAATTGTGGAGTCATAATTCTTTTTATGAAATTCGAATTAATCTTTTGTTCGGATGACGTCGTAACTTCCTGTTAAGAGCAGACATTAACACCTATTCCCTCCATTTTAAAAATGTGAATCACTATTTCTTTGAAAGTAAAATATTCCAATTCGGATTTTTTTTATGAGAAATTATTTTCACGATCTTGCTGCCTGTGATTAGCTGTACGCTCAATCATTTTGTATTAGTCAAATTTATAAAGATGTCTTCATGTATTAGCATTTTAAGTAATAAACAAAAATATTCTCGAACAAATTCGAAAAGTGCAAGACAAACACAAATTGCTTCATAACTTTATTTTCCCGAGTTTACACCACTATCTTAGCAGGTTTCCCAGAACCAAGGGGTTGGCCTCAAAGTTGGACAGCAGATGGCTTGGCCACGCTGCTCAAGCCAAAAAACTTAGCAATCCTTTGTTATCCGATGAAGAAAGTGGACGAGATGACCTCGGCCATCTCGTCAGTACCCGTTTGAGACAGGGGATAGCCCCAATGCGAAGTAGGATAAAGTTCCTAGGTGCAAGAAGCTGCAAAGACGCCTAGATTTCCAGTACTACAGCTCATGGAACCCGCCAAGGCGTAGAAAACTGCAAAGTGGTCTAGGCACCAGGAGCAAATCCCCTTTTATATCATACTTCGGTATGACAGAGGGTAGCCCTAATGCTTAGTAGAATAAAGTCCAACTATAGGTTTTAGAGACTGTAAAAATGTCTAGGACTCTCAAGCACTACATCTCCTAGTGCCAGTCAAGGCATAAAAGACTGCAAAATGGTCTAGACACCAGGGGCAGATCCTCTTATAGATTTTTCATCGTACTTCGATATGACAACTAAAGGTGTAGTTTGACTTGCGTTCGCCGTGATAATTGAGTGTAGATCGCGCAAGTCGTGACAATGATATCCTTTCGGGGGCACTTGCCTCAAGTGCTAACTAGAGACAGTGTGGGCGCACGCCTGATTATTCGATTTCCTCAGTTCGTTGGTAGTCATCTGGTTTCAAGCCTGGAAAGTGGGGTATCGTGACGATAGTGTTTGACTAGATGCACCCGCAGTCCCGGTGCACCTAAGCATGAATACGTGGGTGCAAGTGCATTCTGAAGCTTGATTGAGCAGATAGTTCTATGACTGAGTGCCTTCCAATTCAAAACTCATAATGCATTATGTGCGGAGCTAGGGTTGGCTGCTCGAATTATATACACCACATGAATAGCTAAAAATGAGAATAAACTCTGTAAGATAGCTGATAGTAATAATGGAATGGCTAAAGGGGGAAAGAAAAAAAACCCTTGACAAATGTCTGATTTTTCGTTCAATTTGTGTTAATACAATAATTCGTGGTGAAGTAAACTTTGGTCCTGACTACTGCATAGTTGCAATTCTAGGAGTGCTTATGAAATATTTTCGTTCTAATTTAATTCATCCTATGCTCCGCGGCGACTGGTTTAGTTTTATTAACGTCGCACTAGAAGCAACATGAGGACGCGACGGACCTCGTAATTTTGAACTTCGGTCAAGTGATGAAGACGACACCTGAGCTGACATCCCCTCTCCTAACTTCCACACCACACCAACGGGAGGACTTTGGGCCCCGAACAGATTTAACGTGCATTAGCCCCGGCTATAAGGCGGCCAAGGATCGAACCCGCGATTGAACGAAAACCGCCGGCTGCTAGTCCGCGAATTTGACCACTAGACTACCGCGGCCCAGTTACGCAGCTGAAGAGAAGAGAGAGAAAAAAAAGGGAGGGGGACAGAAGAGCAAAAATAAACCATTGACCGAGCGCCGAATACTCATAATGAGGGATAGATTTTGTTCAACCCTCCCCCCCCAAGGGTATATGAAAAAAGAAATCCCCCCCCCCCCCCGTTGAAACCCACCGGTGAAGGCCCCCCCCCCCATAGCAATGGAAACTAACGATGTGGTTACAGTATGGAGTTATGAGAGGAATTAGCACGTGTGAAAAGGATCGAGTTTTCACCACCCCACGCGATCTCGGTAGAAGCGTGACTTCATATTGGGGTGCATAACCCTCTCGGGCTTTAATCCCCAGTTTTAGAAAATAAGTTGGAGGTGAAACTGAACTTTGGTTTCAAGCTTGCCCAGAAGTTAAATTTAAAATAAAGTGAATTGCCAGAATAAAGTTAAACGAGCAATGCTTAATTATTAATTTTATAATTAAAAGTTTTTATTCTTAGTATTAAATATGAATCATTAATAGAAATTTTAAAAATTATTTTTAAAATTTAGAAAAGTATAGATTAATAGAATCTGAGTAATCTATTCAAATGCAGGATGGAGAAGTAGGGTTAAGTCTTAGTGCCGTTGACGAGAATGGTTAGTGAAGTTGGTTCAAATTTATCTTTCGTTATCAAATTATTCGGAGAATTTATGGGGGTTAGGGCTTTTGGTAGATGTTCTCAGCTTTTCGTTTCATTCGGTCATTTTTCATTTGTAGCGACAGTCATGACGAAAAGATAGTATTTATCCGATACTGAGATTTGCAAACTAATGAATGAATCTGACAGTAATGCTAGCGAAAATAATCCAAATCTAAACATAGACATTAAAAAAAAAAAAGACGATGGTGTGCCTTTTGCTCAAAATCTTGCGTGAAGCGTCAAAATATGTGCAAGACATGCGACGTTGAACTATGCATTGAATTTTTTTTTATATAAATATACCATACAGCAAAATATGATTTATTTTTTATATCTATATGTTCCATGTAATGATACATCATGAAATTTATGTAACAAATGTAAATATATTTTGTATTTTCTTAAAATATATGATTTTTATGTACTTATTTTATGTAAAAACATAGAATTTTCGATTAAATCTTTTTCTTTCGTATATATTAAGCATAATGTATTTTAAATAATATATGTAAATACCAAAATATTTTAATGAATAGCAGATTTTAAAGGAATTCTTTACATAAATTAGGTTTAATATCTAAAATCGTCTGCGCACAGTGTGACACTCCGCGGACCCAGAGAAGCACTTCTTTTTTCACCCTCCGGTAGCGAAATGGTTAAAGGAGTGTTTTATGGATGAAGCCGTTAGAATCTTCAATGTGTCAAAAAAAAAAAAAAAAAATCTTAAATGTGATCTAATAAGAATAGAATAATTGGTGTTTCGAAGTAATATGCTCAACGAATGTTTTATTTTGATTTTATTATTTGAAACAGGAAATGATTAATTTTTGTTACGATTTTGTGATGTTTTATTTTGTAATGATTAGGAATGATCTTTTTGAAGAATTCTTAGAATTGTGTTATATTAAAAATTTTATTTGCTTATCTGTGTGAACCCTTCATAGTTAGTCAAGAGTTAATCATATGCTATGAAATGAGAATTAGTATTTCAAGTGTGTAAAAAAAAAGAAAGGAAAAAGGAAAGAATTTAGTATTTACAATTGTATTAATTAATGATTATGAGGATACAGAAGTTAGATGTTTTGAAGTATGAAACTAGTAATTCATTAGAAATGAATATTTTTTTTAAATTGCAATTTATGTTTGAAATTGGGTTTGACTCCTAGAAGTAAGATAATTAATGATATAAAAAGAAATGTGTACCAGTTCAGATATTTTGAAATATAAATTTTACATTTTTTTTCCATTTGCATATGATAATTAATGGTTTGTAGGAAATGAGCTAATTCTGTTTTGAGTGAATACTTTGTTGGGATAATCGATGTTTCGAAATGAGTATATGAATGTGTTTACGTAATTTCTTTTTAAAAATGGCAATTTTAGTATTTTTATATGTAAGAGAAATACTTTGAACTGTATGATAACTAAGATTTTTATGAAGCCTTAAATTACAGTTATTACTTAAGTGAAGAAAGATTTTCTTTATATTGCATAATGAATTTAAGGTAATTTGTATTGAAATGTAGGCATAACAGTGATGATTATGTAAAAGGATTTGTGCATGATTGATATTTGGCATTTTTATTGGTAATATTTATATTTATAATATACGGTAATTGATATTTTTTAAGCATTTGAGGAATTTAACTATTTACATTTTTGTGAATAATTAATGGTTTTAAAAGTGTATAAGTTATTAATGATTTTAAAGTGTAATTATTTATTTTAAATTTGAAATGCTTTAAGTAAGATTTTTTATGAGGAATTTAGTAATGTGATTCTAAAATGTTATCAGTCAAGTTTAATTCTGTAATGTTATTGGTCAATATTTGATGCTTATGATATACCAAGTATTTAGTTGAGTGTAATGATTTTATGTTAATTGTACACTGTATAATTGAGACAATTTATAGGACAGGATTGGTTGAATATTATCTCCCATGCTAAGAGCCCACCTGTAGGGGGCGTTTTTTTTTTTTTTTAAGAGGTGAGTATGGGATGTCATACGATTACCTCTGAGCACAGCAGATCTAACCGAGTCTCCAAGCGGAGCTGATGTAAGCAAGCGAGATAACACTTGTAAGGAGTGTAAATAAAGAATTGTTGTTCTTAATACAACCTGATCTCTTTTTGTCTCAGGGCAACTGTAACACTATAAGCAAATGATTATTAGCTTTAGATATTACTAACAAAAAGTAAGAGTAAAGGGAGTGTTGTGTGCATGTGTGGAAAATAGTTTTTAATACTTGTAAGTGTGTAAATAATAAAAACTTCAGGTGCTCCAGTGTTAAAAACAGTTATTCACAAATTTAGACACATACACATATCAACGACATAAGTATGCCATGAATGTGAAGAAAGGAATACTTCCAATGATTAAGTGAAAGTTATAACATTTACTGTCAAATGATAGCTGTGTACCTAAAAGTCATTTTTTTCAATATCTTAAATTGTAATATAGCTCTCTTATAATTGTAATATACCTCTCTTCAATTGAGCCCATGCAGAACAATGTATGTGCCAGATTATCAAGTGCCAATTTAGTTTTAACAGATATATCAAAGTAAGAGCAACCTTCATAAAATTTTAACAGAATAAAATGTGTATTTAATGTGTTTAAGCACATTCTGAATTTGTGTAGATGTCAAAGAGTTTTTATTGATTTTAACTGCAGTTTTAGGAAAATTTTAACATACACAACTATTTAATAATTTAAATTATCAGGAATTAAAGCATTGCCTTATTACTATAATATAGGTCTGTTCGCAAATATATATATAAATAAATATATAATATATCTGTTTCGCAAAAAACTTCTCTGGCTGAAAATTTTAGTTTGATGGGGGGGGGGGGAACCCAGTATTAAAAGCCACCATTTTACACATAATATAAAGTCAGTGTATGATTGACAAACTTATCAACAATCATTAATGTTGACATAGTTACATAATAATATTTGAGGTTAAAAATAGTTTAATTGAAAGTTTAATTTAAGGAAATGTAAATAGTTTACAAAAAAAGATAAACTTTGAAAAGTACAAGATTACTCATCACACAGTAGTTAGGAAAATAACCTTATGCAATTAATTAACAATTTGACAATACAGATTCAATCGTCGACAAATTCATACTCTTTACAAAAGAAAAATACAATTTGACTGATTTCAAATGACAAGAAAATATGAATATTTATATAATTTTTAAAATTTTTTATTAGGCTAAAATATAAACGCATTTAGAGAAAATGTTTTGGAACATACAATTAAATTAAATTTGGCATTGTTTAATGTGTGAAATATTTTGACCTTCAATTAAAATTTGGTATTAATTGAATTAGACCATTATTCTGATTTTAAAATAAATTCTTGTGACCAGTTTTTTCTCTTCTCCAAACTGGAATAGAATGCTATATAACACATATTTTCTATAAATGTAATTTTTATTAAGATTCAAAATTATTTATCTTAAAAATATTACTGAAAATTTTTACTTCAAAAAATAGGAAACAAATTTCAAAAGAATACTTAGTTACTTTTTTTTTTAAATTAAGAGATTTGTAATCCCATACACAGCAGTTATGGTAATTTGATTTAAGGTCTATTGGACTGAAACCTATAACACATTAACAAAAATTTCTAATTATTAACATTTAGATAATGAAATACAGCAGTTTTCTTTCAAAAATATAAACATTAATTCAGGAAAATCAAAAACCTTTTTGTCATATGATTGGTTAATTAATTTTACTAAATTATAATTTACACAAAACATAAATTTTGGGGATGGAAAGGTAGGAAAAAGGGGAGTTTGACAATGATTTTAACACATGATAATACACAACTGTTTCACATACACAATTTCTAAAAATATGATACATAATATCAACATGAATGGAGAAGAGCATTATTAATACTTAACACTTAATATCATAATACTATAGACTTATATTTCCTCATTAAAATAATTAGAATGCAACATAATGTTCAGTGCTAAAATGATTTTATAAGTATCTATAATACTGAATTATATATAGCATAATATAATGAATATACTGTAATGAAACAAGAATTCATCATTTTTAATTGATAAGAAATTTTTGTTAGAATATATGTATTCATTGACAAAATCATAAATGTTCAAAAATAATATCACATATGCATATAATATCACATATCTCAAAGATCTTTACCACAAAGGCAGAATTTTCAGAAAATGAAAAATTTAACACAGATGTCACACAATTTTAAACACATTATAGTGCATATAAATAATTTAGTAAACAAATTAAGGTTTTCCAAATATATCTTCATATACTTTTTAAAATTACAATCATTAAAAAAAGTAAATTATAAAGAAAATGCATATACTTCTACTTTAATTCAAATCATATTTCAACACAGTTTACACATATAAAATTTAAATAAGTAATGTAACTTCTAATAATAATGTCTTTTACACTATATTTTTTATGCTTTGAAAATAATACGTAATAGGGAGAAGAAATTAAAACTCATTAATTTCTAAAAATCCTTTAGATTTTTAATTCATGAAAAATTAATCCATAATAGGATAAAAATATAATTTTAAAGTACACTAAATATAATAGATTTAAATTTTGCATGTGAATGAGATTCACATTGTGATTTTTAAACAGCAGAACCTAATTAAGTCGGATCCTTTTCACTCAATCTCCGAATCAGTTTTTCTCCTTTTAATTTCATAGTCGATCATCTAATTTTCTCATTTGTAAAGTGCAATGTCTGAATGGAAAATGCAGTAAAACAATTTTAAGCACATATCAATTGTTCACAAAGTAGAATCCATTTTTTGTAAATACAATTCATATTTGTTTTTTTCCATATATAAAGATGATTTTCTGTAAGAATATTTTATTTAATTTCATTTTTTCCCATTCTCTGGTTTACCCAGATTTTCGATACCTTGGACATACCTGGTTCAAAGAAATCTAACTTAATAAGGACTGTACTAATTTTTAAGAAATAGAAATATGCAGATAGATATAAATAGTGGATAAAAAGCAAAATAGCTTGTCAATTTTAATACTTCAAAAATTTATATCTTAATACATTGATTTAAGATATTACTAACAATATATTAATAAATTTAAAGAATTCTATTAATACATTAGCTAAACTACTGAAATTTGGTAAATTAAGATTGCATTAATAAATATATTTCATTATTTCAGTACATTAATACACATATTTTTCAATTACAACGTTTTTTAATCCATTATTTCATATTTAAAAAAAGATATAGTCAGTTAAAACTTTTTTTTAACAAAGTAAAACATCAGTTTACTTTGCATAAATAAGAATGGGTATTAAATTCATAATTTCAAAACTTAAATTACTTTTCTAATTCAAACAAAATCTGAAGAAAATAATGAATAAGGGGCTATATAATTAAATGAAACAAATCAGCAAAAGAACACACATCAATTTTATTTTTGCTTGTATGAGTTATCTTGCAATTCAAGGTTAGCCAAATAAGCAGCTGTAGCTAGAAGACCGTAAGGATTATAGGGATCACCTATGCATAAAAAAGTTTGAATAACTACATATTGAATCCATGTGTATTCTCAAAATTTTCACAACATAGTTCTATTTCATGAACATCACTTATGTAAGGTAAGCACAAAATAAAATATGGTACTTGTACAAAATTACATCTACATGAAAGTTGGTGCAATTCAAGATGTACTTGCACCAATCATTTTGGTGGCTAAAAATTCTCCCATTTAATATAGATAATGAATAAGTTTTCTTCTATAAGAATTTGACACAATAGTAAATGAATCTAAAATGTTAAAACAATAATGTCAATGACTGTTGTTGATAGATCTTTTATTTATTTCTATTATATTTCTTGTTCAGGAGAATATTGCACCATTTTGTAACATTTTCAGGTTTGGAGAAAATGGTCAATGGGATTTTACACAAGTACCAATTAAATACAATATATCTGAAAGGAAGTAAAGAACTATACAGTTGGTATTTGGAATAAAGCCTTACCAAAAGCTAAATATTCATTACTCTCATAATGAAAATAAAATATTCTTAAAAAAACTTATTCAAACACCTAAAAAATTATAACTATGGAATACATTGAAGCACTTTAACAATTTATTGTGTAATGAAATGCAAATAAACGTAGACGAATTCTTAATTTAAACATATATTAATTCCCCTATTTTCGTTAGCTTCATCCATATGTTATATTAATCCAAATTAAAGAGATTGTAAATATAAGACAAATTAATGAAACAAATATGCTCATTCACAACCATATATTGACTAAATGTATGAAATAAAACTTCATGATTTTAAAAATTGATTACAAATTTTACTAAACTATTGATAAACAGTAAGTAAAACAGTATTTAAGTTATAAGGAATTATGTTTAAAATTATACAAAAAAATTTTTAAGGGGGGAAAAAATAATAAAGATAATATAATACATAAATCAACTCACTAACACTAGACCACTAATGCTGTCGTAAAAGTGATTATATATATATATATATATATATATGTATATTTACACACATATACAATTTTAATTGCCTCAAGAATACTAAAAAGATGACATAATCGTATGCACTACTTTGATTAATTTGATTACAGATCTATTTTCCACGTAATAATTTTACACAAAATTAATAACATATAAAAATGTTTCATGCAATTAACTCAGATATTAACATAAGTTTAATGCAAAAAATATGTTTAAAGAATACAAATAATTTATAACCTAAATTCTTTGCTAGAATTTATAAATATACTATATGATCCTGAACGTAATGCAACACTTAAAATTTTTTTATACAGATAATTAAGAGGGGGTGGGAAGAGGATTTTAAAGTGATTCATTCATTTTACATAGAAGAATTCAAAGAAAATATAATTTAGCCAGATAAGCATTTATTTCAAATATCTAATATTAGGTTACATTCATGGCAATAAAAATAAGTTACACAAAACAAAATAAGTAATATAATATTCCTTTATCTAGGCTCTGAATTTAGCACAAGTCAATATTTTAACGGGAAATGATAAGTCAAGAAGTGCAGCAGCGCGTTCATGCTAATACAGTACATAAATTCTAGCAAAACATGATGATTCATGCAAAACAAATCCTTTTAAATGAATATATATATATATAATTGCTACAAGATTATATTACATATATTATAATGCAACCAACATCACATTAATCATTAAAACTAGAATGCTAAGAAATTAAGTCATATTCAAAGTAGAATACTAAATATTCATTTAGTGTATTTAACATTCCCTAAATTTCAAAACATATTCAAGAAAACTTGATTAGAAGAACTAACAACTTAATGTAAATACTCAAACCAGACTAATTAATTTAAAAAGCACAAGCATGAGAAAATACATAATCTATAATTACTTAAACTCTATTATTGGAAAATTTAAGAAGATTTTGAAAATTTTTTATGTCAAATTCAATACCATTATTAGAAGGAAAAGACCTTCTTTCACATCCAATAGCAAAATTCAATGGGTTACCACCACCAGGAACTGGTACAAAATTTTGAGATAATGGTAACCTAATAATGGAGTTTTGCGAATAATTCAAAGGGATATTGGAATCTGCAAAAAAATAACAAAATTACTCACACAGAATTTACCATATGATACAAATTTGTTTTTGTTCATGCCAATAATTTCCAATACATGGAGAAGATCTAGCAAACAAATTTTGAAAACTGTATAGAATCATTAGGTTATTTCAAAGAGGTCAGGGATATGACAGTGTTGCTGCCATGTCTAAAGCATTCAATGGTCTACAAAGCAAAATTAGAGAAAAATTCTAATCAACACTGTATATACATTGTAGCTTTCATCCTCTAAATTTGGCTATTTCAGACACATGCCAAATGTAATATATTTATAATTGATTTGGTGTTGAAAAAAGTTTTTTGATCATGAATATTTCTTAAAGAAATAGTGTTTTATAGGATAGTATATTAGAAATGTGCCCTCCTGGAAAGAAGCTATGACAAACCTATCTCATATGTGATGCATAGAGCAACACCAATCTAATGCAAAAATGGTGGAATTACTACATTTTCCGATTCACGCTCTTGAATTAATTGGAAATTTGCATATGACTCACATCTTTTTAACCATATTTTAAATTGTCACAGTTTTTTCAATCATTAAATTATTTTAATCAATTATGTTGGATTCCACTGATTCTGATTAGGAATTTTTGTTCTCATGATATCCTTGTTATTTTTCTCAAATGATCTTTATTTTTGTAATTTTTATAACTTGATAAAATTACATCAATACTTAAAGATTTTAAAGAGGAGAAATGAGTTTGATTTAGCATATTTTTTAGTTATTTTTTTATCAAGTGGTAATTCAAACTAAAGAAATTGCTTCTTCCATGACAATGAGGATAAGTGCCTCCTCCCTTTTGTGTATGCCACTGACTCTCTTGATAATAGAAAAGATAATCAGATTAGAGCACCAATGGATCACCAAAAATCACTGGATGTTGAAAAAGCACTATTGAAAAGCAAATGAAGTGTCAAATACAAAAATAAATAAAATTACAAAAAATGTACTGTTTTGCATTGATAGCCAACATTATTGCACTGAAAGAGAAGGCATAAAGTAATTTTTCTAATTTCTCTGTAAATGATATTTTCAACACTTGTTCTTGAAGTAGCTTCAAAAATAGAATGTCATTCATGGACACATCACTTTTTCCTGCCCAAATAATAGATGTAGCAAAAGAATCAATTGCTGCTTTGTGAGATTAGATATTATATGAACAACTATTGTCAATTCTTCTCAAGATGCATCTTTCAGTACAACATTGTTAATAAGAATATAATCAGCTATATACACAAGCTTATCAACTGCATCTAAGTTTGTAGTTAGACTAACTACATATTCTTCAGAGAGAATAACATTATCTTTTTCATATCAATTCAAAACCTCATTTTAATCCACAAAATAGAAAGTTTTATGTTTACACTTATACCGTATGAGTACTTTTTAAACACAGCCCTGCTCACATGCAAAATAACATTAATGAATTATTGCACATTAGGGAATGAATGGAAGTTTATTCAGAATATATATTATATATATATACTGTAACACATGGATCAATAAGTCCCGAGACTGTGCGGTTGTTTTTTTGCGATTTCCTCTTTCAAAAGCACCAGCAAGTCAATATAATAATCAATGTTGATCGATTTACCTTTTTCGAGGTAGTCAATGAAAATCATGCCATGCGTATCCCAAAAAACTGACGCCATGAGTTTGCCAGCTGACTGCTGCGTTTCCGGACGCTTCGGACGGCTTTCGCCAGCTGTGCGCCACTCAGATGACTGCCGCTTCGACTCTGGAGTGTAGTGATGTATCCATGTTTCGTCCATGGTCACGTAACGACGCAAGAAATCTTTTTTGTTGCGAGTAAATAGCGATAAACAGCTTTCTGAATCATCGACTCGTTGCTGTTTTTGTTCCATCGAAAGCAATCGCGGCACCCACTTGGAAAAAACCTTTTTCATGCTCAATTTTTCATGAAGGATAGTAAATACACTTCCATATGATATCTGTGTCATCTCAGCAATCTCACGGAGCTTCACTTTACGATCTTTCACTATAATTTTTGTCACTTCACTCACATTTTCCGGTGTAACGGCTTCCACAGGTCTACCCGAGCGTTCCGCGTCATTTGTGTCGGTACGACCACGTTTAAACTCGGCAAACCACCGACAAATCGTTGCTTTTGATGGACAAGAGTCCGGGTAACATTTTTCAATCCATTGTTTCGCTTGCACGGTGTTTTTACCCATTAAAAAACAATGTTTTATCAGAACACGAAACTCGGTTTTTTCCATTTTTTAAACAAACTACAAAACGACTTTACTCCAACCTCGATAACTCAGCTGTTTCTGGTCCGATCGACTTAAGATTTTGACACGTTTCAAGCAAAGGTTAGTACTCTAGAAAGACCTGGTTACTGGTTTACTACGAGCGCCATCTCTGGGTTAGTCTCGGAACTTATTGATCCATGTGTTATGTGTGTGTATATATACACACACTAGCATACATGATGATTTGTACAAAATAAATTCTTTTAACTATACACACATAAAATTGGTACCAGATTATATTACAGAAACACTTTAATGCAATCTATCTAATCAAACATCACAGTAATTATTAAAACTAGAATGTTTAACATTTATTTATTATATTTAAACTAATTTCTGAAACATTTCATGGCTATTAAATCTTATTCAAGAAAACTTATACAGAAGATAAAACAACTTTATGTAAATGATCAAACCACTAAATTAATTTGCTATTTAAATTAATTTAGTACAAGTAATTAATTTAAATAGCAAACATGAGAAAATATATAAAATGGATATTTACTTACACTCTCCTCCATTGGAATTTTTAGAGAGATTTTGAAAAATTTTAAGGTCAAATTGAGTTCCATTATTGAAAGAATAAGTCTTTCCATCATATCCAATTGCAAAATTCAATGAGTTACCTCCTCCAGGAACTGTTACAAAATTTTGAGACGATGATTGCTGTGGTACCCTAATAATGGATTCTGGTGAATAATTCAAGGAAATATTGGAATCTGCAAAAAATAATAAAATTACTAACACGCAATTTACCATATGATGAGCTATCTGTAAAATATTTAGTACATCTCATTGATGACAGATGAATGCATCAAAAGTAACAAAAAACAAGCAATTCCACTTCTAGCAATGTAAACAGGTTGCCATAAATTATTTTCCAAGAATGCTGCCATTCAGCACATTAAAAACTCTAAGAGAAATGCACTTTGATGACTGGAAAAAGAATCCTTTTCAATATTAATTCATGTTCTAGGAATTGAATAATAGTTTCAAAGAGTTAAATTTTTAATTTTAATAAAAAGGCTGCAATTGATTCATAGTTTATTTTAGAGTGAACTTGTATATAAATACAACAAAATATCTGTTTCAAATAGTACAAAATTAGCATAAATTAATCAATTTTCCACTTATATGTACATAATTCAATATAGTACTCTCAATAATGAAACAAATATTGAATGAGCATCAGTTGATTACCAAAAACACTGGATTACTGGAAAATCACTAATAATAATGCAAATACCTGTAAAGTGTCAAATGCAGAAATAACTAAAATTACGAAATTGTACTGTTTTGCATTGATAGCCTACATTATTGCACAGAAATACAATGCATAAAGAATTTTTCTATTTTTGACCAACTACATAGTCTTTAACTACATAGTCTTTAGTGAAACTAACTAACATATTACCCCTTTTAAATCAATTTTAAATCTCATTTCTATCTATAAAAGAGCACACTGTACATATATTTTTTAAACACAGCACTGGTCACATGAGTCAATACTCAAACATTGAACTTTCCAAGAATTTGCATATCATATTTAAATCTAAACAATCGAATCCAAAATGAGATGATTAAAAGTATTAGTCCCAAACTTTTAAAAAAACGTATCTCCTAAACACAATCTAAACAGATTTTATTTTCTCTTTTGTGATGGAAGCCACCATCTGCACTTCAGTACTTGCAAATCTTCGTCATTTCCCCCTTTTACCTCAAATATTCAGAGCATGGATTCCCCCTGCTCTATTTTCTTTCTTTTTTATCTAATTCTCATTACTTTCCAATCTCTTTACTTGGATAGCAATCCTCTTATACACATGTCACCATATTTTCCCTTAAACTTTTTGTGCAATTTTAAAGTTTCCCCACTCACTCGGATTTTTATCTGCTTTTCAGTTTTTACTTCATTGCTGCATTTCTTTAAAGTTAGCAACAGGTTTCATTCCTTTGCCATGATTTCCACCCCCCTCAGGTCTTAGTCGATTTTTAGATGCCTTTTAAGGTTACTCTTCTTGTTTATTTTTTTGTTGGGTTACTTCTTTTGTTCTGGTTTCATAAAAGATTTTTACTATACCTGTTTTTATTTTTGAAGTAAAAGTTTGGAGTATATGTTTGCAATTATAAATTGAAACTCCATGGTATGTTTATCCCATGATATATAAAATCGAAAGAAATAATATATTAATGTCTTCTCTTAACAGGAAGTCCTGATATCATTTGAAAAGAGATAGATCTGAATTTCATAAAAAGGGAACCAATTTAAGCAGATTCACAAGTTACAAGGGACTGATTGTACAAATTCCCCCCCACTCTGATCTAAAATTTGGTAAGTTGAAATTATAGGCGAGATAGTGAGCATACCTCAGCAATGTTTGAGTATTTTTTAAAATACTTTGCAGCATAGTTCCAGAATGGAAAGCAGTAGCATTATGATTTATGTACAATTTGAGAGATCAAAACTTTAAAAAAAAAAAAAAAAAAAAAAAAAAAATTTTGTTTTGGGCTTATAAACAAACTAACAGATTTTTGAGGAATTTTTAATGATATGGCTGAAAAACACATTTCTCACTTTAAATAGAATTTTCTCATTTTAATATCCTTTTACTCAGAAATCTATCAATCCCAACAACATGGTATTCACATAAGGTACATTTGACACTTTGGGGGGGGGGACAGAAGATACCAATTAGGGGAATTAAAATAACTATTTAACTACACTGCCGACCATTAAAATTGCAACACCATGAAAGAAAGCAAATACAAAAAAATATATATGTTGTACATAAAACAGTATGGCATGAAAATAAAATTTGCAAGCAGTTTGGGGGTTTACAGGGGTGCGAAATTACTAGAAACAGCAGCCCCCCCCCCATGCAGCTAAATGGACCTTATCTGCTTAGGCATGGAATCGAACTGGGCTTGGATGATAGAAACAGACAAATCATTGCATGCTGCTTCAAGTTTATGCCACACTTCCTCAACCATATTACCAGAAAGAGGTGGCTAGCCAGTCTCTCATAAGCCTATGACCAGATGTTTTTGATGGGTGATAGATCTGGAGATTGTGCAAGTCAGGGCAACAATCCAATACCCTGTGTATCGAGGAAAGTCAGAATATAACATGCAACATTCGATTCTGCATAATCTTGTTGAAAGATGGAGTTTAGCAGGCCTTGAGGATCAAGAACCACTGGATGTAAAATGTTAGAAATGTACAGATCTCCATTCAAATTATCATTAAATCATTGATCCGAAATAGAGATGCGCATGTTGAGCACCCAATTGCTGCCCAAACCATCACACCAGGTGCAGAATCCCTACATTGATGCCGAATGCAAGCAGGAGACAAGAGGTCTTCTCAAAACCTTCAAACATGTATGCGGCCACCAGAATACTGCATGCACAACCAGGACTTATCTGAAAAGACAACATTATGCCACTCCTGTAATCAGCTTTGTTGTTCTTTACACCAGAGTAGCTGTATCTCTCTATGTTGCATTGTCAAGGGAAGCCAAAGTATTAGTTGCCATAAGTCCACACAACTGCAAAAGTCATCCCACTGTAAGAGCAGATACTGGGTGTGCTGCAAACATGTCCATTTCCTAATTAATGGCCTGTGATATGGTTGTACAATTTTGCAGGGCTGACCTCACAATACATGTGTTGTCTAGGGTGTGAAGACCCTGCATGCCATTCAGTAAGACCCTAAGCAACCCATTGATTCCATATTCCCAAGACAGTGGTCGTATTTTGACAAGTGTGATAGGCAACATCATGGAAAAATAATCCTCACTCTCAAATTCCAACATTTGCTGGAAGCATTTCTTATTATTCAAGGCATAACACAATATTCTGAGCAAACTTCAACCTTACAAAGCTTTCAGAATGAGAAAACACACTATACAGCTTTTCTTTTATGCAGATGTCATTTCTTCCTCCTGCATCGTCTAAATGTGTTGAAATAATCATTTACAGACCACAACCTCATCTTCTTTTCATGTGATTTTGATGTGCATCAGATCATTCCTTCATGGTATTGCAATTTTAATGGCCAGCAATGTATATTAATCAGAGGGCACATCCTCAGCATTTTCCCACTTCTGCTAAGGAAGATACATGCCACTAAACATAGCACTGGAATGTATTACATCATAGCAAATCTTTACTTTTAACGCAATGCATCTTTTCCAATTTTATTTCAAAAATTAACTAGTGTGAAAAACTGGTACTCCAATTACTTGTCAATAAGACACAATGTATGTAATTAAAATTTACAAATACAATCATTTTTTGTACACAATTGAGGTTAAGATTTAAATTACTATGTAAAACAGGGTAAATTTTAAGATAGTTAAAAAAAATCATCAGCACATAATATGAATGCATAAAAAACTTAAATGTTTCTGCAAGCTGCTTATTCATATCATACAGAAAATAGTGAGTGAGTTAATGTAAAAGTTATTGGTGCAAGAGCCAGATGTGGCTATGCTGTGCCAAACAAAATTCAACTGTGGTCTAGACATGAAGAAATTGAAAAAAGGACAAAAATTGGTAGACAAGAAGGAGGGTTGAAAGTAGAGAAGGATCATTAGGGTATCCCGGGGGTGCATTACCATGTTTACAAAAGACAGTAAACCCCATTGGAAAAAAAAAAGTTCACTAGAGTGCCACAGGGCCATGATGCCCGTACTTACCTAAAGAAGGCAAGTCCCTGAAATAATCCGCAAACTCAGGGCACCCTATATTCTTCAAAAATGTTTTTTGAAGAATATAGGGTGCCTGGCTATACCCCTAGACGCTTGGACACTAATTTTAGTCACCTCTTACAATATGTTTGAGCAACAATGGGACTATTCTGTCATACCCGGTCACCACACGGGTCTCATACAAAAAAAAAAAAGCATACATTCAATAAAACAAAACATGAAAAAAGTGAACAGCTGATAACATTAAATTTTAAAGGGGATATATTAAGTATATTATACACTCATATTCAATAGCAGTTGAACATACTATTAAGACAGGATACAATTTCATTCAATGCCTTTACTGCAGCATAAAATTGCGCTTCCTGGGATGTTGAGAAACTTCTATCAGATGAAAAACTTTTTTCCCAGAAAGGTAACTTCCGAATAAATACCTAAGAAATTAATGCATTACAAAATTTATAAACACACAACTTTAAAATAAAATCTAGCACTTAGTATTCCAAATATATGTGAAATTCAATAGAAGCAAATCATTAATGAAAAAAAAAAAAAAAACATTAAGAGATTGAAAAGCATTGTTTCTCAAATAACATAGAAACTAAAAATTAAAGCAATAGTGTTCATTTACCATAATATTAGGCAATTATGTTTAATTAGCAATCTACTTATGTAATGTTTGAAATAGAAAAAAAATATGAACATTTCATTTCATAATTGATTATAATAATTTAAAAAACATCTTGCATTTTAATAAACATGGAATACATTAACAAAATAAAAACTAATAAGAAAGCTTTTTAAAAATATAGCTGACTAAAAAGATGTTAGTCTAAAGAAAATGTATTTCATTAAAATAATAATTAAAAACATATCCCCCAACATTTTTTTTTTTAAATATCTCTGTAAATTTAAGTTAAAGTTTAAATCAATTATCATTACAATACGTTTATTCCAATAAATATTTAATAAACTATTCCTCAATAGAAATAAAAACTTAGAAGTGAAATGTTGTTTATTGCACATAAACATTCAAAATTACCTTTTGGCATCATAATAATTAATGGAACAATTAACTTCAACTCCATTGAGAAGATTTTAATATTGCATATTACCAAGCAAAAAAATGTTACATCGTTACAGCAGAGAAGGACATGACTTAAAAAATAATAAATAATGTAACTAACCCAGGGTAGCTTAAGGTATGTGCCTACTTTCAAAGCACTTTTTTTTTAAATTTAAAAAAAAAAAAAAAAAAAAAAAAAAAAAAAAAA
>BMAW01021727.1:0-84346 GCA_019974015.1 Nephila pilipes | reverse complement strand
AATACTATTAAGAAATGAGATTTTTTGTAATAAAAAAAAATTAAGATCAGTTTTTCAGAAAATGCAAATTAAGTAAAAAATCAAAATTAAGTAAGAAATAGTTGTACAGATGCACCAACAATCATAATAAATAAGTAAGAAAAGCTAAATTCTGTATTCAAAAAGTATATAGTACATTCATAAATTGTTTAAAAATGAAGAAACAGCTGTTTAAAATGTATTGTTTACATTTTCATGGCAGTCTTTGAAAAATTTGACTTTCGGTTGCTTTGAACTGAACTTATGGTTTAAAATCTGGGCTATAATTTGTTTCTAGCTATCCTAGAAACAAATGTAAGCCAATTTTTTTGAAATTGTAAATATATGGGCTTTAATAAAAAGTAATGAAGAAACTTTCAAAAAATTTCATGAAAACGGTGATTTTTGGATAGGCACATACCTTAAAAAACCAAATTAATTTAAAATATTTTAATTTATACAACAGAGAAATTTTTAAAACATACAAAATTTAACTCCTACCTTTGAAGTGTAAGTTACATTATTATTACATGAGCCATCAATAATATGATTAATATAATAATCAGGTGCATCATATCCATTCCGAAAACATATGTGCTCCAGTACCTTAAAAAAAACAATATAAGTTTACAAAAATCCTTACTGAAACAACTTAATAAAAAACTTGAATAATTTTAATTAAAATACATGTTTTTTTAAAGAGAAAATAGAAAATACAAAATGTTAAATAAAGCATTCTACTTATTCATTTTTTTTAAAATCAATATAAACTTTTCAGCAAACAAGAAGCCTGAGGCAGAATTAGAACAATAATACAAGCTACTGAAAATTACACATTACTTATAACAGCAGTACTCCCTTTACAATCCTGCATTTTTACAAGGGCTAACCAGATATAGTAAATTATTTTATGCCTTCTACTTCAATGGAATAGTGAAGCTATGAATACAAAACACTAAATTTTTTATAATTTTAGTTATTTTATGTGTTTGACACTTTACTTGCACATATTATACTAAATTTTATACAATACGAGACCTTTTCTGTTTAAATGCATTATTATTATTTTCTAGTACTCTGGAGTTGGTCTGGCCTGATATCTGTCAGATTGCAAAGAAAGAACTGTATTTTGATCCAAAACTGCCAAAATTTGAGTTATCTAACTAGAAAAAAATTCCCTAGTAAAAAAAAAGTACCATCTAGGTATCATTGTTATGCTATTTATTTAAAAGTAACCTTCTTTAAAATTTGAGCAGATATTTTTTTAGACCTTTTGCCTACCAATGAGGAGATAATTTCTAAGAAATATTCAAACCAAATAACTGGAAGAAGGATGCATAGCTTGCTTAGATACTTCTTCATTTCAAAGAAGTCAGTATATAAAAGTATTCAGAGAGATAATCAGGAGATGTCATTCCTTCAACAATGAGCCAAGCATGTATCGGATACTCATTCAGGATGTTTAGTGTTTTTCAAAATAAATGAATTAATACTAAAGTCCCTTCTTTTAATGATATTATAAAATACAATTAAATAAGAGGAAACTGGTTATCTAGAAACCAATATAAAATAGCTATTTAATAATAAAAAAAAGACTATGGTTATGAGAAAATTAGAAGAGTAATTGAAAAAAAAATAACCAAAGGTAGCATATCTAAATTTTTTTTTATCAGGTATAAGGAGATCTGTCAATATGAAACAGGTTTGTAAAGACAGAAAAAGATACACAACTGCAAGTGATGATAGAAGAATTGAGAGAATATGCCTAAAAAAAATAACAGAAAAAAATCATCCTGGAATTTATAAAATGAAATGGCCAAATGCTATAGGAAGTTGAAAGCAAGATCTGTTTAACACACACAACAGGATCTAAGTCTTAATACTAGTCTTTAGGATTTCCCCTCTCCTGTAAATACTTCTTTTAAAACCTCTTTAAAGATTGAAAAGAATATACTGGGTTAAAATACATGTTGATTGAACAGCAGAATAATTGGAAAATTCAGAGTGATGAAACTGGAATCAGCCAGTTTGGCAGTGGTGGCATAAAATATAAGAAGGAAACCCCACTTAATGTTATAATATGGGGGTCAGCAACAAGTACTAGCAGAATTTTCATGATTAATGGGAATTTAAATGCTCAAGAATTAAGTAACGAAACTGGCACTGCTACAAAAGCACACATGCACCAAATATCAGCAATCAATAGCTATTTAGCATGAAACCTCCATTTTTTAATGCAATGCCTCTTGCTTTTGTAAACAAATCTGTATAGTCATAGTTTTCCTAAAAATTAAAGTTAGAAACAAATTTTTCTGAAATTTCACATGAAATTTATAATTTTTTGAAAGAAGTACGGCAATGAATGTTCACTGCTTTTAGTTGAAGATGATTCACGCCGGGTTGCCCTCCTATGTCAAAAACAGATATCAATATTGAACAAATTGAAATCAAGTTCGACCTGACCGTTGGTTAAGTATTCATGCGATCGCCGAGACTGTAGGAAATGACAAAGAATTTGTAGAGCAAATTTTACATAACAATTTTAACAAGCAAATAGTGCCTAAAATTCTCCCATTTGAACTACAAGAAGCTCACAAAAATGTGTCAATATTTGGAATGCCATTGAAAATGACGCAGTTTTATTGAAAAAGATAACATGTAACAAGTCTTAGTTTTTTACTTGCGATCCTAAAATGAAGCACCAATCCATGCACTGGAAGAACCCATTTTCACTGAGAGCCAAAAAAAAAAAAAAAAAAAAAAGCTCGAATGAGTAAATCAAAATTCAAAGCAATCATGATTGTTTTTATCGATAACCGTGGGATTATGTACTTTCCTGAATGTCAAACTATTAATCAACATTACTATCTTCATGTGCTAGCTGAACTCTGTGAAAGGAAGAAAAAAAAAGACAAGTCATGGGTTCTCCACCAAGACAATGTGTCAACTCATTCCACATTGTTTTTCAAGAGGTTTCTAGCCAAGTAAAGCATCCCAATGTTAGACCAACCGCCTTATTTGCCAGATTTTGCACCATGCAACTTCTGTTTCCTAAGGTGAAGTCTGCATTAAAAGGAACAAGATTTGAGTCCATTGAAGCTGTGAAAGAGAAAGTCACACACGTCCTGAAGGAGTTGACAAAAGACATACAGCACTGTTTTGAATAATGGAAGATGGAACATGGTAGGGATAGAGGAGGGGTGTATATTAAAAGTGATAATCAGTAAATATATACGAATCAAAATAAAATGTTTTACAGTTTAAGTCTCATTATTTAATACCCTTAACTCAAAATTTATACACTTTGTACATAAGTAAAATACTTGGGAATAAATTTAAGCTTTCCACCAAGACCTTTTCTTTCAAGGATCATGATGAATTTTCGATAGGATTCAGCTTCATGTTATACTGCTGTTCTGTGCAAAAAATAGTTTCAAGATAATCACATTCCACTGCTGAATTGGCCAATGAATAACAGACTTTAATCAAATTGAAAATCTCCGGATTATTACTAAAGAAACTTATTAGTCAGAAGCAGGAACAAAGTTGAATTAATAGAAGCAAAAATTCAATCTTGGTTTCATATTCTAACAGCTAAAGAATTAGAGTCCTGATTTTCTCTATGGGAAGGCATTGTCATACCATAATTAAGGCTAAATGCAAGTATTAATTGACATGGTGAGAATTCTTATGAGTGTTTGAATTTCGTCTTTAATAAGTACTGTACTAATAAAACTTCTTTATAGAAATTGGCATTACATTCTTGATTAAATTACCTAACTATTGATGCATAATTTTCTATTATTCCAAAAAAATGGTGTTATGGACTATTAAACTACAAAAATGCCCTTTTCTGAAAAGGTTTCAACAATTTGGGCCACTAATGTGTATATAATATACAGATAATTGATTGAATATATATATATATATATATTTTCAATCGATTATCTGCATAATATTTAAGGGACTACTTAAAGAAAACTTTTCTCATGTTGAGGGTGAAAGTTTAGTGAATAAATCTTGAATCATTTGTTTGCTAAGATCATAGATAAAAATACAACTCATGATTTAAAAAAAATAAATAGAAGTCAAATTTAGGGGATCAATAATAGATATGTGTAGTAAAAATAAATTGCAATACAATGTACAAAACCGAAAACTCTCCTAACACCAGAAATCTCATAGATATTATAAAAAACTTTTTTTTTGGCTTCTTAAAGAATATCAACTTTTCAATTTAAAAAAATTCTTGATTCAAAAATATAAAATATTTGCATTTAAATGCTGAAATTTGAATTTTTTTTGGTAACACAAATGGATAACAACATGAAAATAAGAATAACATTGTTTAAATATCTGTATACCAGTAGTAAAAGCCACTATGTCTCTTCTGAAATTTTAGTTTTCTTTTTTCTTTTGTTTATTTAAAGTTGAGGCTTTTAATGAATATTTTTGATTTAACTCTTGTATATTTTATTCCCTGGACTACTGACTTTTAAATCTCTCATAGTAACCCAATCTAAAATATACAAAGATATACATAGGGGAGTAGGAATAGGAATTTTTAATTATTACCAAGATATATCCAAGATGTCTGATAAAATTTTAATCTGTTTTTTAATTGATTCTTATAAACATAATGTTGCAAATTACAGCTATTATTATTGATTTGTTTGGTTTCAGGAAGCCATAGATTGAAGTAACCTACAGTATCAAGAAGCTAAAAAGTGTAAACTGCTGTGTCCTACAACGACGGACTAAAAGAAATGTATAACTCCATATGGTAACCAAGTCGCTAAGTCTTAAGAAAAAATAAAAATCGTCCATATCTTGATTTTTTTTATAGTAATAATTAAAACTTTATGATACTCCGGGTATAATAAGATACAGAGGTTACTTCAATCTACAGTTTCCTGAAACCAAACAAATCAACATCCATAGCTGTAATTTACAGCATTATGTAAAATTAATAATAAAATTAAAATTATTATGCGATAAATTAATATGGAGGACAAATTTCATACAGATATCTTGGTTATTAATTAATAATATTTAAAATGTTATAATAATCCACATATATATTGGAGGAATTCAGCTGCTTGTAAAAAAGGACCTTGTAATAATTCTCTGTAAGGAAGCTGTGTGGGAAGGAAGCACCCAGGGTGGAAATAACAGGTTAAGAAATTAATTATTAAATAACTGAATCTTGCAACTATTTATGAGAGTGTAACATTGTTTCATAAGTGACATAGAATCAAAAAAAGGATAGTAAATAAGATTTAAGATGGGAAAGAAATGCTTGAAGTACCTTGATAGGCGATAAAGGCATTGATCTTGCAGCCGGTACATAATTTGATATATTTGTAGGTTTTTCACGCTGAAAGCTAGAAGGGAGAAAAAATAAAAACACTTTAAAAATACATTTATATTTGAATGACAAAAGGAGTACGGGGGGGAGAGAGAGAAAAGAGAGGAATGTATACAATTTTCTTTTATTTCCCCCCTTCCACTGAACATAGTAATTGATTGCAACCAGACAGTCTAGGATATCAAAAATCCCAGTTAACCAGAGAAAAGGGGCAAACTTAAAGCATACATGGAGAAATTCACTTTTTTTTTTTTATTATTGAGTAGTTGATTCAGAATCATTCACATAAAATAAAGGCAACCACTTATTGAACAATATCATTTAAAGCTGTTAAATCGAATTTTTCATTCAAAAAATGTTGCACCATATGCCATTTGTCACTGGTGATAAGAGGTGTACCTTGGGTTCTTTTCTTAAAATTTATACAGAATATTTGTAAAGTCCCCTCCCTTCACACATTCATAGCTGTTAGAAGATTTCAGCAAAGAAAATAATTTTTCAAACCATGTATATGAAATAAATATTAATTGAATATGCAAATTTGCATATTGCCTCTCAATTTTTTTCTTTTTAAAATTCTTTGTGCAGACCAATCCAGATTATCTGGAAATTGTAGTTAAATGGGTGCAATTTATTCAGAGGTTAATGGGTGGAATTTAACTTTAACATTCAATTCGAATAAAAAATTTGAAAAAATACATATTTGACATATATTAAGAGTTTTGTTAATCCATTGTTAAGCATTTAATTAATTATTTTTATTAATGTTATACTCAGCATAACATATAGACAAATGGTGACAAACCATACCATTTGATTTTTTTTTTTTTAAGTTTAGTTTTTATTAACGTCGCACTAGAAGCAACACAAGGGCCATTGGTGACAGACCTCGTAATTTTGAACCATGGTCAAGTGACGAGGATGACACTTGAGCTGGCACCCCCTCTCCTAACTTCTACACCACACCAACAGGAACACTTTGGTCCCCGACAGACTTAATGTGCATCAGCCCCGGTTACACAGCTGGTCTTTAGCAGCCAAGTATCAACCCTGCGAATGAGTGAAAACTGTTGGCCACGAATCCAAAGCCATGACCACTAGGCTACCGCGGCCTGCCCATACCATTTGAAACCATGTTCAAGTGACAATGGTGACATTTGACTACGCACCCTACCTCTCAGCTAAGGTGAGGGCTTTGATCTTTGACAGATTTCACATACATCCCAAACCATCCCATGAATTCAACAACCCACAATATCAGGTTTTTAAAAGAATCAGGCTGAGTCTAACCGAGACACCAATTACACGCTCTTGACCATGACTATATGGCTATTGGGTCAGATTGCTAGACATTTAAAAAAAAAAAGGAGATGCTTGATGTCATTTTAAATTTACCATTACGATCAAAATGAATTTTTTCCTCTTTAAATACAAAAATAAAAGAGGACAGGATTTAACCTACTGGCTTACACAGCTGGCTGCAAGACAGACTGAGGAGCTGCATATAAATGTTTCTTATAGTCAATGGACAGCATTATGTTGCAGGCTATTTGAAAGCAGAGAAATAAACCTATTGAATGGAGTATAATACATTAGACTTGTATCAATAGAACCCGAGAAACAAGTAATTGTCATTTTGCGATTTCTTCAACAACACAATAATAAAAATGATGTACCATAAGAAATACCTCTTTGAGGAAGAATTATTTTTTTCTGCTAATTTTGTTAAAATTTAGTAGTAAATATGGGGTTGATTACGAGCAAAAAAATTAGGAAGCCATAAGGTTATAAGGCATCCACAAAATCATTTTTGAATTTAACAGTATATCTAAAGTATAAAAACAGTACCTTAAATGATTATCTATGTTGAACATTGATCTTTTTGATATAATAGATGAACTCAACAGCTTAGGATTTGCCCAAGTTATATCAATAACATGTCCATCTAAATTAGTTCCTAGAAAATAATTTTTCATTAGTCCCACAGTAAAAATAAAATTTCAAATCTTTGAAAATTATCACATTATACACAGGCTTTTCTTCTCACAGATTTCAAAGTGATACAATTAACAATTGATTTCAAACTTCATGAATTTTCAATGATATTAAATTAATGCTTATATTCTGAACTAATATTTTTAAAAATATAGCCATTTGATAAATAATTTTATCTTAGGAGTTTTATTTCCATTTTTTCTATTCTTAAAATGAAATTTAATCTATTACATTTAGACATAAAAAAATATTTTGATTTTAAACAAATAATATAAATAGAAAAATCATTTTTGAATTTTTTTTCAATTTCAACTGATGTACTAAAAAAAAGTGAATGATCTAATTAAGAAATTCTGCTATAGAATACTGATTGTATTTCTAACAATGAATTTGTTCAAAATTATAAATTTAATTAGAAATAGGGTAATAATCATTAACATAATACTAAAAATAATTTAAATTTCTATAGTATTTTAAACATTTAATTTTCATAAAAATTTAACATTACCAGGCTAATAAATACAATTTAATTAAGATGTTCAAAATATTTTTCTGTACTTCCCTGCTAGTGGTGCCTGCCAAATTACAATTTTGGCCTTTAACAATGAATCGCTAAGTGGCCCAGTTAGGTTGTCAGATCCTAAAGTTTCAGTCCCAAAGAAACAGCATGAGATCATATTATACACATACTGTTTGCTCGTTAACAATTTCCAATTTCGCATTGCTTTTCATAAACATTATTTTTAAAGAATGTCACAACAATCCTTAGTTTACTAATCAATAAAATGGATGCTGTATCGTTTTTTCCAAGAGCCAGATCTTTTACTGGACAGACGAATATGTTAAAAAACAATTGTCATGAAGCTGTTCGTTAACAAAATCATTTGGAGGTGCAATATTAAAAATTTATCAACCAAGAAGGGCCTCCAGGTGAGCAGTTCCAGATAACCATTTGTAACTGCAATTAGATTTATATACAGTTGGTCAGAGGATGCCCATTGCATGGTGTGATAAACAACTGAATATGTTTGAAAGTGCACCAATTGATTGGAACAATTACATGAGAAAAGTGTGTTCTTTACATCCAATGAAAAAATTTAATAAGAGAATAAGTGGACCCAATAAAATTGAGATTAATGAAAGTTTATTCATTTGGCATAAGAACAATAACAGTAAGAGTATATGTACAGCAATTGATTTTCTGGGGAATATGCCAGGAAGATAGAGATTGCTTTCTCATTATACCTGGAATAGAGATGTTAATACACTAGTGGAAAAAACTCTTGAACATGTACAAGAATCGATCTATTCATATAATTGGAAGGAATACAAAACTAAAGAACTTGAAGCAGGGGCAGTCCTACTGGTCAAGAGTGCACAAAGGTAGCTGTGGCTGTCCTCATGAAAATTTATACTCAGCCTTTCCTGGCAGACTATTTCAAAGAAAAAGGAGCAAATTACAACATGTAAAATAAACACGTTAAAATCAATAGATGTATAATAATTCAGGGAAGATGGATATGATTATAAGGATCTAAGGAAAAAGGGGGTATGTAACTGAACAGTGCAATACTTCAAAAAGTTGCATTTATTGGTATAAATGCCGCAATGGAGAGCCTCCCTTTTCAGCATTATTAAGAAATACACTTGATTAAGCTCAACAAAAGTGAATAGACACACATTCATGTTTTATAACATAAGGGTGAATGAAATGGGACTTTGAAGAACTAAAACCTTTTCAAAACAGAGAGAAGTGTTCAAATTTTACATCCATGGTATTTATTTAGCTTCTTTACCACTTGAAAACAGAGCATTTGCAGAAAATAGAATATATATAGAAAATAGAATATATATATCCAGCAAAAGGTAAATATATCTCCACACATTTTCAAATTGTTAAAGATTTAATTTACAAGTTTTTTGAAATATGTAAAGTGAAAAAAATTAATATTCAGTCAATTTAAATGAAATCTTATGCAATTTTTCTAATACAAATTAAAATTAATGTTAAATATTCAATGAATATTGTTTCAAGCAGTTACAGAATTTTCAAGCAAATAAAAAAAATATTTAAGTTTTCTACTATACCCTAAAACTTTAAAGAGAGACTTCATTATATAAGACTAAACTTGAAAAAATAATTTTGTTGCATGTCATAAGCTATTAAAATGGTTGAATAAAAAAACGAGCAGTTTAAAATAATATTTAATGAGTTTAGTTTTTTTTACTTAAGTCACACTAGAAGCAACACGAGGGCTATTGGCGACAAACCTTGTAATTTTGAACCTTGGTCAAGTGATGAGGACGACACCTGAGCTGGCACCTCCCTCTCCTAACTTCCACACCGCACAAACAGGAAATATTTAATGAAGTCTAATCTTTAATTATGTGTACTAAAACTAATATATATATTTAAAATATAATATTCAGTAAAATATTAATTCAATTCATAATAATGCTAAATGCAAAAATTACATACTAGAGTAAAGATTATTAAGTATATAATAATTATTTGAATTTACAGTAATGTTATATATAATAAAGTATAATTACAAATACAATCAAGATAACTGTATAATTTATGTCATTTTTAAATCAGTATAATGTACAAAGCATGTTTAAAATAAATTCTTTGTATGTATAAAAAAATGTTTAATCTGTTAATGCGCATTACATAAATTAATAGAAATCAATACAAATATATTATATTTTGCGCAATTTTTAAATTATATAAAAATTATGCTTGCCAAAAACTTTTTAAAGACTAAAATATTTTTCAGAAATTTCATAAAGAATATATTATTCTCTGGAGCACTGGTGCTCCATGAATTTGGCGGTGACCTTGTCACCAGATCAAAATTCATGTTTAAGAGGTCAGTCACTAATAGCCCTCATGCTACTTCTAAATGTGATCATGTTAACATATAACAATCATTTGATCAAAGCTCCGTGAACTAGAGATCCTATTAGTGAGACTGGGGGGAGAATAGAATGAAAGCAATAAGACCTTTAAAATTACAGTTAAGGAGGTAATAAAATAAATATGCCAATAAAAGATTCCAGAAATATAAAAACGAAAAATGATGCAAATTCATTACTGGTTAAAATGTCCACCTTAAATTAACTTAGATGGTATTATTGATGAATTTGCAGGAAAGGATGCAAGAAAGGACAATTTAATTTAATATTCCAATTTTGTAGAATATATTATTTTAATGCATGTAATTAGCCAACTATTAGCTATTAAAATGGAGTGACGAAATTTTTTGCAAAAATTTTTCTTCTCCAAACAGACAAGCCAAACAATGAAGGGAAAAAAAAAAGAGAATTAGTTGAATCCTCTATGCTTCCTTCAATGATGTTAAGTATGAGTTACTAAGATCATACTTAACAATATAATGATTGTTGGTAAATGGTTAAAATTATAATGATTGTTAAAATATTCATTCAGCTCAATAAAGGCTCAGTAGCAATCAGAATTAATGGACGTCTTTATTTATATTGTCTCTTTATTTTTTTGAACCACTGGAACCCAGCAAATTTCTCTCCTTGACAAAATTATCTCCATAAAATCAAAAATGAAGAAATTATTTTACTTTATGGCTACAATGATTTTTTCTAAGCTCAAATTTTTGACTCATTGGTTTTAACTATAATGTCTTCATCTCCAATTTTATTCTAGTTATTTTAAGAGGTATATTCAAAACTAATTATTAGCTATGAATTACCCTTGTAATTGTCATTGGATTAACTTCAATAATATTTACGATAATTAATATTTCCAGCATTTTCAAATCATAACCATATTATCTTTAAGTATTGTTTCACAATAGGAATCTGGCACAATAGAAAGAATTTTTAAAAGTGCTTGAAAAACTTGCAATGCCTCAAATGGATCAAATGTTTGAGTAATTATTTCATCAAATATTTACTTCCCGAAATTCATCATTGGGGAATTTTCAAACAAATTTTCAGAACTCTCATTTTAGTACTAAATGGCTAATATTGTACCTCTGTAATTGAAAAATAAATGCTTATTTTAAAACAGTTTTACTATATATGCACTCATATTTTAGATTTCTAAGAATATCTTTCATAGGTGTGATGTAAAGAAATTGACTTTTGTTAAATTTCATATTTGTAAGGATATGAGGGAATGTCTTTTTGAAGATAATTTAGTCTACAATCAGCATTTGCTTATATTCAAAATTTTACTGACAAATTAAACTTGTCGCCAATTTGTTAAATGCACAAGTCCTTTTCTACTTACAAAGAAATTTTCTTTGATATCCAGGAAGTAATTTTTAATTTCAGAAAACAAGTGAATGTATTACAGTAAGAAAGGGTAGCTAAAATTAAATGGCAACTTCTTCTGTAGAATCACTCCTGACTTAAAGAAGCAGTTTTCAATCATTTTACTGTGAACCCATAAGAATTTTGCTGGTCAAACAACAGGTGTTCAAAAAAAAAAAAAAAAAAAAAAAGTCAAAAGAAAATGGGGTTCTGCAAAGAGAAGTAATAATGAGGCATTGCACAGTATCACTTGAATAGTCTCTTGCAGAATTTATACAGAGGAAACATGTAGGGAGAAAAATGTTTTGTTTTTTTTTAATAATGATACATCGAGAGCAATTTAAGAAATATGTAGAGTATGATATCATTAAGAATCTTTAACATATTCATATGAAAATATGAATATTTTAGCAGGTACCACTCTAGCAGGAAAATGCCTAATTTTCAGTTAAAAGGGAATACTAGTCAATAATTGTTTAAAATGATAGATGTAATACTCATTCTTCACATGGGTGGATATTTAAAATAAAACTCAACCAAAATTTTATAAAAGTAATTTAGTATAGCTTTTAACATGGTACAAACAAATGAATAAATACTAGGACCTCCAGAAGAATCCATAAAGAAAAATAATCACAACATAGACCATGACATATGTGCCAGAGCTATGATTAGCAGAACAGAAGCAAACAATTTTCAAAATGTTTTTTACCATTAAAAATAAGAAGAACTTTTTCAGCATCTTTCATGTTGGAAAAAAGAACAAATGCCTCATCTCTCAGCTTCACAACTTTCTTAATAGGTCCAATTCCATTAAATGAGAAAAGATTCTTTAACCGGTATTCATCTACATGTATAGGTAAGTTGTGCAGATTCAAAACAACTCCCTGAAAGTAAAAAATTTATAAGGCATACATTTTACATTTTTAATAAATTATATAGAACGTATATACATGAAATTAAATATTGTACTATTTTTCATCATTCATAAAATCTTAATTACTCTTATATACAGTAAGATTTCGCTAAACAGCGTTTCAATAAGTGGTAGTAGGGGATTACTGAAATTGTTACCTTGTAGAGCATTTGATTTCATTACATAAAGAACACATTTGAGGTGTCACAGTTTATTATGAACATTAACATGTATATAAATATACAAACATATTTTATTGTGAAAAATAAGGCAATTTAATTTTTGCAATAAGTAACTGCGAAAAAAATTAAAGTAAAAATAATAATAATAATAATAGAGAAAAAAATTGATACTGCTAGGCTTCAGTATGAAGACTTATGGATTTGACGATATTTTTGGGGCAATAGAAGGCCAAATTCTGGCACTTTCTCCTTGCAGTCTTCAGCGGTAAAGGGGGGAAAATTGCAGCTTTTTTAACACTAAGCATATTATAACCGGTCAAAGGGTGGATCTTAAATTAGCGTACTTCTTGGCGACCGGGAAAAATTCAAAAAGGAGATAAATCGCCAATTTGGTAACCCATCAAAAAAGTCGTAAAAATCTTGTTTTTGTGCTACTTCTATATATTCTTATTTATATTATACTATATATTTTTTAATTCTTATTTATATAATATATTTATATTTGATTTATTTTCAATCTTATTTATATTATATTATACTACATATATTTTAATTCTTATTCATATAATATATTTATATTCGATTTATTTTCATTCTTACTTTAAATCTTATTAATTTTTATTTTAATTATTGATTCTTATTTTTATTATATTATACTATTTATATTTGATTTATTATAATTTTATACATCTATATATTATATTTCTTATTTATATTATATTATTTTTTAATTCATTAGTTATATTACTTTTTTTTATTTATTATTTAATTAACACCGAATAAAGCATTGTGAATGATGATGCGTTTAGATTTTCTTCGTGCGATCGTCAGTTTATACGCCTGATCACAGACATCCCTCCATCATAAGGTTAGTGCTTTTTTCACGTTTTTTAAAATTATTTTCATATCTTCCACAAATGCTGATTTACTGTGTTTTTTTGTCTTTCGGTCATAATTTAACCGTATTTTCTTACCTTTTTTCAACATTTCGTAATTATGTTATATATAAGTATATTTATTAAAAAAAAAAAATCTTATTTATTTTATACAATCTTAAATATATTTATCTAAGTTTTATTGTTTTAAGTAAAATTAAGATCTACCCTATTTCTTATTTTAATGTTTGCCACAAAACGCTGATTTAATACGTTTTTTGTCAATCGGATAAAATTTCGCCGTTTCTTTAACATTTCTACCGCTTCGGCTCATGTTTTTCTATATTTCACAGTTAACATGTTTTTTGTCCAACGGTCAAAACGCCATCTCGATTCCGACGTAAGACTTTGAGAATCCCGCATTTGGCGCGGTTTTAAAAACGCGCCAAGTACGCTAAATTAGGAATTTACCCCGGTCAAAAGTCTGGTTATAAATTTTTGCATTGAAAATGTGCATATCATCTTATCGCTTTTGCACGTTTGACTTCATAACTTTTTCTATTAATTATATATTGTAAATATTGTATTATTTTCTTAAATTTGTCGTGTACAGTAAACTACTACAACTGGTTGTTTGACCAGGAGAACAATCTTATTCAACATACTGTATACAGTTCATTACAATAAAACTATATTTGGTGTAGACATGAATGATCAAATGATGAAGAAATATACCACAAAATCCAAGTCTAGGAGATGGCCACTCCAAATATTTTTCAATATCTCGAAACAAGATTTTTTACTCCAGTTAGTAGTAGAATTTGTCGCCGATTTTCGAGAAGTCTGTTAACAACTAGAAATTCTAACAAAAATAAATTCTTGAGTTTTTCAAATGGAAGAATGACTTACGTCAATGGAACTATTAACCAGATATTTTGCTTGTTTTTGTAATAATCAAATGCTATTTCTAGAATTCTTAAAGGGAACTGGACTGTTTAAATATGAATGCATTTGTCCAGAATGCAATTCTCAGATGAAATTTGCCGCCAAGAATTCTTTATCTGATGGATATTCCTGTATTTGCAGGAAATCTACTAATAACAAGGTTTATGGCACCACAAAAACAATTCAGCATGGATCTTGGTTTACCTGCAGTTAGCTAAAACTTGAAGAAATATTCATGCTCGCATTTCAAGTCATCTTCGATTCAGTTACAAGTGAGCTAGAACAAACATATAATTTTTCATCAATAACTTTAGCAGATTTTTGCACCAGTGCATCATTTAAATAATCCTGGACTTCATTGAAAATAATTGATAGAAGATAGGTGATTAAAGAAGAATGGTGGAAGTTGATGAATCAAAACTTGGCAAGAGAAAATATCACAGAGGTAAACCATAAGAGGGATAGTGGGTTTTTTGGAAGTGTGGAACAAGGATCTGGAAAGGTATTTTTAGTTTGCAGGCTCACGACAAATCTCAAGACACTCCGATTAGTACAATTCAAGAATGGGTTGAGCCAGGTACAATAATTTACTAGGGCTGCTGGGAGACTTACGATTTTGTAGGTCAAGAAGGTTATAATCATCTAATGGTAAACTAGTCTTCATTTTGTTGATGAAGAGACAAACTATCATACAAACACAGTAAAAGTTACTTAGAAGCATGCTAAAACTACACTCCATCATTATAATAGGCAAGCAGACCTTCAGTTTCATTTGTCTGTATATTTAGAAAATCATCCGATTCAAAGGAAGACTATTTTAATCAATGTCTAGAAATTATTATGGACGTTGACAGGGAGGAGGGAAAAAAAAAAAAAAAAAGCTGTAAAAGGGACATTTCTAAGTAATTTCTTTGAAATGAAAACAAGTTTTTTCTTTTATTCTTGTGTATAGTAATTATTCATATATTAGAAGCTGCTGAGTTAGCTACATTTTTTCCTCAATACTATTTAGGTTTATATATTTCGTTTACAAATATTCATGAGTTTGAATTATATTTATATGTACATAATGAAAATGTTTCATTTATTTTTATGACTAGGCTTTAGTATCACCACCTAAATTTTTCACAAAAAATTTAACCGATTTCGGCGATAAGTTATAGATTGTGGTTAACCATACCACATTCCATTGGATGGCATTCAACCAATAGCTGAATGTCGATTACAGCATCGTTTTTGGTCAGTGTTGTCGGACATCATTACTGCTCGGTCATTTTTATGCTGATTACACTAGACGTGCTACCTTAAAGTAAGACTTTTCCCAATGTAGTCATGGTTAAGCCTTCAGTAAATGTTACAGTTTCTAAGTATCAGGGAATCCTGAAGAAAAATTTCAGGTGGAGTCTTCTAATATGCGAACAAGTTTGGGAAAGGAGGGCATAACTAATAGATATTTTATGTATGTATTGACTATAAATTATTAACTTTTTAGGGGATTTTTAATAGACTGCAGTTTGCTATGGGATCAGGTTTCTAGTAATAATGTGTTTTATTCCATGCATTTAGTTTTCAGTAAAAAATCTTTGAATGGAAGTATTTGGAGGTGTAACAAGTGTAGGGCGGAAAAATCCATAAGGGTTGGATCTCGATTCTCATGTAGCAAACTAAATTGAAGTGAAATTTTTTTTCTAACATGGGAGTTACTTAAGGGTCATCATGCAACACAAATGATTTTGGGTCACACTCTAGTGGACTGGCGTCAATTCGTTGATCCATTATGAAATAGACAATTTTAATCAGCGTTTACATCTTTTAATTTACACTTATCACTGTATAGTATACCATTAATTTTTAATTTTCTTCTGCAAGTTTAAAAGAGAATTCATGACAATATGGAGTTCAGAAATTTTTTGCAATCCTTTATTTTTCTTAGCGACGAAAAGAAAAGTTTAAATGCAATGGTGATGAATAAAACAAAAAAAATTAATACATTTCCTATTTTCTTCTGTTTTGCTAATCTCCATTATTTATGTATTAAGACGAATTTGTTTAACAGTGGAACTTATTGAAACATTCCCCTGTTTTAAGTAGGGCCTTAGTGTATAATCAAAAACAGAAATTGACAATATGAAATATCAACAATTAAATACAAATACAATATCTGCAGATGGTGAAAGAAAAAATACTTTAACATTTCATTAATATTTTGAACATAGCTTATTATACAGACTTGAAAATGCAAACAATACAAATATTGATAATACATGTACAAAATTTAGTAAGAAAACAGGTAAAAAAACTTACTAAAATATGTACATTAATATTAAAATTTATTAGATATGTAATCTTAAAGTACTAACATATTAAAATAGTAAACAAATTCTTCCAGCAATTCAATGAAGCTCAGCACCTGCACTCAGTAATAAGAAAAAGGGTTAAGTAATTAAAATTCATTTTAACACTAGGTGCGATTTTGAAAATTCACATGTTTATATGGTGAAACACAGATACTCTGCAGAGTACCAAATAAAATTAAAAATTTTTTACTAACCTACTTTGCGAATGGATCCTTATTATTTGGTTTACATATCCTTGTGATAGGCTGGACTAATTTTATTTTGTGAGTGGATCCTTGTTATTTGGCTCATATATCCTTATGACAGCCTCGATAAATTTTTTAAAAACTTTATCATCCATGGAGTTGCCGTACATTTTTCTCCACATGTATTCCCCAAAGGTAGAATCAAACACTCCAGAGGTGAAGGTATTTGTTTCGAAGTCAGAATCTTTGAATGTCAGATTGCAGTAAGTGTGCAGGTGAACAAACCCCTCGTCCGAGAGACAGTCGAACTCTTTCCAACAGTTCGAAATTAATATCGAGCCCGGCAACACCCACTCATTAATTACAGCCAAAAGATATTCTTTTGTCCGTTGTGCAACCACTTTAGCAAAACAATTATTCGTTTCCCTTTCAACACCTACAAACACCCATTCGCCTTCTATAGTTCGACCTCTTCCATATTTAATTTTTCCTAATTTAAATTCATCCACCTCCACAATTACTCCAGGTCCTCCGAGTTTGGAGCTATTATTAAACACATCAATTGCGCAAACCTCTCGACAAAGCCCATACCAATCCACAACTGTATGGTTGTGGACCTTCACTTCACGCATAACAAACTCCTGCGTACACTTTTCAAACCAAAATCTCGTTATTCGCAGAATAACGCCTATACTCAAATGGCTGCTGGAAAACCATGAACCTCTCCTAACACTCCTACACAGATCATGATTATTACTTCCTCTTTTCTTGCATCGCCATTCATATCCATCAATTGAACCTTTCCTTTCAGACAATCGCATTTCTTCACCACATTTCGGGCATTCATAGGTGGCCGCAATCAATCCCTCATTCATGCACCATTCCAGAACATCAGGCTTTCCATCCAATTCCAACATCGTGAAAAACTTGGTGGTATATTCACTCACTTCTTCTGAATTCATATCTTGAGCCATAGTTGAGATTTGAATTTGGGGGGGGGGAGAGAGAGAGAGAGAGAAACACGTTATCAAAAAGATGAAAAATGCATATATAATAATAGTGTATCCCAGCGAAATTAACCGGTAAAAAATTTCAAAACTATTGCACGTGGAAGTGCAAGCCAACACCTAGAAGGTATTGAGCAAGCGCGCCTTTTGATGGCCTTAAGGCTCACTTCGAATATTTACAGGTTTTAGGAACGAATCAGGACAAGTAATGCTCACGTTTTTGTGGCAACGATACGATGGTCTCTGGTACATTATTTCTGCCTTCTTTTTTAGATCGCCAAGATAACTGTAAGGCTTGTTATTGAGCCAAGTTTTAATACATCCATGAGAGATTTCGTGCAGTGAGGTTGTATTTGTACGTGGTTGCTAATTTTGATATTACGGTTTTTATTGAAATTGTAATGTTGTATTATTTTTATTTCACTATGCTTTATTGTTGATTGATTTCATATGATTTTTTAATTTTCTGCTTTTTAAATTTCCAAGTTTTTTAACATATTTGCTGGATTATGGTTATAAAAAAAGCTGGTTATAAAAAAAGCGAAACAAACGTTTATTCATATTACAGTTGTCAATGTTTTGAACCCGTAATATCAAAGCCATATAATAGGAAAACAAGTCGAAGATATCTGAAAGGTCAATCCAACCACCAATTGAATGTCCTGATAAAGTTATTGTTTGTGAGACAAATGAAAAGATCATTGTTAAGTACTTTTCAAAGCATGATCATGAATTAAGGCCACAAAACATAAAATTTCAACCAATTAACACGACTTGTCGGGAATTTATTAAAGCTAACCTTCAAATAGATATCAAGAAATCTAAAGTACTGGAGTATGCTCGCGGTAACCGAGAAATGAGTAATGATCAAAATAAATATCTTGTTAAAGAATCCTTTTTGACAAACAAAAAAGTCTATCGTATTACGTGAATTCTTTGAAATTACTTTTACTGTTGCGTAAAAAAAGGTACTGTTTTGGCCGATATTATTAATAATAAATTGCAAATTGAAACTTGTAATTGTGTTTTTTTTTATATAAACCTCAAGGACAAGATATGGTTTCAGGTACTACAAGCTTAAAAAATTTGCCAAATAATTTCAGATGGCAAGATAAAAGAATATAATAATCTTTTTTTTCTTTTGTTAGGACTGGATGAATTGAAAATTTTTGCGTTATATTAACAAGACAAACGAATCGGCGATTTGTTGTTTTTTTCTTTATTGTAATTATTTAGAAAATAGCTAATAGTTCATAAATAGCTAGAAAAATCCGATATTTCTACACTTTGTAGGAATAAGTGCTGCCATTCCAAAATAGTATTACATGTCCGATCTGATTCGTTCCTATTTCCTATATCACTTCTCTTTTCGAGTGATTCCGAAAGTACGAATCGATTAAAGCTCCCTCTACTGGGAGGGGGGGGGGGCATTACTTAGTGCAGACGAAGTACTCATACAATGCTGGTCATATGGAACAGAAATAAATAGTTCTCTCACAAAAGAGAAATTACAAGCTTTATTTTACTTAATTTTTATTACTTCGCTTGAATTCAAATTGCGAACTTCTTAGATACTTTTAATTTTCACTTCAATCCAATAAAAAAATCGAGGGAAATTCATGACGATATATTTTTGAAACTTAAGTTCATTAGTGGTGAAAGCAGGTATCCGACATATATTGCATATATTTTATTTCAATCCATTAAAAAATTCAGGAGGAATTTATTATGACGTATTTTTGAAAATTAAGTTCGTTACTAATGAAAGCAGACATAAAAAAAGAAAAAAAAAAAGTTAATTTTTGAAAAGTGGTCAGGTACGACATTTATTGGGTATAGAAAACAATAGCCTCTTGGGTGGCTAATATTTATCGGCAGAGCTTCATTCATACAATATCCACATAATTCATTCATATAAATTTTCATTCTGCATTAGTTATTAGACTAAGAGAGGGAAAAAGCTAATTCGAGGTCGAAATCTGAAGACAAAATTTGTAAGAGGTGAATATTTGTTAGCGTCGCAATTGGAAGAAACATGAGAGCTATTGTTTTTTAAATTTGAAACACCGTGGCAATTCTAGGAAAACAGGCCTCGAACAGGGTTCGACAAAAACATCACTAGCCACAAAACAACAAGCATAACCATTCAGCTACTTATCTTACTGAATTTTACTTTCCTCTCTTTCCTTGTTTACTTTGCAGACTCAACAAATTTGAAGCAGCGAAATAAATTTATTTTTTTTAAAAAAAAAAAAAATGTGCATTTGGAAGAGCATAAAAAAGGAAGGATTCTGTGGAATTTCTTTTTCTTTCCGATTATTCAAAATGTTTTTATGATCAATTTAGTGCGCCGGATACGAGTTTTCAGATCTTTAATAAAAATTTAAAAATACTTACAAAAATCGGGGGGGGGGAGTAACTCCACAGAAGCCTTCCTTTTTTAATGCTCTTTCAAATGCATGCAGTTAAAATAAATATTCTAGATATTATACTTAAAGTAAGTAACTCCATCCATTAGGCGCGGAAATTCGTCGTGTCGTGTCGACGGGAGCCTTAATACCAATACCAACAAGGAGCATTTATTGATTGTTTGATTTTATGGCATATGGAACTGTGTTGAAAGGGAATTTAGAGCTCTTAAGCCCATTGTTTCGCAGAGTAAATACCAGATGCCTGAACCGAAGCTAACAACAAACGGGGAGTCTTAACTATACGAGGTGAAAGATTTTCCCTCGCCAAATCTACATTTCTAATAAAAGTTTGGTCGCCAAGGCTCTGTCTTTGACAAGAACCTGTTTGTCATAACCATGAGCGAGACGACCAGTGGGTAAATTCTCCCCATACGAATGCATAGCTTTTTCTTGACATTAACCATTTTCTCACGGCTACGCTATCGGCGAAGTTGTGCTCCAGCTATCTTCTATTAGTTTCCACTGATATAACACTATTAAAATGAACTGTTTTTAAGAAAGATAGTTATCAAAGAATGGCTTACCAATTTGAGGAAGTAAATTGAAGTTATGTTATAAAATTAAATGGAAATTAGGTTAAAGTAATTTGAATCGCGAATAAAAATAAATGAAAGTTTTAAAAAAATTGAGCGATTTTTATTTCCGTTCGTACTAGGATAGATAGCTTCTTCAGAATTCAAGATTACAAATCATTTTTGAATAATTTCCTATTCCTAATTATCTAAAATCGATTTATTCTTTTCTTTACTTTTCATAATCACCTTAACAATGAATTTTTTTTATTATTATTATCGTTTAATTACTGAAGAAAATCAGCCTCGTATTCTTCGGAAGGATCAAAAGCTTACTGAGTTTGTTTAATTGTATTTTGTAATTATTCAAAACTGATTTAGTGTATAACATCGAATCTTTCATACAATTTAAAAAAAAACACCAGAATTAAAGCTAAAGACGTAATTGTGAAGTAAATATAACTATGGTACAGTGTTTTAACATATTATTATTTTCCATTCCTTATTACTGATTATGGCTTTCAAAAATAAATGATTTAAAAATAAGGGGAAAATGTTTGCAGGAAGATCCCATTAGTGAATAGCATGGGAAAATTAATTTGCTGCTACAGGTAATGAATCCAGACAATGATAATGAATTTTAACTGACGCTTATAATAAATCCTGAAATTCTTGACGTCTGAAAAAGAGCTTGACTTCTTGAAGAGGATTTTTGAAAGGATCGACTATGAAATGTTTCATCCGAACCATTTCACAAAGCCCGCAATGGGAAAGCGATCAGTCTATTGTTAATCACGTCGAGAAGAAATTATCTTACGAAAGAAAAAAATTCTATTGGGTTCTAAATTTATATCAAGTTAGCATTCATTAAGTATGAAAATTTTAACATTTTTTTTAAACAAATTAAGTCCATTAAATTTTTTTTCTTCCCCTAAATGTTAAGATTTAGGTTTTTAGAAGGATTTTTAAGAAATCATTCTTTTCTCTTACGGTAAAACTTCACAAATAAGTGTTCTAATCAACGTCGGAATTAGATTCGTTAGGTCACAGGCAATAAAAAATAGTTAAGAACCTTTGGTTAATTTCAGGATTTCAAACCAGCAGAGATGTTGCATGAATTTTTTTTTTTTTTTTTTGCAAATGCATTTTAATAGCAATTTATTGTAGTGTTATATCATATACACTCAACTTTTTTTTTACATGATTTTGCCATAACATGGTTCACCTATATACTTTTTTACACGAATTTTTTGTTCCAACATGAATCCCTCCTCAAATTTTTCCAAATATTCAAATGTTGTTTTTACCGCCTAATACCTCCTCTTTGATTCAGCCACTCGATGAGGGTATTATAGCTGTAATTAAAATGTACTACAAAATGCAAGCATTTAAATATACTTTAGACTCAGTGGAAGAAAGAAATTTGATTGTTGTGGAAGCATGGAGAAAGTTTACGATTTTGGAATGTATTACACATGTGCTTCTTTAGTCATCAAACAGTTGAGCCAATCGACCTAAAATGCTTGTTGGGGGAAAAAATTTGCAGCATGCGTGAAAAGTGGAAGTTTCGTAGTACAAAAATCAGCTATTTGTTCTGAAATTATAACTCTGTCAAATGCAATTGGCGGCGAAGATTTCAACAACATGCAAACGGCTGACATCAAAGAATTGATGCAAGAAAGCCCTTAGGATGAGGACGATTTGATCGAATTGAAGACAGTTTACGATAATAAAGAAGTCGATAAAGACGATGTCGATGGTAAAGTTCAGCTATTAACAGCTGATTTAATTCGCAAGGGCTTGAAATTTGCTACAAGTATGGAACATTTTCTTATTCATGATTCTGACATAGAGAGGGCATTAAAATTTCAAAGTAATCTTAAGTTTTGTTTAGCAAGTTATCAAGAATTATATAAGTAACTTGAGGGTAAGAAAAAAAAAACCAGTCGCTTATAAAAGACTATGTAACAACAAAGAATCCCAATGGAGGCCGTTAATAACGAATGAAATTCTTCATTTGAATCAAAGATGACAGTTGTTTTAGACATATCTGACACATCTACTGATGATAGCATTTTTGATCCAGTTCGTAAAAAAAGTGCACTCTTATTATCAAATAGCGATTATTAGTTGTTACTAACTACATTTCTAATTTCAATTTGAATTCTGAAATGTAGTATGTACTTATAGATTGAATTTTCACTGTACACTAATTTAAATTTTTTTTTGTAATAAAAATGAGTTGTTTTTAAAACGTTTTTCTGAATTTCACTTGGTGTGTGTGTGTGTCATCAAGCTTTCGATCGTTAATTTAACCAACTTCCCATCAAGCTAGAGCTTTGAAATTTTGGGAATCGTTCGTACTCGCCAAACAATGCAATATTTAGACGTTTGCGACAAGTTTTAACTAATATTTCAATAATTTTAATAAGTCAAAATATTCTTTCCTCTCGGCGCTTTTAGGATTGAGGAAAAAATTTCTTTCCCCCTCTGGGAACACCGGGCACTCCCCACGCCGCATGAGGTATCGCAAAACTTTTGTACTCACAAAGGGGAGAAGAAAGAAAGTTTCCAATATTTGGCGCCATATCTTATCACAATAATTTTTTTCTGAATTCTGGTTCTCATTTTTTTTAATAGAATGATTTACAAACTTTCAAATGCATGTTTTGATTTTAAGAGTATTATGAATTTTTTAATACGCTCACAAATGTCTCTTTTTAAATAAATTTTAAAGTTAAAAATAACTAACAGTTTTAACTAATATTTCAATAATTTTCTTTAATAAACTTTGCCACCATATAAAAACGTTGGTTTAAATAGCGAATTATTGTTTATAAATATGTAACATGGATTTCATTATTACTTTTTTTGTACGGTTTTATTTATTTAAAATATTTAGGTTTTTTTTTTTTTTTTTTTTCTCTTACACGATTTTTTTAAAGTTGTGGAACATATCCCCAAATTTACCATACGCCTCATGTATTTTTTACACGGTTTTCCGAGGAACATATCTACCATGTATATAAAAAAAAAAGTTGGGTGTATAATATCAAATGACCTATCACAATAACTTACTTCAAATATAATATCAAGGAACTCATGTATCATTGAATTTTGTGGACAGTTTAAGCTGAATTTCGTGCACAAATAAAATAGTGAAAAAAATAATTAAGATTCTTATTTATCTGAAAAGATTATATAGTTCAATAAATTTATAATGAACAATATTTAAGTAAAAATTTTCATTTTTCATGTAAAAATTTTGTATAACTATATGCTTTCATTTTACGATAAGAAATCTAATACTTTTTTACCCCTGTCAGTAAAAGTTTACAAAACATAATTTCTTTTTTGGTAAATTATAAAATAATTTATAAATTTATTTAAATTATTGACAGGGGAATAACTACAACAATTTCAATCTTATAACCAAAGAAAATGCAAATACATATTCTGTTTAATTCATTAATATTCAATTCTCATGCATTCTTGTTGAGAGTAAAATTATTTTTAAGGGAAATTTATTAATTAAGGATTTGAAAAAAAATCAAGACTTGAAAATGGTGACCTAGATAAAATATAAGAAAAGATCAGAATAATTCATTTAATTTAGTATTTTACATGTAGAGCTAAACAAACTAATAAACGTAAATGATCACTGAGACATTCTTGTTTGAAAAATTAATGCTGTAATAAAATCATTTAAATATCTCAAAAATAAATGTTTGGTACAACTAATTTTTAAATAGTAAATGAGACGTAATAGTATTAAAATATGTTGTAATACCCAAATAATTAATTTGTTAGAATAAAATAAAGTAACTATAGTAATTGAATTTAAGAAAAAAAACATAAACACTGAAGATGAAAGGGTTGAATGTTTACTTCAATAGCTGTTAAATGTATATGGTTAGTTAACTTTGTTGCCCACATTATAAAAATTTATAAGATGTTTCTTAATCAAAATAATGAAATGCAACAACATTTGAGTATGATAGATATTCAAGCGAGGCATAGAACTCATTTGATACTAGCAAAGAAATAGCGAAGAATATTTATTCAATAGCAAAAAAATTAATGAAAAAGGAAAAAAAATTAGAAAAATTAATTTCGCTTTGGAGTACCGTTACATGACGTGCTTTTTATAACAGACTTAATAATTTTGAGATGTGGTTGGATGAAAACACCCCAGCTAGTACCCTAAATGGAATTCCCCTAACTTCCATACAACACCACTTTAGGACTTTTGAGGCCTCATTTCGTTTAATGAGCAGTAATAATCAGAATTCGCACTCTCGAATCAACTTAAAGGTCACGGCTCTTGAAAGAGACGAAAGCCAAAAAATATCTTTTATAATGCAAGATGAAACTAATGTAAAAATCAAATATGTGAAATTGCTCAGTAAAATACAGATTTTTAAACAAAAGAATTTATAGAATATAAACCTATCGCAAATAAAATCGATTTTCAAATAACTTAAAACAAAAAGTTGAAAACGAAGATGACTAATTTTAAAATATTAATTAATTACTGCAGGAAGGAGCAGAATTTCTTTAAATAGATGGAATCCAGAATTGGAAGAAATCAAACCGTATATGTTCAATTTTATTTGAGTCGAATAATTTAGCCGACAATTTGATCTCATGCTTGTCATTTCACTAATGATCGACAGCTTTAGAAATTTATATCGTTTTTCATATAGTAGTTTGGAAACAAATAATTAACAAAATGGTGTCAAATTAATACATAAATTAATTGTTCCATTTCTTTCTGAAAATAATTTTACATAAAAATGATACCATTTAATTGGTGAAAGCAGAATTTTATTGGGAATGTGATGAGTATTCTCGAATTCAATTAATATTATCACTAACATACCTTAAGAAAATATTTTTTATTCAAATGAAATAGTAATATGAAATGTTAGAATAAATATGAATAAGTTCTAATTACTAAAAATAATAATAATGAATTTAATTCTAAACACTGATGTTTCATAAAAAAGAGCTATTGAAAATGAACATCATTCAATGTAAATAGTATATATATATATATATATATATATATACATAAGAATCTAAAAATAATATATTAAAATTGCTAAAATAATACAAAGGTCCTTTTTGTTTGTTTTGTACTCTACAAAGTAATTTTTTAATATATGTAGAATGGGGGTTGATGGAGATTGTTCATCCCGAATCTACGCTAGTATGCTCTTACGCAGTGGGCTGGTTGTCTAGGGGTGTAATTTCGGATTCCATATAATGTTGTTGATAATATTCAAGGATGAAGCTTGCAGTAGTTTTACTCGTTTATTAGGAGAGATGATGAAGAATGAAAGTATTTACACAATGAAAAGTATTAGTAAGTTAACCAGTTCGTCAGATAAAGTTAGATGGCTGCCTCATTTAACCCATATTGGCGATGGGCGATGGAACGCGCTCGGGCGTTGAAGTTTATTTCCGACGCGGGTAGCGAAGGAGAAGAGAAGCGGAGGAAGTGGCGGCAAAAAGAGAGAAGAGGGCGCGAAAACGAGCTTCACTCAGTTTTGTTCTCGGATAGGTGGCGCTGCATGAGCTTATCACATGACTCTGATTCGTGGCGACATCTATTGAGTATCGGAGGAACTGGTTTTACAGTAGATTGAAAAAATAAAATTAATTGCATAATAATAATTGGATGGAAAATTCTACATATATATATATTTTCAGATCAATAAAATGAACTCAATGTTTCTTTAAAAATTTACTTTAAAAAGAAGTAATGTTGCACGTAACCTGTTACCACGCAAGCCTTAAAAATAACGCAATTCAGAAAATATGTAAATAGATATTCGAATTATACAAATAAAATGGTAATAAAATTTTTAAATAATATTGAAAGTATAACTAATTATTAAATGTTGAAAATAAGTCAACAATCTTAAAAGTTCAAATATGGAAAAATAACTTATGTAAGAAAACTATCTAATGATACAAAAAAAAAATTGGTTGTACTTTTAATATCTTTTCCTCGCTAAAATAGGAGGGGAGGGGGTAACAGATAAGCGGTAAATTAATTCAAAATTTATTAGCATAAAATATTAAGTTATGAATCCTTCCTGCAATTATTGAAGAAAAACCAGTGAAAAAAAAAAGTCATCTGTATTATAAAAAAAGCTACAAAAAAATTAAATATTTAGAAAAAGAAGTCATACCGAGAATATATTTCGAGTTTAACTTGGGTTATGGTTAGCATCTGCTCTTCTTCAAAAATGTTTCACCTAGGAGAATGGGTCTTACCAGCAATGCTTTATGTTTTTAATTAATCAAAATATATTCCCATATGCAATGAACGTATATGACATATTATGAAGGTAACTATTGCCCGATACCCCTTGAAGTCAGTCGCTATGAAATGTGATTATTTCAGTCACTTCTCTCAGATGAGTGTACAAATTTATAACAGTCGGACTTCTCAATTTCTTTGGAGCACCTGAGCCTTACGGCTCATTATCATCGTATCTTATTTGCTTTTTGAGCTGAACTTCAGTTTCGTTTGCTTAGAACTGCAATTGTATTTTAAAAGCAGTGGTATATATATTTAAAAAAAAAGAGGGGGGGAATTACTATGAGAATTAAAAACGTGCATTAATTTTTTTTTTAAAGAAATGAGTTTATTGTTCAGAAAGTGTGATATTTTAAGAGTGCTTGCACGCCTAAGGCGGCAGTTACTATGGGGTGTATGGCTGATCTTTAGTGAACAGCTTTTAAGTTTGAAAAAATGTTTGAAAATTTTATTTCAGAAAAAAAGTGTTTTAAGAGGTGTTTTTATAGAACAATAAAGTTTTGCCTCAAATATAATCTTGTCTAAATGAGCAGATGACCTTCCCGATATAAATATTCAAAGCCCTAACATTATTTCACAAACCCCCTGTTTATTTAAATTTCATTTATTAGGTATAAAGCACATAATATATATATCTGTCATAAATGTAGATAAATTAGATTACATTCTTACGATTAAGTAAATAATTTAATTGCAGATTTAAGTAACAGACGTATAATGAATAAAATTAGAAATTTAGTGTTTACGTAACAATTTCAGTTTAAAAAATTATAATTATTTTACAAAAATAAAAATTTTCCTTGAAGAATTGGAATTGCTTGACTATTTTTTTAAAAAAATGTCTATATTTTTATTGTTAAGAAACGCACTAACAAACGGTTCGGAATCATGCTTTTTAAGAAATACTTATTTCAAAGTATTCATTATAAAAATATAATGATTTATTGATGGAATTATTTAATTTTTTACCATGTACAAAGTGCCTTTTTCAAACGACTTTGAAGTAAATCATATTAGTCACTTTTTTAACAAAATTAACAATTAATATTTTTGACATAGTGAAATTCCTAATTGAAATTATCAGTTTTTCAAACATAAACGTTTGTAGCATTTTATTCGATTCAAAATTAATAACCTCTTGAACTTCTCAACATTACTCCTATTTTGTGCATTTGAAAGGTATAGTTGACGTATGTGTAATCGGATCCTATATCCCGTTTTTTGGGTATCCAATCCCGTTGTCTCCTAGGTACTGCATCGGAATAACGAAATTTCCCATTTTCAGAAAGGGAGTAGCCCACTGTAACAGTTTAAAAAAAAAATCGAATTTTAAAGAAAGAATTACCATATAGTCCTGGATTTTTAAAACACTATGAACTAAAATGTACTTTTCAACATAAAATGTGAATAAGTAAGCTTTATTTACTCCAAAGCCTTACGAATTGGATTTCTGATTTTCTCGCAATTAAAAAAAAAATTAAGTTCTAAAATTTTTAATTTAAAGTATACAAAATAATAATATTCATTAAACAACTTTATTAAGCTTTTATCTAGTGCATTTTGCCCATACAGTACTTTTATTTACTAATTTTATTGCTTTTATGTATCTTTTTATGAAAAATAAAAACTTATAAATTCATTTATCTCAGAAAAATACTTTAATTAAAAAGTTCTATGCAAAGTTTTGAAAAACTAAAACAAAAAGTGATCCAACTAAAACAATAGCCCCTTGGGTCTCTAAAAAGAAAGAAAAAAAAAAATCCTAATGTTTTTTTTTTTTTTTTTTAAACGTATCCCCCCCCCCCCCCATGAATAAATTGTGAACGAGCGAAAAAACACAGTAGCATGTTGCAGTTTTAAAAACTGTGTTGATAACTAAGATAGATTTTAAAAAATACTGTTAAGAATTTATTCATATTTCAAATAAACAAATATACTAAAGCAAATCCGTTCTTCAGAAAAATATACGATAACATTTTTCATTCATTTTCATGCGTTCATTTCTCTTTTCCTTATATATAATTTTTATAATTAATACCAAAAAAATTCGTTGATGTTCCGTTTTGCGGAGAAAAAAATAAATAAAAGGTCACATAACGTTTGCATTCAAACAGAGACCTTCATCGTACCTATTAACAATTCATTCCTATTCTTGGTACATGTCTGACATAAGAAGATATAATTTTCTCTAGATCGAAGTGTTCTACATGATATATCTAAAAAAAAATTTTTTTTAAATTTCCTGTGATCATTAAGAGGCAAAACAAAAACCATGACTCAAGCGGAAGCGGGGGGAGGGGGAGAGAAGGAATTGAGGAAACAGAATCGAGACTAGACGGCTATGAATTGCCCTTTCAATCTGGAGCCACGCGCATGTTAACGTGAATGCGAGAATATACCGGATGTAAGATACGGTTAAGTTATTCCAGAAATATATGTTTTCTAACGGAAAAACGTTATGTTGATTGCTCGGTTCTTCTCTATAACATAATACAAAATTTTTAAAAAATTAAACATTCTTTCTTAAAACAGATCCATTGGTAAGAGTTTAGCTCTTTGAGAGCACAGTATGAATAACATGACTATTTATTATTATATTTCCTTCAAACGGGTCATATATTAATTTTTTTATATTTTTTTAGAGTTCTTATTTGTTAATGAAAAAAATAGAAATGAGTGCATGAAAAGTATTTATGTTATCTTTTATTTTTCTGAAGAATAAATTTATACATACATAAGTATATTAAGTGTTGATTTTCAATAAAAACGAAATTACGGGTAGGATTTCTCATAATTTACTTTTGTAATTAAGATTAGTTTTTCAAAATCGCGGTTGTGAAAGTGTTTGAACAATCCCATACAAAAAATTTCGATTGAAATAGTGTTCCATTTTGCCATTGTTTTGCGATGTAATGCAGTTATAAATATGAGAATGCAAATCAAAAACAGGAATGGATATCAAAACCAGGAATCATAAAACATATTTACTACCTCTGACAATAAAGTTCGGTGAATAGTCCTGTAAAATTTAAGTAGATGAAATATTAACGAAAGTTACTTTACTGTCCTTCGAAATAGTCACCTCCCATAACTATGCACCCCTGAGATCTGCTATACATGTCCTGGAAACTTTGCAAGAAGTCTTCTCTTGGGATGGAGTTCAAAAGACTCGTCAAGTTTCGTTGTATGTCAGGAATATCGTCAAATCTCTTACCTTTCAAAGCGAGTTTGAGTCGTGGGAATAGGAAAAAGAATGGAGGACTGAGATCTGGTGATATGGTGGATTGCACCACCATACTCGCTTGCACCACCCCCTTTTTTTTGTCAGGAACTGTTTGACGATATTGGCTGTGTGAGAGCGAGCATTGTAGTGAACAAAAAAATCATGAATCTGGTTATGTGCACTGGGGTCGTACCCTTCGTAGACGTTTCATGAAACGGGTCAAAATTTCAATGTACCTTGAAGCATTCATCGTCGTTCCCTCAGGTAGAAATTCCTTATAGACAATGCCTTGATTATCAAAAAAGGTGGTGAGCATCGTTTTGATGCATGATTTTTATGCTCTGACCTTTTCCCGACGAGATGATGAAGGAGAATGCCATTCCATGACTTGTCGTTTCGTTTCAGGGTCGCACCTGAGACATCAGGATTCATCTTCAGTGACAATACAGTTGATCCTTAGTGACAATACAGAAATTTGATGTCGCATCCGCTGAAAAAACCTGTGAAGTCTCTAAACGCGCCAGCTTCTGATCGTCAATCAAGTTATGTGACACAAGACGACAACACGTTTTTCTCATCTTTAAATTCTGGGTAACGATTTGTCGCACGGATTCACGGTTAATCTGCAGTTCATCAGTTATCATGTGCCCAGTTAATCGACGATCTTTCGTGAGTAATTTCCTCATATTCTCAATGTACTCTTTGGTCACTGACAGAAGTCGCCGTTCTTCCGCTACGGAAACACTTTCCCGGCCTTCTCGAAAACGGGCGAACCACTCGTACACACATTTCATGGACAGTGCTTGATCTTCATAAAAACGAACCAGCATCACATGAGTTTCTTTCGGTGTCTTGCCAAACTTAAAACAAAACTTTAAATTGATCTTTATTCATTCATTCATTCATTTTCCTGTTCTCAATTAAGAACCAACGCACTAAAGAAGAACTTTGTAAAACATGTCTTACACGGAACACAAACGATGCTCAACGGAACAACGGTGGGGGCAGATGGTCAAGACGCAGGTACAGCGTTTTGTTTCGCCAGTGTTGCCAGATCGGCCGTTCTGACTTCATTCACCGAACTTTATTGTCAGAGGTTGTATATAATACAGAAAACTCTACCGAATGCAAATTTAGAGCTATAACATCTCGCACTTTTTTTAAACTGATTCTTATACTTTTCTGAAGAATGAATTGATTTTGTTGAAACAATTCATTTTGTTGGGTGTCTTGATAAAATTTAGTGGGGGTTGATTTAATAATACTTTTTCTGAAATTGAATATTTCACATCGTTATAAACTTGATTTATTTTTGCTTTCCTAAACCAGAGCATCTTTGTGTAACGCAGTAACATAACAGCAGTCATTAAAATTTTACGAAAATAAATAAATAATACTAAAAATGAAAAAGTCTAAACTGCACTGATAAAACAATGAAGAAGAGTCATCTCACATAAAGTATTAATCTAAATTTAACAAATTTGGATTCACAAATGTGATCTTTTAATACAAGTTAACCTTAAACAATAAAAAGTACAGTTAAATATGAGATGAAAATCATCGATACAAATGTTCCAAATTCAGGAAGTAAACTAGAGATTCTGTTTTATTAATATTGATGGAAATCGATAAAATTAATGCATCTCAATTTTTTGCGTGGATTCATGATTCAAAATAAAAGGGAAAAGAATTCTAAAAATTCAGACAATTTAAAATGTTGGTAATATTTTGCAGGAAATAAATACTAATTAGGCAAAAAATTTGTACACATCTCCCAAACAAGACTTGTTAAACATTACTATAAATTAACTGATTTGATAATAATGTGCGTACTAGAAATTACGGGAATTTTTTAGAGCTAAAAACAAACACTGCGCATTCGACGATGAATTTCTAATTTTTAATGACCATTAAAGGTGATACTCGAACCACTGATACTGCATTCTTCTCATTTGCTCTTTAAATCACGGAAGAACTTTGAGGTTCAGTTCGATTTACGGTACATCAGCTCATATATTATCCCACACAAAGGATCAAAGATGGAAGTGAGGTTTCAATCCCCTACCCCCCCTCTAACTTTTACTTTGCATTAAATTTTCTTAAGATTATAGTAATATGTAAGAATGTGAAAATGAAATACTACAGCTGAGATAGAATTTCCTCTATTAAAAATGAATTAACCTGAATAATAGATATTACAGCCCAGCCAACAATTTTTTTTAAAAAGCAGACACTGAAAGGTGTACATATATATATATATGTCTGTGTGTGTGTGTGTGAAACAACTTTCTTTTACACAGTACTATTGAGTTAAAGTTATAAAAACAGTCGAAGAAATTTCAGTTTCACAGAACTATCTTATTTCAGCGGAGAGAGAGAGAGAGAGACCATTTCCTCACGGCGGGAATTACATAACTCCGCCCTTGGATACAGATTATGGCAGTATGTGTCTAACAACTATAATGAGGAAGAGAGAGCTTTTCGCTGTGTTTTGGTTTTTATATGAGGGAAAATTCACTTTAAACGTCAGAGACCACATAGACTGGATAGAGGGGCTTCAAGGGATTCTAAGTGTAGACTTAGAGTCTGGTAGGAACCATCCCTACAAGTCTGTATTGTGGGAGAATGCTCATTTTGCAGATTTTAAGAACGCGTGTTTGAAAAAATTAAAAAGAAAAAAAAAAAAAAAAAAAGGAATCATATCAGAGAAAAAAAAGAATGAACATTATCCTTTAAAGGAGAGAACGGGAAAATTTAGGAAATTAAATTATTATGGTGAGAAATTAATCGGAATTAAGTTATATACATCCCGAGGTTAAATTCAATACACTTAGAATATAAAAACGTGCTTAAGAACTATGAAAATGGCCTGAGAAAATTACATTTTGAGATTAAGAAACTTCAGTGCCATTCAAAAGGAATTGAATCTTTTATTAATACCTTTTAATGTAAATTATGAAGCAATGAGACCGGAATTGCAGCATGAATTTGAATCTAATTCAATGCTAATTGAATCAGATTCTAATTCAATTCTACTATCACGTAAAACAATTGATTCTCAATGCTCCATAACTATCAGTCTTGCATACAATACTTTATCGAAAGCAAGTTTCCCAAACTTGATAACTCACGCTCAAAAATTGCAATGCATTTTGTTTCATCTTATAAAAGTTAACAAGTGTTTTCTACTATTAACTTTAGGTAGAATTCTAATAGAAATAGATTGATGGAAGAGCATTTAGTATCACTTGTTTGAATAAGTGCATCGCAGTTCGAACCTGTTTTTGGGTAATTTTTAAATAAGCAATTTTACACACTACATAAATATATTTTAAAATTGTAATATTTGCATGTTTCTTTTTGAAGCTTTAGAACAAATTATATTGGCCCGTTAAATTTTTTAGTTTTGTTTCTAAGCCCACTCCCAAAGAAGATTGCCCATCATCGAGCAATGCGATTTTTCATGATATATACTATTGAAAAAAGTTATAATAATATCAATAGAAATTAGAGTGAATGAAAAAAAAAAGTTTATTTACTAAATTTCCCATTTTATTTTAGTACTTGGGTAAACATTTGGTTTTGCTCCGACAAATGAAATTATAACTCATAGAATCACAAAGAAATATAACAATATAACGTTTTTCAGTGATACAATCGGTCTTCAATTAATTTAATATAATTCATATCATGTTTGACAACTTTAAAATAACACTGGATCAGCCGAAATTCCTAAACGATTGTTATCTCTTCATTTTTTTTTTTTTTATCTTTTCAACTATCCTCTTAATTTATAAATCTCATATAAAATGTACTGAACTTAACATTATTTCTTAATTTTACAAATTACATAACTTTGAAAGAATTCTTGTTTTCGCTTTTTTTAAAGAAACATTTTAACCTAATTTTTCCCAAATATAATTATATATGTTTTTTTTACAATTGAATTAAAATAAAAACTGCAAAAGTTTGTTTTAAAAATATAATTATTTCTAGTGCTTTGACATAAATTCAACTATATTTTAGAACAAAAAATAGTTTAAAGTCAAAATTTGTTCTGCTTCATTTTTCAATAAAAACACATTTTCATTGAAAATTTGAGGAAATATATTTTTCTCCAAGAATTTTAATTAGTCACAATAGCCGAAGCATCATGGCTCGAACTCGCGGCAGGAATGGTTTTCGTACAGTCGTGGACTCCAGTCTTGATGTCAGTTAAGATTTCTCGCGCTTAGCAGCGCTTATGCACATCAAATAAATCGAGGATTTAAGTACTCCCGTTGGCATGGTGAGAAGTTTGGAGAGGGACTGACAACTCAGGGTCGGGATTTAAATTTACGAGGTCCGTCAACAATCGCCTTCGTGTTGCTTTTTCAAGTACAACGCTAATAAACAATCAATTGTACTTTTTCAATGATTTTTTTTTATGATTCTTGAATTTCTTTGCAATAACTATAAAAACATCTAAAATAATACTCTAGGATTATTATGCAGAAAAAAATTAAATACATTTCTCAAATTCATACAATAAAATACTTTTACATCATCATACATTACAATACATCAGGGCAAAACATGTTTAACAGTAAATAATTAATGTACCTTATTCTTAATTCTTTATCAGGTTTTATTTTTCTCAACAGTAATTCCTCCATCAGATCCAAATGTATCAAAATCTGATGATTCACTAAACATCAAATTATTACAAAAACAAATTTATTTAATGTGGTTTTAAAAAAATTTCAGATGTATCCATATGATCTAGGGATCTTCATGAAATTAAACGAACACATCTTTTTAGCAACAATAGCTACAGAAATAAATCGAATTTTCTTTGACCTTTCATAGAACAAAAACATATAATTTCTTTGCGATAAAGTGTAACAATCTTAATTTTAATATGCAGTTTTCATTCATTCGATTTTCATTATTTTAATAACATCAATGGTCGCCAAATTCTTTACATTAACTATTTTTGCGAGAGTTACATATCACTTTTACGACCTTAGTAGCACACAATTAAAATTTTTAATTACTATTTAACAATGTTTCACTTATTACTAACTTCTAAATATATTTATAAATAATTTGAGAAATTTCTTGAATTTTTTGATGAAAGGTAGTGGAAATTAAAAAAAGTTTATTTAAATAACATCTTTTTACTAGCATATTTTTAATAACTGCACTTATCCCCCTCCCCTTCCCAAACAAAATACAGTAATCTCAAGAGTTTGAATTATTATGGAAGATCGATTTTAGGAATTATTCAGCAAAAAGGCTTTAATTTCAGAAGTGTTTTGAGTATCTATCTTAATGTTTAACAGGTTTAAAAAGATAAAAATTATAGTACAAGCTAAAAAAAATTTAAAACTTACCTCTGATAGATAATAGAATATTTTGGAAAATAAATTTTAAGAATATATGACCGAAAACAAATGAAGAAGATACTTGTTTTTGTACAATTTAAAATACTACTACTACAATCTAAAATAATTGTAATAATCTACGTATAAAATTACTTGAGTGAAAGCAGCACACAAAGATGCATATAATACAAGAATTATTTCTCTCTCTCCTTTCTTTGGTAAGGAAATAAAGCTACTGCATGCGAATTTTCAAAATAAATAAATTTCAAAAATTAAATACTTTATCAAGAAAAACATTTCAAAACAAGTTTCATGTTTTTCAATGAGATAATTCATAAAAAATAATTATCCAAGCGAAGAAAAATACTGGTTAAGTCTTAAACAAAAATGTCAACATAATATTCCTAATTTAAATTTAAACTAAAAAGAAATAATTGCTACTATTGTAAGCATAAGTGAATAAAAGAATTTTAAATTCCTTATTTACAAATAATTAATAGAACGTTTACTTTTGGGAATTAAGAACTAAGTTTATTTAAATATATATAAACAAGAATAAAATTAGTTTTAATACATTCAAACTTTCTGACGTCCTCTATGAAAAAAAGCACATATCACATAAATTTACTCATTGATTTAAGTTAGGCATTTTCCAATGATAAAAGAAAAAAAAATACTTCTTAATGATGAAATGGAAAAATCACCTTTAAAAAGTCAAGATTCACACAAAAAAATTATGCCACAGCAATTGGTTTCAAATTATTAAATTAAATTTTTTTTTTATGTAAATAGAAATTAAGGTTATGCATAGTAAAGCATTTGAAGTCTTAACTTTTTTTAAGGATTAAATTTATACAATAATAAAGCCTTTTAAAAATTTATTTACATTTATGGCAGATACCATTCTGTATTAATAATGGCTTCAGATGGAATAGAAACGAATTGTTTTTTGATATCATAAAATGTAATCGACATTTTTATATGGCATGGAATTAGTAGTTACTTTGCTACAATAAATATTGCCCTAAGATATGTAACATCTATTGTAACAGTAACTGCAAAACCTGGTACATCAATGTATAACTGCTAGGCCTATTATCAAAATATTCCAATTTTAAATGATGATCAAATTGAGAAATTTTGTGATTCATTCAATTTAGAATTATTTGCGATATCAGTGAAATTCGATATAAATATCAGGAAATCTTATATATATTTACCATAATACATATTTTATGAAAAGTAAATGCTGAATGATAAAATGATTCCATGTTTTGCTACAAAACTAAAATATATTATAATAAAAATCATAAATGAATAGAAAATATATTATAATAAAAATCAGAATGAATAGAAGAAACAGAGGATTAATAAAAATATACTTAAATGTTTTCACAAAATATACAGTAATATAAATGCAAGTTAATGCATACATAGCACTCCAAAGATTTATAGTTCCCTAATAAGGAATACACATCCTGAAAGTGAAAAGAAAACTTAGTTATGTTAATGGTTGGGTGTGTGTGGGTAATCTATATGATGTTTAAAACAAAATCTCGGTATTCCATTCATAATGCTGCGATAAAATATACAGTAATATAAGCTAATACACATACAGTGTTAGTAAGATATACAGTTTCGTAATATCGATTTCTAAATATCGTGAAAGTAAAAAGAAAACAATGATTGGGCTTAGATAATCTATTTAAATAAAAATCTCGGTATTTAACCACAATTAAAACAAGAATTCGCAAAATCAGCATAATATTTTCATTACTTAAACATGAATTCACGAAAGCTTGCTTAATATTTATACTGATCGCGTTTATACTGCTTTTTTTTTTTTAATCTAATGAGAAAGAATTTTCGTTTGAAATTAATAAAAAAGTTTCGGTACTAGTCTATTTAAGCGGCTTCCGCCAAATTAAGAATACGCCAATGTCGCCAAGCTAGTAAAAAGCGCCAAGCAAGCGGAGCGCGATATTGAAATGTAGGAAAACAAATAATAAACCAATAAATAATATAAAAAAATTTAATAATATTTTTATTTAATAATCTTTTATATGTTTAGTGATAAATCTCATCCCAATAAGTGATATAAAAATTTAGATGTTTAACATAAATATTTACATAACTTTTAGAATATCAAATCTTTTATATGTTTAGTGATAAATCTCATCCCAATAAGTGATATAAAAATTTAGATGTTTAAAATAAATATTTACATAACTTTTAAAATATCAAATCTTTTATATGTTAAGTGATAAATCTCATCCCATTAAGTGATATAAAAATTTAGATGTTTAACATAAATATTTACATAACTTCTAGAATATAAATCTACATTAATGGCCTATTTCCGAAATTGCGTTCACTATTTCATAGAAAGCGTTTTTTTTTCCCAACATATTTCCTCCACATAAATTCTTCCAGATACGATTCCAGATGATGTTGAGCCGTGCCGCGTTGTTTCTTGTTACGCCACTTTGCGGAACCCCACATTCGTTCAACATTTTGCGTGTGAACTCCCGTTGACGGATCTACAAAATTATACTTATGGTTCACCGTGAAATGTGTAAAACCAACATCTTCAAGTTCTTCAGTCTTGAACCCCTTCCAACAATCTGAATAGATAGTGGAACCTTCTTGTACATATTCCAACATTTTTCCAAGCAGAGTGTTTGCATCTCTGTTCGATATTTGAACAAGAAAGCACTCGACATCCTCCCGGCATATTCCACCGAAAATATACTGTTGCGGAAGTACTCGACCCCTGTTGTTCTTACGCCGTACGAATAAACTTTCATCGATCTCCACAATTTTATCGGGTCCACCTATACGCTTATTAAATTTCAGAATAATGTGAAGAGAACACACTTCTCTCATGTAATGATTCCAATCCACTGTTGCACCTTTTGACATATTCAATTTATTGCGACATCATTTAATGGAAGTCAACTCCTCTGCCCAACAATAGATAAATCGAATTGCAGTAACGAACGGTATACTGGAACCCCTGAACCAATTTCCAACACGGAGACCCTTCTTATTCGAACAACTTTTAATGTTGCATCTCCAAATACTGTCTTCATTAACATATAAATTCATTACGTGACCTCTTTTGCATAATGTTTTAGGTAAAAGTCCTTTCTCTTGAAAAAAAAGAGATGGTATCCATTTCGCTGTTCGGTAAATTAAAAATTGTTAACGACATTTTCAAAGGCAACAAAACAGATATTTAAGAAAAAAAAAAAAAAAAAATACGAAATCAGTAACGTTAACAGGCAAGCGATATTTTACTAAAATGATTAAGTAATGTTTCTTTAGGACTGCAACCTTAGGAGATTACAGCCAAACATGGCGATAAATCTTACTGCTTGGCGATTTTTTGTTTGGCGGGCGTCCCTATAATGGACAAGTACCAAAGTTTCTTAACATTCAATAGATTAAAATACAAAAAAGATTTAAGATAAACCAATTTTTTTTTTGTCAAAGCTAAATGTTAAAGAAACTCTCAATTTCAAACTGTGAGATAATATTAAAATGAATAGTAACAAAATGCAAATAAACATTTTTAAGGGCTTAACATATAAAACCAATATAACGAGTCAAGAACCTCGCCATCCGAATTTCGTTTCAAGTTCCTCAGAATGACAGCGTTTCAGGAGTGAAATTCATCCAAAAAGCGAAAATAGTTAAATACGCTTTTCATTTCATCCCAATTTGAATCAATATTACGGCTAAAGCTAAAACATAATTTTTTTTAAGAACAAACTCGTTTAAAATGAATATAATTGTTGATTTCTAAAATAAACTACTTAAGTGATGATTAAAAATTAGGGTGGCCTCCAATTATACATAATTACTCGTCGAATCCAAGAAGAGTTTACAGACTCGCTTGGTTCACTCGTCTCGACATTTTCAATGTTATTACAAATTTTCAAAAGGAATTGATTCTATTATTAATTGATGACAGCTAGAATTTAAAACAAAATCCAAACTTTCAATTAAACAGATTAGTTGAAACTAGAAATAAGAATACTTTTCATAATTCAATTTGTTCATTTACAAAGAAAAACTTCAGAGAAAATACTTTGATTTGGGGCTAATATATTACAGTTTAATAATTACACATATAATAACCATTATATTTTAAACAAACGTTATTATTTTCATTCCGTTACTGTTGTTCGCTATTGCAAACTTAGACATTTGAGAAATTGCATTGAAAATAAATATTTAGATTCTTAGTTAAATTTAAACTTAATTTTTGCGATTATAAGAATACCCCCGAGGAAAACTTTTTAATATTTTAAATAATTTTGATTGTCGTATCGTTTTTATTTACTTTGATGCGCGACTTCCTATGTACAGCTAATGAATTCCAATTAAACCAGTAGCCAAAAAAAAAAAAAAAAGACATACTGCAAAATAATATTTGCTTTTTTAAACAAAATTCCTTTTCTCAAATTAAGCGATTAATGTTTAGTACACATATCTTTTAGGTGTGTGTATTTCTCAGGTATATTGAAAATATTTAATTCATTATAAATATTGGTAAAACGTACCATACTTTATTTTTCATACCCCTTAAATTTGATTTTTGAGACGTATTAGAAAGTTCAAATAATTTATAAAAATGAAGCCATTTTATTCCTCACAAATAATTCAAAACTTGATTGATTCTTAATTAGCGTCGCACTTAGAAACAACACGATGGGAATTGGCAACGGACCTCGCAAATGAGAACTCGATTAATTGAACAGGACGATGCCTGAGTTTGTCAGCCACCAAACTTTCACACCACGCGAAGATTTAGCTTACAAAGCATAACAATTACGAGTAGTACTTTAGCGTCGACATTTATTGTATTCCGAATAATCTCTATTTTACAATTCCAAAAAAATTTGTGAAATTGTATAGATTCTTAAAACACTAGTATACAAAATAATTGAGGCGAAGCCACTAACTAATCAACCAACGTATCATGAATATGAAAAAAGTTACTTCAATGAAATTTATTTTATTTCGCAGGAGAAATAACGTAAAACTTGGTTCAATCGAATGGTCATCTTGAAAAAAGATAAAATCTATTAATATTTCAACATATTGGCATAAAAATTAAAATAAAAGTTACTAAAGAGGCGAATTAAATTCTAAAAAACTGAAACAGTTAATTCCGTATAATCCAAGCTTGCGTCTTTGAATAAAACAAATAGAAACATTCATTTCGCAATACCAAAAAATCAAAATCTATGACCTTCAGAAAATACTATTGGAACACATACCGGATACCTCTTCCCAAGTTATTTTTTTGTGTACGGAATCGATGGTTAACAAATATTCAACATTCTTTTTTTTATTCTTATTATTTTCAAGAGAGATCTCGAAAAATTAAAACAAAAAGTTGTTACACTGGAATTATCCCATTAAAATTAATTTTTCATTAATAGATTGAAAATTGTTAATAATAGTTTCATATCTGGAGCTTTTAATTTACAAAAACAATTAGAAATTAAGTTTAGAAATTCTAAAAATTATATTGAATTCTTACAAAACTTGCTACAATTTATGGTTATTTTTCAAATGCATTGCAAAATTATAAGAAACAGTAAAACTTCTTAAACTTTATAATAGAAGTTTTAAAGGTTTCCAAAGGAGAATAACATTTAATAATTTAAACACAGTAACAAACAGACTTCATTTAAGTGTTCTGGTTCAAATAGAATAAAAAAAATTTATAATAAAGAAGTAATCCATGCTTGCCAAAAATATAAGATTATAATTCATTACAAAATTCTAAGTTTTACCTTTATAAAAATATATATATAAGAAATTTTATCTCAACAAGATATAACATTCTGAAATTTGCACAGGTTCCCAAGAAAAAAGTCAAATCTTTTCCAACGAGAGCCTTTTAACATGAAAAAAGAAACGATATTGAATTTTCCATATTCTCAATACTGAGTTAATCAGTTATAAAACCGAGTTTATTGTTTTTCAAATTAAATTGGTATCAAGCAGTATTATTATGAAAAAAACTTACTAGTTTACTCTATTAAATGCATTGGTGGTCACATCAAAATCTAAGTTGAACAGGATTCCGTTACGAAAAAAATAAATCATCATTAAAACATTCTCGAAGCGCATGGATATGAAATTTCGAAAGAGTGTAACCTTCATAATAAACGTTAATACATTATAAATAAAAATTCTAACGACACAAACATTTCACATAATACTAAGCATATACACAATAAACCCTTAAAAACAAACAACATATTGATAATTGCAACTGATTCCGTCTATGAACAGTAAAAGCAATAAATGTCTCATTAAAGATTCATGCAGGGTCTTGTTAAGAGATTCCTGAATGTCCGACTTTAGTTTCTGAATATTTTTTAGATATCTGAACCAGAATTTAATTCTTCAAGCGTCCACAAAGAGCCGCGTGAATGTATTTTGAAAAAATTATTTATTAACAACCATATAATGAAATAAATACGAACGAACGAATATACAATTGAGATAAATTTCTATTACTCGTATTATTATTACAATTAATATGAAATTACTTCACTTAAGAGCATCTGACTTTTAAAATAAGAAAACAAAAACGCATAATGCCATCATATATAAATACGAGTAAGTTAATAAAAATAAAAATGTGACTTGCCTCTTTTAAATCAATTTCATCTATATCAGGTTCAGGATCAGCCCAATTCACCGATATTTTTTTCCCAAACAATCGCACATCACCACCGAGTAAAACTCTTCTTGCCATAGAAGCATATTTGTGACTCCGGTAATCAATGAGCGCAAACCCGCAATTCTTTCTTGCATCCAATGATTTTGGAAAGGCTACTTTCTGCACACCTTCAGTATATTTAATTATCTCTCGATACACCTCATCGTCTTTTTTCTCCGTAGGGATACCACCAATGCATAATTTGCAATTATCCACCGATTTAGCCGCACCTATTTTTTTACCAGAACGAACCCTGAGACCATCCAGCACTTCTATTGCTTTTTGGGCATCTTCTTTATTGGTGTACGTCACAAATGCGTACCCTCTTGTAAAACCGCTGAAATCCATCATCAATCTCAATTCATATACGGTGCCTATCTGCGCTAACAACGGCATAAGTTCATTTTCGTACATATCTCTCGGCAACTTCCCGATGAAAACTTCGCACCCTTTCGGGGGTGGGAATCCATTCCAGCCATCAGGAGGTCCACACTTTCTCTGACCATTTACTTGGCTGAATTTATAAACTGCATCTTGCACCCGAAGAATATTGTTTGATTCATCCATGATACTAATCCTCAAAGAACAAATTCAGCGCATCGACTCATCATCAAGTCGCGTCTAACTTGATTCGAAAACATCTGCGTTAAAAACAGTGAAACTTCTGGGCATGAACAAATAAGCAAAGAATATGATTGGATACGTAGGTTAGGAAGCCACTCCTAATACTGCACAGTATTATAATAGTATAACGTTCGAATCTTGCCCGTCAGAATGATTCTTACCCACCGTATTCCCTCCCCCACCTAATACCCTTTCAAACAAGTGTAGTTTATGATTCGTCTTTCTTTTCTGCGGCGCCGTTTTGCTGTATTTCCTCTTCTTTTTTTTTTTCGTTCTTCGATTAATAATAATCAGAGAACAGGGATGGTTTTTTTTTTTAATTCCGAACACAAAAACCAATGGCAAGTGATAGTTTTTAGTTGGGAAAAAGTACCATTACGTGTGGTCTTCGAATTGTTCAAGGCTATATTTTTAAAAATTTTTTTAAATAATTTTAATAACACACATTTCCCAAAAATAATTCACCAGTTAGCAATTTTTATAAAACAGAACACAATACTTGGATTTCTTTTTTTTTTAAATAATTTTATTTGATTGAACACGAGGGTTTAAACGTATATTAAGAATACTTGGCAAAGTACTTTATTTCAAGATTCCAATAGCCTTGGGCTTTTTTTTCTTGGTATCATTAATACATAATAATTACGATAAATACAAAAAAAAGTCGGCAGGACTGATAAAAACCAAGAATTTTAAGCGTTATGTTATCCATTTAGTTTTTGTCTGAACCTTTTTAAAAACATAATGTTATGATTCTGCTTTTGTACACACGTTTGTATTACAAATTTTTAAATATGTGAACAAACACGCATGCATAAATTGATTTTTTTGTAATTGAAGGAGAGGAATTATTTATTCCAATAGTCTTACATCTTTCACCTACGTTTCTAAATTAATACACCGAGTGTTCATAAATTATCATCGGATTTATCTCATTTTATAACTTTTTATAAAAGAACATGATGCAAAAATAGTATTACATATTCATCTAGTACAACTCAATAATCGTTTTTAATAATGCAAACAAAATTATATTTGCGTAAAGTTGTAACTTTACATTATGGTTCAAATATCGATTGTAATCAAATAATATAATTAATATTACTTTAATCAAGTTTATCAAAATGGTATCAATAAATTAAGAGCACAATAGTTAGATAATTTCCAAATGACAACCTTTCGTGATATCTAAAATATTGATATGGAACTCAAGTTTCCACCAAGTAGTCTCCAGCCTTTTCATGGTAACATTTTTTGGATTATTACAGGAATTTTGCGCTTGAGTTCATGCAGTAAATGCACAGGAGTTTTGTAGACAATGTACTAGGCATACCTCCAAAAAAATATCTGGTGATCTCAAAGACACCACAAGGTTGTCAACTACATTAGGAAAGGTCATGTCCGGAACTCAATTCCCTAATGCAATGGAGCACCGTCTTGCAGCAAATCACTCGCAGCTGACGGTTTTGCAATTGGGGAGCCATTTACAACTGTAGGATGTCCAGGTAATTCACAGAGCTTACGGCTTTCTCGATAAAGAAAAATGAACGGGTAACTTAAATATACAATAAAAAGCACCAACATTAACCTTTGAGCTACCTTGTTGTAACTCCCCATAAGGATTGCTGTACATTCTAATTTTAAAACTGAAACTTCTTTATACTGATTTTTTTAATATTTTTTTTTCAAAAAATTAACATTCGGGATCCCGTACTCCACATAAACATTCTTTTCACCATGAAAATGAACAAAGGAATTTGAAATTAATTTTGAAATGTGAGTTGAAATGGGAGAACCCTCCCTCCCCTCTCCACGAACAATTTCATGCAACACCTTTGTATTGAATATGTAGATATTTTATTACGTTATATAAAACGAAAAAAAAAATTAATTTCTTTGATGAATAACTACTTTTTCACATCAACTCAATTTTGTATAGTAAAAATACTTTCCTATTCCCATCTACAAATTAAAGTATTAATTTGTAAAAAAATTTCGTTGAGTATTCTTCCGGCGTCTGATGTTTTCTCCGAAATATCGGGGATGTTTTCTACCCAATGGAGGAAGAGGAAGTTGTTGACCTTGACTGCTGGCAGCGTTTCGAAACCTGGGCCAGTGGGTCCGAAGAAAAGTTAACCGGTCGCTCTTTGTTGCGCTTCTACCAATTAGGCTAAAAGAGACGTTTCTCGCGGGCTAGTTATTAAGGCATTTTAACGTCTGGCGTTCTTGCTGAAGAGAGCTGCTGCAATTGCATAACTCAATGCCAATCACTCTGAAGGAATGTTTAGTAGATTCTTCTTCATTTTATATACATCAGTCATGAAAAATTGGATGTGCGAAACATTGTTTAATTATTGATTGGAACATTGAAAAAATATTTTTTCAATTTCATATTGTTTCAGAAGTTGTTATGCCAAAGTCTTGGTTATCTGCAAAATAACATTGTTTGGGGGGGGGGGGAGAAATTTCTTTCCGATAGAAAAAAAGTTTTAAAATCTGAAGGGGGGAAAAAAAAAATTCCCCCCCCCCCCGTTTCACGTTAATTTTTTAAATTCCGATATACAAGATGCATCCCTTAATTTTTTACTAATGTATCTAATTGAAAATTTTATCAATAATTATTTTTTATTTTCTTTTTTGCTATATTTTGGTGAGATAGAAATGGTTACGGCAAGTACCACCTTTCGAAGGGAGTGTTATAAATAAGGGTTTCTAATTTTTAATATAATATATTAACTTTAATAAAATATTCTAATTTTTCATACAATATTGAGGCATTTGGTGTTTTCCTACCCTGTGGAGAAAGAGAGGGTTGGTTGATCTTGGAGTGCAGGCAGTGTTTCGACTCTTGATCATTGGGTCTGAAGAAATGTTGACAGGTCACTTTTTGCAACGCTTTTATCAGCTAGGCTAAAAAAGACGTCTCAATCAGGCTAGTTATTAAGGCGTTTTAACTTCTGAAGAGAGTCACTCGTTCTTGAAGAGAGCCACTGCATACTTCCCCACCAGCAGCATCGTAATCATACGAAGAGGAAGGTTCAGAATGATTTTTGCAGAGGAGGTCGCTATTCCAGCCTTTGCTGCAACTGATATACATTTCCTCTCCATTGTATTCAGCTTCGATTTGAACAGTTTCCATTTGGTGTCTTCGGATGTCTCTAGTTAAATAGCTTAACATGTGCGCCATACCCGGTATATCACTAGTTGTGATTTATGTACGACTGTCTTAAATCCGCAGAAGCAAGTATTTTGCGTTGGGGGGCAAATGCAACCAATAGTTCTAAGCTGTGTTTCCATTTAGTGTTCCACTTCTTGGGTCACCACTTCAGCTTTTGATGTTTTCGTCCCCTTGGAGGGTCAGCGGCTTTTCGAACCATCCACTATAGGGTCCGAAGAAAAGTTAATCGGTCGCTTTTTGCTGCGTTTTTATAAACTAGCCCAAAAGAGAAGACCCAGTCGGGCTAATTATTCAGGCATTTTAACTTTTGGCATAGTTGTTGAAGATAGCTGTCGCAATAATATTGATAGATGTTTTATTGAAAATGATTATATTTAGCTTGATCTCATGTTATACAAAATTAAATTAAAGACCTAATAATAATATAAGTATTTAAATAATCTCGCAGAAGAAGAAGTGTCCTTAAAAATTCAAAATATGTTTGTGTTTTTGTGCGCGTGTATTTTATAAATATTAAAGATTCAGAATGCTTAATAGCAAGTTACAATTAATAATAGGAATATTGCAATTAATAAATTAAGTTATTATATTTTGGGAAAATTTAGGTTTGAATTTCATTTTTTTTTTTTTTTTTTTTTTACCATTATTCTAAACGAATATGGGTTTGATTTTACCTTTCTCTCCATTTTTATCTTTTTAACACGCTAACGACAGAAGCTTTCAAAAATAATATTTCTTTGATTCATATATGAAACATTTGATTTTGTTTTGCTTAGCATCAAACTATGTTGTGACGGGTCTATCCGCGACCTTGTCACTAACAGCCCTCTTGGGGAATTTTCAGTCCTCAAACAATTATTTGTATTGGAAAGCTTCCTCCGAAGAAGAGAACGTGGTCATGCAAATAGGGACTGACATATAAAGTATGGGCTTTAAAGAGAGAGAAAGATAGGGGAGATAGGATAGACTTGTAACCGAGCAGTAAATAAGTTAAGTGTTTTTGAAATGTCGACCTTTTCTTCCGGCCAAACAACATTACAATGTGAAATAATAATAAGTCAAATTATAAACATTTTTACAACTTCACAACCTTCATGAATTCTGACTTAAAAATTATCACTATTGTTTTCTTTTTAAAGTTAGACCCCCTACCAATATCTTATTTTTGAAATTTAAGTTATATTTAATTTTTATTTGTCTTGGAGGCGAACAAATTCCCCTTCTATGCGGGAGACTTAATCCTTTCGCGACGGTTTAGTATTAAAGTTTTAAGTATTATTAAAAAGTTAGAAGACTTGTGTTTTAGAAATCCGTCGTAGCCTTTTGCTTCAGAACTTGGCTGCTATCATGGTCGCGAACTTGCTGCTGTCATTATTTTTGTTGAGCAGGTAAGTTCGAATCCTGATATCACTAAAGACTCACCGTGTTGTAAGACTGATGGAAATTAAATCTAATCGAGGGTTCAAGTTCTCCCTTGGAGTGATTCTGGAAGTTTGGAGAGGGACGGACCAGCTCAGGTGTTGTTCTCTCACTATGTTCTCTGTTTTGTATTAATTTAATTAGAAGCACGAGAAAGAAAAAAGTCAAATGTCCTTGCGCATCTGAAAATGAGTTAAAAAAGAAACGCAGGGATGCAGTGGGAATCTCTTACGAAATCAGAACCCTCAAAAGTCCCTTAATCGTAAGGCGCATGCGGTGACTTTCGTCACAAAAGAGAGAAGATAACAATTCCACTAGGCAGAGCTGAACAAAATGTTGTCTTCAAGATGCATATTTTAAAAATTTGACAAAGAGAGAATTGATCATTTTTATTCTCTCTCTCTCTGTCTGGGCCGCGGTAGCCTAGTGGGCAAGGTCGTGGACTAGCGGCCAGCGGTTTTCATTCAGTCTCGGGTTCGATCCTTGGCCGCCAAAGACCCGCCGTGTAGCTGGGGCTGATGCACGTTAAATCTGTTCGTGGCCCAAAGTCCTCCCGTTGGTGTTGTGTGGATGTTAGGAGAGGGGGGGTCCAACTCAGGTGTCGTCCTCGTCACTTGACCGTGATTCAAAATTACGAGGTCCGTCGCCAATAGCCCTCGTGTTACTTCTAGTGCGACGTTAATAAAAACTAATCTAATCTCTCTCTCTGTATTTGAATGTTTGAATTAGACTTGAATCACCATTACATGGCAAGTGAAATGTTTCCTATTGGATATTTTTGTATGAGATTGTTGTTGAATTATTTTTTATTGGTCAAATCTTAAGTGTTATAAAGATTTTACTTTGTAAGATCTGTTAGTTACTTTTATTTATTTATTTCTTCTTCTTCGATAATATTTTCACGTATAACATCAAAGGTTAAAACTTATTCATCTGTTCAGGATGTGTATGGAATAAAAACAAACAATTCGCAAATGGAACTGCTACGTCTCTGAGATTCCATTATATGTGATTATATGCACAATATTTTACAATTGGGAACAATTGTTGATCAATGAAAAAAAAAAGTTTCTCTTAACATAAACACTGGAATTACTATTCAACCTCCAACTTTAATTGTTCTGTTCGCTAATTTAGAAGTAAAAAAAAATTAAATGTGTGAAATAATAACTAAATGGATTTTAAAATTCTATTTATTATATGAATGTTTATTTTTTGAATTTTTAATTTTGAAATACCCCGTTGTTGTAGGAGATAACTGGTTTCAAAATTAATTTCAATAAAATGAGAAGTCCCTTTTGCGGAAAACAAATTAGAATGATACAAAAATGACTTCAGATTATAAATTTTGATTCCGGATGCCAGATCACTAAATCGAGATGCTTAAAGAATTTAAAATGTAAAGCGACCGCATTTCTGACCTCCAAATTCAAAACAGGATAAATAAAAATGGACAAATTAAATGAAATATCAATGGTTTTCAAGCACATTTTAAGAAAAATTCTGTATTACATTGTTTAATATAGGTCGCTAATCGTCGACATTGGGATTTATTTTAAAAATTCATATCTGACCCAAAAATCTTTGGCACTAAATTACCATATACACATGGACAAAAAAACGAAATCTTACAATAATGTATAATAGTTGACATTTGAGAATACATCGTTTTATTTAATTTTACTTGTCATATAGTAAATTAAAGATTTAATTTAAGATAAAAATATTAAAGAAAAAATATATTTGCAATAAAATATATTGTTTTAATTATCTTTCCGATGTAAAAGCAAATTTTGAACATTGATTGGCATATAATTGCTCTAACCTACAAAATTAACTTTATTTACGGAATTTATTTAAAACTATATAATTTATATCACAACTGAAGTGCTGATTTAATAAACAATATCTATTTTTTCCTCTATATCTATTCTATAGAATTATTACACCCTATAAAAAATCTTTTTTCCATAACTCTTATTTAAAAATTCATACAAACCTTTACTACGTAACGTTTTGGTAAAATAACTATAATAAAACAATACAAAAGTTAAAATGAGGTGAATAAACTTAATTTACATTTTTGAAATGACACTGCTGAAAAAATTGCATACTTACGATATTATTAATGTTATGGGATTATTAAAAGAATTGTGCGCCATTTTGTTATATGACCTGATAACGCGTAGAATTTTTTCCTTTGTTTACTTAATAGCTCCATTTTCCTTAGAGTAATTAATACTTAGAATTTATAACTATTCTGTATCAAATTCTACTGCATTTCTAGGTTATTTGAATAAACAAATAAGTACCCATACCATTTACAAAAAAATATGTTTGTCAAAAAGAAATGGATATCAGTTTTGCATTCAATGAAAATTAAGAAAGTCGTAGGAAATTCGTTGGGGAAAGATTTTTTGATTAATTTTTAAGAAAATGACGTTCACTGTTTCCGGTATTTTGTTCCATCTTTTTCTTGATAAAATTTGTTTATCAGTTCAATTTTTTCCCACTTTATGTTCATTGATTTCAATAACTAAACTACTAAATTTAGATGGCAATCGAGCGCCAGCGAGATTGCCGCTTCTGCTCAGTGTATCATATGGTAAAAATTTAACAAGAACAATTAGAGATTTAAGAATTTGAATTTACGAAATAAAAGTTAAAAAAAAGAAAGAAAAAAAAAAGGGGGGGGGTAAGTAAATTATAAATTAACATAGTTGAGTCTAAGCTATGGGGGCTTAGTATAAATGTTTACAGTAAATCTGCAACCATTTCCACAATCTCCACTGGTGTGTGTGTGGGAGATAAGTGATGCTTTATCGGCTATCAGCGAACTTTTGTCAGCAAAGATTTAACACTTATTGATAAAATGAATATACGGCGGTTTGAGAGGTTGAGACCATTTCGTAGTTTTGTAGGAGAAATTTTGTTTCAGGTTTACTTCTGTAAATATTGTTTGTGCTCTGATCAAGGGATTTTGGTGATTTTCAATAGTTAGAAAGATATTTCGAGAAAGTTTAGTGATGAAATTCTCAATTTTTTCTATTTTCAGGTCATTGTGGATGACCGAGTTCCTGATGTACCATGGAGCGTTTGTCATAATTCGAAGAATTTTGTTCTGTAGGGTTTGAATATGTTTCAGATGGGTCGGGGTAGCAGCCCCCCAGAGTGGGGAGGTGTAGGTGATAACTGGGCGCAAAATCTGCTTGTAGAGTAAAACTTTGTTTTTGAGAGAGAGTGATGAGTGTCGTCCAATTAAAGAGATGCAGAGATGTATTTTATTCCAGAATTTATCTTTTAGATGTTTAATATGTTTGGAGTAAGTTAATTTTTGATCAAGGTGCAGACCCAGATATTTAACCACCAATACCCAACTGAGTTCTTCGTCGAAGAGATTAAGATTGTGTGGGGTTTTTTGTCTGCCTTTGTGAAACAGTATTGCCTGTGATTTTTCGACACTAATTGCTATTCTCCAGTGAGTAAGCCATTCCTCGAGGGTGTGTAGGTAATTTTGCATAGTTTTTAGTGTTAGTTTGATGTTGTAGCCCTGGGCTAACACCGCAGAATCATCTGCAAAAAGGCATGTGCTAACACTGGGGTGGTGTGGGAAGTCATGCGTGTACAAATTGTACAAATGAGGCGAGAGGACCCCTTCTTGCGGGGTGCCCGCATGAATCCTGCCCAGGGTAGAGTGCTGCTTGTTGACCCTGACACTGAAAGTTCTATTTTTAAAAAGTGGTAGATGATTTTGATAATGTAGTTTGGAAAATTTAGCTTGATTAATTTAAAAATAAGTCCGTCATGCCACATTTTATCAAAGGTTCTTCTAACATCTAAGAAGACCCCGATGGTATAACGTTTTAGGACGAACCCTTCGTTGATGATGTTGGTGACCCTTATGAGTTGATGTGTTGTTGAGTGACCCTCCCTAAAACCGCATTGCTCCGGGGGGGGGAGACAGTTTGTGACTAAAATGTGGTTTTTAATCCTGACTTGTAGGATTCTTTCAAAGACTTTAGCAGTGTTGCAGAGCAGACTAATTGGTCTGTAACTCTGCGGGAATTTATGATTTTGCTGAGGTTTGGGGAGCATTATTACACTAGCGTTTTTCCAGCAACTGGGAAAGTAGTTATGAATTAAGCAGGTGCTAAAAATCTTGGTGAGGTGAGTAAGAGCATTAAGAGGTAGGAGTTTTAGTGCGTAGTTTGGAATGTTGTCCGGTCCTGAAGCCTTTTTATTTGGAAGTTTTTTAATGATATTGCTAATTTCGTTTGGATTGGTGAGAGGTGGAGGAGAGTCTAAATTTTGGTTGTTAAGGAACTTCTGCACAATGTTTTCTACTCGTTCGATAGTTTCAACATCGTATGGATCACTATTTTCTGTGAAGGTGTCCTCGAGGATGTATTTGAAAACTTCTGACTTCTCGTTGTCAGTGTATGCAATTCCTTGATGACCATGAAGAGGAGGAATTTCAATTAGTCTTCTCGATAATTTTCTTTGCATGTTGTACAGAGAGTTGTCCTCAGGGTTTAAATTTTTAAGTAGGTTGCTCCAAGATTTATTTTTGTGGTTATTGATTAGCTCCTTGATTTGTCTTTGAAAGGCGTTCGTTTCCCTTTTGTAGATTGGATCTCTTGTTGATTGGTATCGTGAGCGAAACCTATTTCTAATTTTGATAAGCTCTCTGATGTTTGGAGGGAGCCTGAGATGAGGAGTAGAAATAGTTTTTGTAACACTTGCAGCGTTGATTGCTTGAGTGACTTTGATATTAAAATTTTTGATGGCTTCTTCGATATTATTTGCATCAATTTTGGGATTACCTTCCATATTCCTAGAAATGTCTTCTTGGAATTTAATCTAATTAGTACTTTTCATGGTTCTGAGAATTGGGGGGGGGGGGGGAGTTGTTGAGGAGAAGATCAATGATTACCGGGTTATGGTCACTGCTAAGTTCATTAATGGAATCAATATTATCAAGTACAAGATTTTTTGCGAATGCAATTTCAAGAACTGAATTATTTGGATTATTGGTTGCAAAATGGGTCGGAGCAATGGGTGCAAATATTTCTATGTAATTATTCAGTGCCCAATCGTAGAGGATTTTACCGTTTCTGTTGGACGGTCCCACGTTCCAACTAGGGTGTTTGGCGTTGAAGTCCCCGAAGAGAATGGCTTTGTTGTTGTTTAAGAAAAAAGTGTCGAGCTCCATGGTACTAATGGCGCCGTGTGGAGTTCTGTAGATGCATGCAACGGAGATAGTGCTATTGTCGTTAAGACGCAAATTGATGGTAGTGTTTTCGAGAGTGTTGTTGGTGTTATCACAAGTATAATGATTTATGGAATTTTTAATGAATATGGCTGTTCCCCCACCCCGATGTGTTAATCTGTCATTCCTATGGCATGTGTAGTTAGTTATTGTAATGTTGTCAGAAGGTCTGAGGTGAGTTTCTTGGATCCCGATAATATCGGGATCGTGCTCAGCAACCGAGTTTTTAAGCTCGTCGAGTTTCCCTTTAACTCCGTTAGCGTTCCAGCTAAAAATTCTCAGACTTCTTATGTTATTGTTGTGTTTACCCATTAAATGTAGGTTGTATTTGGCTCTGAAGAATTTGGAACATACTGCTCATCTGTGCCATCATTTGGGACATTTGAAGCATTAGGGCCGATTGGTTTTTGGAGTTTGTGTTTTCTGGGTTTTGAATTGTTTGCTTATTGTTTTGGGTTGCTTGTAATTTTTTCCTCTCTTCCCAGACATTTTTGACTGGTTTTGGTTTGTAATTTTGAGGGTTATTTGGGCAACCGGAATAGTTTGCAGGATGTGGCCCTTTGCAGAGTGCACATTTGGGCGGAGTTTTGGAAGATTTTTGGCAGTCTTTGGTTAGATGTTTTTCACCACATTTTAGGCATTTAGGTTCTCTATTACAGAACCTACTGTGGTGATAGAACTGCTGGCACCTGTAGCACTGAGGTGGCATAGTATTTTTTTTTTCAGGGATTCAATTTTGACTCTGAAGTAGCCTATATGCTCGACATTGTAAATGTCTTGGTTAACTGGATTTTTATTAAGTACTACTAGGAAGAGAGGCATGTTTGTGTTTGTGCGTCGACTTTTTAGCAGGCTGATGTGTTCTGGGATGGGTCCCTGGTTTTTTATTTCTTCAATTATTTCTTCTTGGTTATAGTCAATTGGCAGACCTCTAATTATAATTTCAGTTGTTTCTGGTTCTGCATTTCAAATGTATGTGATTTTAGTTTTTTAACAGAGATGAAATTTTGTATTTTTCTGTGTGCGTCGATTGATTCGGGAAAAACTTTAAGTTTTCCGTTTGTCATTCTGGCCTGTATTTTCGCGCCGACAATAACACTAATCTCGTCCAAAAGGGCTGGGGTGCTTAGTGATTCGTCAATCATTATTGGTGGAACTCTTTTTTGTTTTTTTTTTCGACAAGTGTCGGTTCGTCAGTTTCCTTACGGTTTTCATTAGTTGGGGAAAAAACCTTTTCATTTTGAATTTTGGGAAATTCTTCAATTTCTAATGTTTCAGTTTTTTCCTCAACTTCTAAGGCTGAAAATTTATTTGTAAGTTCGACTGGAGTTTGTAAAGCGAATTTATCATCTGTTTTACTCTTTTTTTTCCCCTGAGTTTTTTGAGGGGAGATTTTTGTTTTTTTAATTTTATTAATTTTAGCTGTGGCTGTTTTTTGAATTTCAGAATTTGTTGTTACTAATTTTTCAGAATTTGTTTTTACCAATTTTTCGAGTGCAACAAGGCGCTCTTTTAGAATTTGTACTTCGTCCTCTTTGGATTTTATATGCTGTTGCATATCTCTAAAACTGATTTTGTTAAGCTTTTTAGAGCATTTTAGGGCCAATCCTATAATCAGAGCTTTTTTAATTAAATAGTCCGAATTTTTTATATTAACTTCACAAATTTCAGAAATTAAGTTATCGAGAGATTCGCTCATATTAGAGCATTCGTCATATTGCGTTACATTATCAATAGCAATGTTAATTTCACTGACATTAAATTCGCTAATGCGCAATAAAACGTCACTTACCTCCTTTTCTTTGGAGTTCATTTCCGTGTCAGAATAGTCTGGTTCCATGCTGTAATCCAAATTAGTTGTAAGATCCAAGGAAATCCAAATTTGATATCTTAACGCACGCACAAGCACAAGTAGAGATTACTCTACTTAAAAAAATAAATAAACGTTTAAACCCAATAAAAAAGGGTTGGTGGTTGGTAATAATCACTGTGGAATATACTGAAGCAAAGTTTCTCTGGTAAATCCACTGGTAATCCGCAAAATGTCGAAGGAGAGCGATTCGAAAAAAATGTTTATTCGAGCGTCGCCGCCGATGTTGAAAAATATAGCCGCTGCTTAGCGTCAGCCCGCGGCCGGAGAAAGAGCACTCGTCGTAGAATATACGAAGAACAGTTGTTCTTTCCTAATTCTTTAAGAATGCAGCATAAGAAAATATCACGATGAACGTATCGAAAAAGTATCAAAAGAGCAACGACCTCGCCCTTTCCGTAAAAATAATGCTGTAATTATCTTCTTTTTTTGTGTGGAGTTATTTTCCAATGAATTTAGATTTATTCGTATATATTGACAACTTTCAACCGTATTCCAAGTTTCAAATTCGCCATTTTTGTTTCTCCATGAAATTCATTTCCTCAATAACTAAAACATGACATTTCTTTTAACTGCCACTCTTATTTCCTTTTTGTTCTAAAATGATTCATGCTGAAAAAAAAAAAAAAAAGATTAGTGCAATATAATTTCTAATGTTAAGAGAATAGTAAATTAAAAAACTTTTGTGCTTGTTATCAACATCCGGTATTATGCTCAATAATGAAAACCATTTTTTTTTAATAAGCTATTGAATTAATCAATGACAAATATCGTAGTCAACCACTTGTCAAAATAATATATGAAATGTACTCGATTTGTTTATTTTCATTTTACAGTTGCAAGGAATACATTTATTACTGCCCTGTACTTTGCTACACATTTTAGTAGCTTAGAATATATATATATATATATATATATATATTCAATTTAATAATTTATCGTTCGCTTTAATTTAAACCTGAAAAAATAGTATTGTCTACTTCAATATTTTATCGTGCGCGCGCGTTTGCTTTAATTCTAACATTTAATTGATTAATTATTTTTAAAAAAGGTAGTATCTGTATGTGTGTATGGTGGCTAAATCTGTTTTTTTTTTTTTTTCTTTTTTTTCAAAATTGATCATAGATTATTCCAGTTCAATTAAATTTTTAATGCATCCTCTTTTTTTTTATAAAAATTTTATTAGCCACCACAATGGCTATTTTTCAGTCAACGAAGAAGTGGTGTCACTAACTTCTTTTCAAAATAAAGTGTTAATTGTATGTGATTTGTTTATTTTCATTTTGCAGCAGCAATAATTACATTTAGTGAAAAAATTCACCTTTTTAATGTATCATTTGTTTTAATTTTACTATCTGAGAAAGATTATTATCCACTTCGATATTTTATGGGTTGCTTTAATTCTAATATTTAAATTAATAATTGTTTTAAGAAGTTAGCATTTTTGGTGGAAAAATATGTTCTTTGTAGAATTATACATAAAACAATTTTGTTCTGTTAAATTTTAAATTTAACAGAACAAAATTATTTCAGAAATTAACAATTTCCCAAGGGGCTATTGTTTTATTTTAGTTGGATTACTTTTGACGTACCAAATCACTTTTCAATTTTTTATCGTTTGCTTCAATTTTAATTACATTTAGCTTAAATGTATTCAATTTAATAATTTATCGCTTGCTTATTTTAATTACATGTAGCTGATATAATATTCAATTTAATAATTTATCGTTTCCCTTAATTTTACTGTCGGAAAAGTTTACTATTGTCCATTTCTCGATATTTCATCGTTTACTTTAATTCTTATATTTAATAAAAAAAAAGGGGAGGGGCACCTTGGGTGGCTGATTCTGAAAGTTTGCTAAACTTTGCATAGAACTTTTTATTATTTTTATTTTTTATTTCTGTCGTATTTGTACACTCCTTGACGAGAAGATTTTTTATTTCATAAATTAAAGAGTGAAACTTACGTGGTCTTTTTTGAGCTTAAGTTTGATATTTTAAATATATATTTTACGATTTTTATTCTTTTTTACAGCATTTACTCTAATTTTAAAAGATATTTTCAATATTAAATTATTTTGGAAGATCCCGTGGAATATTTAATGGTTATATCACAACTAAAATATTAATAAACTACGAAAAATTCTTTTTTTATTATCTACAATTTAAATCTGCTTAACATTTATTATTAGCAGTAAAGGTAAACAAACAATGTTTAATCAAATTTTGAGCGAATTTAATTACACTGTATAGCAACAAGGAACTTCCTTCCATTCAGCAAACATTAGTAATATGAATAGCATTTCCTTTTATTTATCTTACTAATGATGGCAACAACTTCATCGAACGTCTGGATATGTCCTTAATATAAAAAAAAAAGCAAGCGCTTTTCTTAAAACAAGTCAATGTAAAATTTATAATGTTGGATGAATTGTATTAGGTTTAGAATTAGAGTTTATTTTATCATTTATGTTCACTATTTTGGTTTCTATGTCCTAGGGCAGGGGTGGCGAACCTTTTTGTATCAACGAACCATTTTTTTCTAAAAAAATGTTTAATGAGGTCATAAACGTGCCGTCAAATAATTTTGACTTCGTGATTGTTGGGAAAATGATAATACTAAATACTATCAACTCAAAGCTCTTTATTTACTACAAAAAATACACTTTGCAATGTCTCAGTTATACGCGAAATTCAAATTAAAATAACATTAGTGTGACTTATATTTCTGCAGTTTAGATGACAAATAACTTATATTAGGGTTGTCACTTTTAGCAAAATGCATGCTGAATTGGATTCATCTGTCAGATGGTTTCTAAACGAGTCTTTAATGTTATTTATCTCTGAAAATAATGACTAGCTGGAATAGATAGATGAAAATATGGTTAAAATAGCACGAGCCATCTTCTTCGAACAGTTAAATGTGTCTGGAAAATGAATTCTGTTTCCAAAATTTTGTTAATGGCATTTTTACTTACATTTTTTGTCAATCTCTTTGTTTCAATCAATTCCAACTCTTAACTTGTTTCAATAAATTTTTGAATCCATATTGAACTAGACTGGAAATCAATCAGCTGCATTTCAAATTCTTCAAATTTCCAATCAATCGAATTGGGACAAGATCAGTTTATCAAATGAAGTCACATCAGGGTACATAATAAACTTAAATGTTTTCGATAATTCTTTGAACTGAGAAAATCTCGCTGAAAATTCTTTCATTGAAGAATAAATTACAAAAATAAATTCTTCAGTGAGTGTTTCTTCGCCTGGTTTCTCATGTATATCTAAATCATTGATATATTTTTTTTTCATCAAGTTTGGAAAATACTTGCGGTTTCTTGTAATAATATCGTTCCTGTATGTGTGTGTGAGTGAAAACATGCAGTTTAGTGTCAAAAGCGCGAATGAGATCTATCATGACGATAATTATTTTATTTGTGGCTTGAAACTTCACGTTCAATTCATTAAAACGTTTGCATATGTCTGTAAAAAAACATCAGTTTTGAAAGCCACATAACATCCAACAACTGGGGGTATTGTTCAATTTCTCCCTCATTTTACAGAAACAGTCTGATTTCTTCCAAGCAATCAACAAATTTTTGAATCGTTCCCGCTGATCAAACAGCGAACATTATTATACATCCCAGTAAGCCATTATGCACCTAGGTAACTTCATTTAACAAAACATCAAACTTTCGCTTATTTAAATCTTGCGACGAAATGAGATAGACTATTTTTGTGACTACCGCCATCACATTATTGAGAGACGTTTAACCACTCTTAGCACACAAGGCTTATTGGTGAATGATGCAGGGGATTTCAAGAATCGAATGTCCTACGTCTGTTTGAAATAAACTTATGAAACCATTTTTTTGCCCATCATACTTGGAACACCATCAGTTGTTGCTGAAACATTTTTTTTTTCAAATCAATTTCTTTCTCAGCAAGCGAATTCTTAACAGCCGTACAAATATATGTGCCCTTTGTAGTTATTAGCGACAATGTTATAACAATTAATTTTTCCTTAATGACGTTTCCTGCGTAATATCGAGCAAAAACAGCTAGATGTGCAGATTTAGAGACGTCACTGCTTTCGTCAAGACATAGCGATATAAAAAGAGCGGAGTTAATGTCAGTTTTTTGTTGATCTACTATATTCCCGGCCAGTTTTAAGATTCTTTCTTTTATTGTGTTTCTAGAATGAGGAATATCTTTGATGAGCTGATCTTTCTTATCTTTATTATCAAAATCATCAAAAAGTGAGGGCGCGCATGCTAACCAGGCTTCTTTCAAAAACTCTCCCTCTTGAAAAGGTTTACTATGCCGAGTAATGACATTCACAGCCGAGTAACTTGTTGCGCTCCTATGACAATTTTTGCCAACATATTTCATCATAGACGTCGACTGTTTATTTCTGTCTTTCATAGCTCTTGCAATTAATTTCTTTTGCTCTGATTCGCTATTTTGACTAACGAATTTGTGATTTATTTCAAAATGCCGTTTTACAGATGATGTTCTACATACCACTGTTCGAGAACATAAAACACACACCGCTTTGTCGCCTTTATTAATCATGCCATATTTCTCAGCCCACAAAGTTTGAAATTCTCTGATACACTTAATATCTTTCACTTTTTTTTTTTTTTTGCTGAACTAGCCATATTAAATAAGAGTTAAAAATCGTAAATAAAAAACAAATAAACTTTAAAATACATTTGTGTCAATGAAATTGATTATTATGCTATGCTTAAGCAAACTATGAGTCATTAGCAATTGTAGTCCACGATGTAACTACAATGACAAACGAGTGCGCTTCCTGCCCGCCGCCCCGCTCTCGAACACTCCGTGTTACGAAACTTGGTGTGTGAGGGCGCCAAGGTGCCGGAGCCAGACGGGGAGAATTTTTTTTTTTTTTTTTTTTTTCTGTTGGGAGTGTAGTCGAAAGTTTTGTAGTAGAATAAGGCTTGTAACGTAATATTTGTAAGAGAATATAAATTCTGATAAGTATTATGCGTGTGTATGATTTATTAAAATGTGAAAAAGACATTCATCTCGTCATTTGGGATTTGTTTCGTCGATGGGATTGAAATAGTGAAATACTCTGTAGCGTAGGATCACTCGTGTTCGTCCGTGATATGCTTCGTAATGAACTTAGTGATAGGTGGCCTGCCCAAAATATTATGTCGCGCCATTGGTTCGCCACCCCTGTCTTAGTGAAAAACAATCAAGGGGTCATTTGGGGTTGCTGTTTGTCCAATCCAAATGACCTTCAATATTTTCGCGGGTTTGGAGAAGGGATGAGGGGGTAAAGTATGGAAAGTGACGACGATCTCCAACTGAAAACATTATAAGTAAGTAAATTTGTTGAGTACTAAAACGTCACTTCGACTTAAAAATTCTTTAGATTGATTAGAAAGGTTCAATTAACGTCACATTATAGTATGAATTTCCAACTTTTTTTGGTTACCATCCATTTCTCGATAAAAAAAAAAAGTTATCATCCCTCCCCTTTTTAAGAAGGAAAAAAAAAAGAACCACCGACTCCCAATCTTGAAATCGGTAATATAATTTTTGTGAATTTTCAAATCTTCAATAAATATTTAAAAATACAATAGTACTTGTAAGGAACACCTCCGCGTAAGGCACAACTCTGTTGATTTGAATAAGGACCTTAATGAGTCAGTATTTTTTTTTCTTTACCTGCTATAAAGAGACATTGAAAAAAGTTTCAAAAATAGGACAGAGGTAGAGAAGCCAATAACACAATAGAAATATTCTTTATTAGTAATATTATGAAACAAGTTTGTGCTCAGTGAAAGGTAGTTTTGTGATAACAATAAAATGAAAAGTTAACCCCTCTCTTTTGAAACGGGGAACAATGCTTTGGGAAAATGCAAGTTGTGATACAATAGGAATAATATTTCCTAAACACTGTATTCAAAATATAGTTATCTTGCTACAGTTATCCGTAAGGGAAAGAAAACAGTGTTAGCAAGTTGAACGGCAATCCGATTAGGGACGAATGGGAAGCAGGATTTTTTAAGAAAGCAGTTATTGAAATTCCAGTTTGGAGTGCCCTCAGTGAAAATACTATTGATGGAAATGAATAGGTTGAACTTGTCAAAATCCATGGCAGTGCTTAAATACAAGAATATTTAGAAATCGTTAAATATTTGTGTCCGAAGACACCAATTGGCGACATAAAATCTTTTATTTCATCTGTAGTTGATGATGTGAGCTTTAACAAAAATAGCTTGGAAAGCAGAGAAGAAAACGAAGAAGTGGTAGAGACGAGTGCGACACAAAATTACACAAATGCTTTAAGATACACCAACCAATTAAAAAAAAATCGTGATAACTGTTGGTGACAGTGAAGGACTTAAAAGCATTAGTGACTTTAACATCCACGTGAAAAAGAAGAAATGCCTGCAACGCGCAGACTTTCAAACGAACCTGTGTCACGGATTATTTTTTAAAAAAATTCTTTAAGTTCAAAACTCTACTATTCATTTCATACATTTTTGTAATTGATTAAACATTTTAATTAAGAGTTTTCCTTTTTTATTAATTTCAAATTCATATAAATACTTAGAATTATGTTACTTCTTTATATTTAATTCATTTAACGCTTGTTACAACCAGAATTTCCAATTAAATTACATTCTTCTAAATATGTAACCTATGGAGAAGGAACACCTCTATATAAGGGACAAAATGTCTGGTCCGGTCGGTGTCCCTTTTTGGAAGACACTATTGTACTTTCAAAAAAAAAAGAAATCGAAAGTAAACTCATAAAGGATTCGTTCTGTGACTTCATACTTCTCATTTTCTTTATTTTCCTGGAATTTATATTAATCTGTATTCAAATGACGTAACGATTTCCTGCTAAGAGAGGAAATCTTCTTGTTAGACTTTGTTTTTTGCTCTCTGTCTGTTTATGCGGCAATGGTTGGGAATGTTGGTTATGTAAGACGGTTGGGAATGTTGGTTATGTTGGCACAATTTAATTTGAAGCACATCAGCCCCATTGCTCTTAATCTCATATCTTCAAAGTGCTGCGTGAACTGAACTTCGGGTTTATTAGCCCAGAAGTGCGTTTTTAGTTATTTAATCCCTTGACGTAAAAATTAAATGGAACTTAATGCGACCAAAAAATACTATTTAATTTCGCATAACTGAACAGTTACGTGAAAGCTGAGAAAGAGTGAATTTTAATTTGAAATTTGGATTTTTATTAATTAGATTGATGTTAACAAAGAACATCTAAATAACATTAAAAATAATAATTTAATAGTTCTGTACAGTATGGAATATTTTGAAACATTTTGGAACATATAAAGGAACTAAACATTTTTTGCACTGCCACATTATTTCACTTCTTATATTGTTGTTTACGCACACTCGGCATCTCTTTGTAGGTAATTTCTTTTTATCAGTCGAGGGAATATGTTCCGGGAAATGTGCCCAACGTTTGGCCTGTAGCCGAGTCGGGCATTCATTTTGCAACGGTCTGCCACGCTTTGGGTAGTTAGGAAGAGACAAATTATGTGTATAATGCATCCGACTTATACGTGTTACAGGGATTATTTATAATCTCTATTGAACTCAAATATTGGCTAGTATAATATTCACTGTGCGAGACTCCTGCTAAACTGAATGTTAATTTGAGTGGACTCCTTTTTATATGCTTGATGCTTTTTTTTTTTTTTTTGTTCTTGGGTCATCTGGAACGTTATAAACAAACGAGGATCGACGCACAAGTGAAGCAACTATGTTATCTAACTGTAAACTGCACGGCGTCCGCCGAAAAAAGCTCTTGACGAGTCAGACTCGTCAAAGTCTACAGTGGCCCATGCAATGAATGACGAGTCAGACTCGTCATTGAATGTCAAGGGGTTAAATTTAATATGACATTAATAAAAGGAATTTTATACTCTAAATTAATGAGAAATTAGTATTAATTTCTCATTAATTTAATTTAATTTAATGAGAAAAGTAGTATTTAAGAATAATCATTGTAAAATTTGGTAGAGAGTGCTTGCACGCCATTGGTAACATTTACTGGGGAGAGGGCAGTTTAAATTATGAGATCAGTCAATGGGGTTACAGCGTTTCGGGGGAATAGTATTAATGTTACTCGAAGATTTGTGCGTCATATGTAATAAATAATAATAAATTCGATCACCTCGAAATATTTGCCACTACGTCACACCTCTTGCCTTATTTTGAAACTTTTGAATATAATTAAAAGCAATAATCTATTGAGAAGACAAGTACGAACATATAGGATTAACATAATGCTTAAAAATCCGTGATGGCAAACCGGGGGAACCTTTTTCATGAACTGTTCAAACTATTGAGTATAAACTTTGTTAATGTAGCCGTAACATAAGCTCATACGCACACTGTAGTGCTCCGTATGATGTATTGTACATGCTGGAATTCGTACATGTCTGATTAGTCCAAAAGGTATTATGAACAAAGGTATTGCAGCGACTCTCTTCAACAACAACGCCAAAAGTTAAAACGTCTTACTAACTAGCCAGAACGAGACGTCTTTTTCAGCCTGGCTGCTGTGGGTGCAGCAAAAGCGACCGATCAACTTTCCTTCGGACCCACTGATCCAGGGTTCGAAACAGCCTTTGACAAGCTAGACCATCAACAACTTTCTCCCCCTCCACGGGGTAGAAAATTATCCCCCGATGTTTCGGAGAAAACGTAACGCCGAACTATAAAAAAATAATTACCTACTTTTTATATGAAGTGAGCTTGCTTATGTAAAAGACATTTAGAAGTATATGTTGAAACATAAGTTGGATGATTTTATTATTAATCAAGCCTTTCAGCGCATTCTCGCCAGTAATACATAGAAGACGACAGTTTGTCTTGAATGCCTCGTAAATTTTCCTTGGACCAAAAACACTCTTAAAAACGCTTAGATCTCTTAAAAATATACACTGGTGGGCGCTACCGACCTCATTGAGTTAGTTTGTTGGTTTTATTAACGTTGCACTAGAAGCTATTATCAAATCGCTCGAGGGTTAATGGCGACATTCCTCGTAATTTTGAACCACGGTCAAGTGACGAGGACGACACCGGAGCTGACACCACCTCTCCTAAGACCCCGTTGGGAGCCCCTTCTCTTTAGCCACATCTGTTGCAACTGTATTTCATAACAGGGCGCTTCTGTTGTCTTTTTTCTTATTCCCAACAAGTGCAGACTGAGTTGTTCAAACTATGTATTCGACAGCACATTATTTTGTGATGATGATGATTCTTCAACAGCGACGAAAGGAATTAAAATGCCTTTATTTCTAATCTGATGAGGAATCCCTTTTGACTTAATTGTTAAGAACATTGCAAAAAACGGACCATTTTTCTACGGACCGGCAGATCGAGGGTACGAATCGCCGGCGACTCTGAAAGTCAATCGACCTCATCCTCGGCCACGGAGTAGAAAAATCATCTCCACTGTGATGGGGTAAAATCATATAAACCCTGAAGTGGTGGCCCAGGACTTGAACGTTGATGGCGGCACAGCCTAGAGTTGTTAGTTACATGTACCCCTGGCCGCAAAACACTTGCGTCTGCGTGTCTAACTCAGATACCTGCAAATAAATCCTGACCAGTGATATATTGGCTACTGCGTCACGCGTGAAATAGATCCGTCATCTTAACTAAAGACAGCCAATGACGTCAAATGAAAACTGTTCAAAATGAGCCTCAATAAATATAACAGGGAAGGAATGTATATCAGTTGTTGAAATGCCTGGAAGAAAAAAAAATGCTTCTAAATATCATTCAGAAAGTCCCTCTTCATGTCATTCCGTTGATACTGGAGAGTTTTATCCGAATTAATAATTGGAAGGTTCGACTCATCGACGACATCATAGGTCAACCGATCTTGTCCTCCACACGGGGTAATAAAAACGTTCTCCACTGCAGCGGGGTAAAAATATCTGCAACTGAAATACCATGAAATGAGTCATTATGTGAATGCTGTTTTTGTGTGTGGGAAAGGAAAATAAACGTGTATTACCTAGCAAATCGCCTTGATTCTAAGTCGTTAGATTCAATTTCTGTTTCCAACTCGTGTAAATTCTCTGTAACAAATCGATTTCAAGATTTAATTTTTCTATTTTATTTCCTTTTTCGCCCAAAAGTTGTTTATTTTTATTTAATTCTTCAGAATAATGATTCTCGTCTGTTGATTGATCTTTCATTTTCGTGATTAGTTTCGTAGACATAGCATTAAGAACACTTCGCTTCTTTCTCAATGTATAGTGATTTGTAGTAATTTTGAATTAAATTTATATAAAACTTTAAAAAAAAACAGTGTATAACAATATTATTAGAGAAAATGAATTTTTCTGAAAAGTGAAACGGAACAAAGTAAAGAACAAATTCTTGAGCAACGAAGTTATTTTTATCAAAACTTGAATAAGAAGTTAGATAATTAGTCTTGAATTAATTTTAAACCAGTCTCGAATAACTTTCATAAAAATAGAACTTATGTTGAATCACAGAAGTGATGTATATTACGTACATCTCACTGGTGGCTCCATAAATCACGAAGGGTCATTTCAAATTAAAACAGAGCCAATTATTAAAAAGAATTAAAACGTTCGTTCGAAATCCGTCTTTGTAGAACTCAGTAGATAGAATTCTGTCTTCTCCGTACTGCAGGTTACTTCAATCTTTTCCTTCCTGAAACCAAAGAAATTCACATAAACAATTGAAATTTACAACATTCTTTACGTAAGGATCAACCAATGGGTAAAATAAATTTTATCCAGATATACCTCGGTTACTTCTTAGTAATAATTAAATTTTAATGATACCCCCTTGTATATATATATATATATATATATACAGTGGTGGCCCAAATTGTGGACAGTTTTGGAAATTTTTATGTTTTTAAACTTTGTATGCTTATGGAAAACGTTACGTGTCACAGAATGCAAAGTCGTATATATCGTTTTAAAGAAAATTTATCACTGAATTCAATACAAAAAACAAAATACAAATATTTACAATAGAAAAAAAGTTAAGCAGCAATAATTATCGATATACATTAGATACTGATGATTGCAGTGAGCTATCTGTGCTTAGTAAGGTAGCCTTTATTTTTTATTAAAGCTTTACACCAATGTTTCATTGAGCTGACGAGAGTCTTAAGCTTTTATTTCGTTATAACATGATGCCAGGAAAGAATTATTACCTCAATTAGTTTCCTATAATTTGATAGGTGCTTTGTTCGGACAAGAGTTTTTAAACGGTGCCACAAGTTTTCAATTGGATTGAGGTCAGGACTGTTTCCTTGCCAGGACAACAATTCAATGATCTTTGAATGAAACCATTCTTTCGGTAATTTCGCTCTGTGACAGTGAGCAGAATCCTGCCAAAATAAATAAATAAACGAAGCATTGTTGGGAAAGAGATCCCTGATGGAAGATGGAAGTTTTCTTTCCAGAATAGTATCAATGTATTTTCTGGCATTCAATGTTCCATCGATGACATGAAAGTGACCAGTACCATTTGCTGACATGCATGACCAAATCATAACATTAAATGGGTTCTTCACAATTGCCTGAATGCAGTCAGAATGTAGTTCTTCTCCAACTCTATGTCTTACATATTTTCGCCCATCACTACCAAATAACGATATCTCAGTTTTAACGTTCCTTGTGACCACTGATAATCTGTCCAATTAAAGAGTTACTTTGCCCACTGCAATCGTTTTTTGCTCTGCTGTAAATTTAAATAAGGCTTTTTTCGTGGATTTCTACCTTTTAGTCCAACGTCTGTTAATCTTCTCTTGGTTGTTCTTAAACTGACTGAAACACCAGTGTCATTCAGATATTTCTGATGGCTGTTGATGACATGCTTCGATCTCGGAGACATAGTCTTTTTATTCTTCTGTCATCAACAGATGTGGTGTACATTTTTCGGCCTTTTTCTACTTTGTTTTTTTATTGAATTTGTTTCCTGATATCGTAAACAAAACTTTCGGACTCCAGATGTAGTCACTGAATCATTCACCTGTCTTGCAATTTCAGCATAGGAAAGACCTCTTTCTCGTAACACAGTAATCTTATATCTCTTTCTATGTGTCCAATTTACTCTTTTATTTGATGCCATTGCTTCTTATCTAATAATAGTTCTCGTGTTGCTTCCGGTGCGACATTAATAAAACCAAAACCAAAGCTTCTTGGTTAATTATTAAAATTTTTTTGCAACAATTCTTACTTGTAATTTGATCACATAAGAAACAGTCTTCCTTCTACAGAACAAAGCTCAACAGAACAATTTCTTTCGGTTAGTGAATTATTCCGTTCTATGCTAGGTAAAATAATTTAAGGTATTTATGTCAATAGGAATTGTATGCTCATATAAATAAGATAGATACCTTTAACCAACATAAAATTATTCAATTCCAATAAATCACTTCCTATTAATTTTTATCAATGACACAGTAAAAACTCTGAATTAATATTGTTACATAACGTTGAATCAGACGATTTCAAATTTTCACTTGGATAATAATGTTATTAACATACTAATTACGCTTGAACATTCTATAATATCGCCCTGTTTTGAATTTTAAATTCACTCTTTTTCTTGATATGCGATGCACCAACTTATTCAACGAGGTTTTTATTCACTTGTTTTACAATTCCTATCTTTAACTTCATTGTCTTACACTGTCTTTTAAACGTCACATTTTTCAAACCCTTTCTCTGAGGCAACCGCCCAATAATTAGAACAATCAACATTGTTCGCATGCATTGCAAATGCTACCAACCCCCGTAAACGTTCCAATCACCCCATGAACTCTTAGTCACACCACTATTAAGACCCACATAGCACGTAAGAAATCGTATGACAACAAGAGAAAAAGGAGCCAAGAAAACGATGGCGTGATCCCTGGCTGGGCGAATGGAACGGAGGTGTCTTCGCAAACAATGGCACCAGTTTCAAGTTCATACCTAAATATAAGTCTCAGTAGCCGAGGAAGGGATGGGTGTGTTCGTCTAGGTCGGAAGTTCTCCATGTTCTCTTAACCCAGGAAGACGGTGGATTCATTCACCCTCCGTGCGAAAGGATTTGGAAACAAGTGAAGGGCGGTATTTGGGTTTCGTGCAGTTTAAATTGAGGGGGAGTCTCAGTTTTTGAGTGATTGTTTGTGAAGTGAGTGTGTGGTATTGTGGAGGTTTTAGTATGCATTAATGTCATCTTTAGGCGGATTATGAAATGATTATGTAATGAGCACTTACTGTTGTTGATATTCTTATAAATTTTGAGGTCATTATGTAAGTCGTGCTCTAGGTTTTTTTAAAACTATTGTTTAGAAATGATTTTGTTGTTTGCCTTTATCAAAATATAAATAGAAAGACGCCCATAGAAAGGCTTTTCAAACTATTTTGTTTTAACTTTTCTACTTTTCTTTATTTTTGAAAATTTGACACACACATTTATATATATATATATATATATATATATATATATATATATATATATATATATATATATATACCGAATCGATTCATTTTAAAAATTGAATGGAAATACATTAGCACTTGAGTTCAAAACTATTTTTTTTTAGTCGTCAAATTTTAGTTCTCACAATTTTTCACAAAACAAGCTAAGCTTGAAAAAAAATATAAAAAAATTCATACTCAAAGTTAAATTCTTCATTATCCGTTCTGTATTAGATAGAAAAAAATTTCATGAATTTAATTTTTTTTTCAAAATATTTTTTTATTAGTATGCATTTATATACACGAATTTCATAGAATATGGCTATACATAATGAGACCATACCTCCCTTTTTAAGTGTGCGTTATATCCCCAAGTACAGCTTCGGGATGTCGAAATGTCCCGTTTTCAGAATGAGAGTGACCCACTGTAACAATTAAAAAAAAAAAAAATCATTGTTGCTCTCGCAGGAAGTGCCTTTTATTTAGTGTATAAGTAGTGGAGAAGAGGGGGAAACACATTTTCTCATTCCAGTTCTTAAAGCTATGTAAATTATTGCAGTAAATGTATATAAATGTTAAGAAATACTTCATTCTTTCTTCAAATCAACACCAAATATAATCAAACAAATTTGCTCTTCAGGAAAGTGTAAGATTTCAGAAATTATTTATTTTCATATGTTCATTCCAGTTCTTTTCAACAATAAATAAAAACTATGAAGAATCATGCGCTTTCTTGAATATATCTAGAAACTAGAAGATATCCTTTATTGAGGAAAAAAAAAAGGCCTGATATACTTCAAATTAAAACTTCCCCTTTTAAATGAAACTCTTGTTAAGCTAACACATGCAGTATTACAATGATCAAAATATTAAAAAGTCTTTTGTTACCTTATTTTAATAGTATGACTTTTTTAAATACATGTATAAAATGTTTCGTAGCTCTAACTACATTATTTAGAGAGTTATTAGCTACCTAAGGGGATATTGTTTTAGTTTTATCATTTGTGGCATTCCAGATCACTTTTCCTTTTTTTTTTTTTATCATTTGTTTCAATTTTAATTACATTTAGCTTAAATATTCAATTTAATAATTTATCGTTTGCTTTAATTTTAATTACATTTAGCTTAAACATATTCATTTTAATAATTTATCGTTTTCTTTAATTTTAATTACATTTAGCTTAAATATAATCAATTTAATAATTTACCGTTTCCTTTAATTTTAATATCGGAAAAGTTTACTATAGTCCATTTCTCGATATTTCGTCGCTTACTTTAATTCTTATATTTAATTGAATAATTTAATAATAATTATAAAAAAAGCGCACCTTAAGTGGCAAAATCTGTCCTTTGCAAAACTTTTCATAGAACTTTAAATTTCTTACATTCTCTATTTAATTAAATTTGCTTTAACAGTGGGACAAATCATTACATTGAGCTTCAAAACTGTAAAATGCTTTTTCTCAGCTTTTTATTTTCCGAGACGATTAAGCATTTAATATGCGCGATTCTTTTTTGATGACGTCATTCCTTTTTTGTAATCAATATATAGCTTTGAAAATTTTCCACTTGCTTTGTATGATATATTCGATAATGAATAAAGAATGTTTGAAGATGTGTAGAATAAAGAATTTTCTATAACTAGTTATTTTTTTTTAAAAAAAAATCCACAAAATTATATTTAGCTGGGTTTTTTAATTGTTTTCCGTAGGGTCTGATAGGAAAATAAATTTGAAAAACTATAAATAGAGCAATACAACCAAATCTATGCCAGGTTTGTCAAAACCCCTTCTAAGAAGTTCGGATAAATATGTTTAATGATAATAAAATTTGAAGAAGTAGTGGGAATTTTTCAAAAAAAAAAAAAAAAAAAAAAAATTGAAATATTTTGAAAAGAAAATCAATTTTTAAATAATTCTCTATTTGAATAGGAAACTTGTTTCGGAAATGCATATTTTGTGTGTGTTTAAATATAATGAATGTAAATTGTTTCAAACAAATATATAATTTTAAGAAAATTTCTCACAGGATACTGCATCTCTTTGATAACTATATTCAAGTTTTTAGTGCAACTAATAAATTTTTCTTAAGCTCTTCACTATTTTTAGTTCAGACTTGCTACTCTTCCTGGTTAAGATTATCTGTTTAACCTCGTAACTATTGTTAGCCTCGTTTTAAAATGGAACGAGTCGACATTCGAAACTTCAGTTAACAAAACTAACAAAAACTATTTAGCCCTATAGAATTTCTTTCGTTGTATTTTAAAAAAGTTAAGTATTTCGATTGTGTTACAATGAAAAAAAAAAGCAAGATAAAGGTAAAGTAATATTAAATATATAAACGGGATCAAATATCATACATGTTATGGGCATATATATATATATAAGAACTGTATAATTGAATTACATCTAGCTCTGGTCTTCCTTCATAAGCCTCTTCTTTAATTCAAACGTATGTGAAGTTTACGATAAGTGGAATTTTTAATTCATTTGCCTCTCTTCATTATATTCGGAAGACAGTTTAGTGAATTAAAAGTTTGCTTATTATCGACAACTGAAATAGTACAATTTGAAAAAGAATAAACAAAAAGTAAAATTTCCGAGGAATAGAAATTTAAAGCACAAGTCATAAAAACATCTGTCCCTTCATATCTTGTTATTCTAATGCTTTTGTTTCATTTAAAAAACAATTTAACCACCTGCTGTAAAACTGAAAACATCAAAAATTAAACCGAAACTCTCTTCTCAAATATCACATGTGAATCGAAACATCCTGCTTCAGCTAAGTGAGAATATATTTGAAAAAATTTAGTGAGAATATTTAAAAAAAAAAAAAAAAAAAAAAAAAAATCCTTTTTAGTTTGGCCAATAGACAAGATTAAACATGTTTCAAAAAACATTTTAATTTCTTCTTTAAAATACAAATTGAAACGATTATTTTTGAAATTTTTGGCATATATTCACTTAAATTAAAAACTAAAAAGAAATTCGAGTATCTGGTACTATATATGCATCGAAATATTCTGTTTCAACTAAGAGAATTTATTTTTCAAAAAACTGATGTAAAACTATTTAAAAAAAGTTTAGACGATAGACGCGAAGGGAATAAATGGGTTTCAAAAACACTTTTATTTATACTTTAAAATATAAATAATCATTCAATCTCTATTGTAGTTTACTGGATGCCGTATTTGAATTGAAATAATTTGCTTCAACTAAGTGAGAATATTTTTAAAAAAAATTCAAAAGAGAATAATTTAAAAACTTGTTTATTTTGACCGATAAATACTAAGAGAATAAAAGTATTTAAAAAGAATTTTTATTTCTACTTTAAAATATATAAACTAGTACTATTTTCTTAAAAATATAAAGCAACTTGCACTTAATTCTTGGAAATGAATGCTTTTGGTAGGGATAAAACATATCTCACAGAAATCTTCGAAATGAATTAAGTAATTAAAATAGAAGTTCAAGATATTTTCATGAAGAATTAATGTTTAAGACTGAAAATATAAAGGTACAAAGTTGTTATGAGATTTCAGAAGACAAAATCATTGAGTAATTAATTACTTAGTCACATTTAGAAGTAACAAGACGGCTATTAGCAACAAGGGTAACGTATTTATGTATCACAGTTAAATGACTACAAGATAAAGTGAAGGAAGTGTACCCGGGGATTTACAAAGTAATTTAATGGAATAATAATTATTTGTATAACAAAATTTTAAAGTATTGAACAATAACTGCTTTGTTAATTTTCTTGGTGCAAATTTCTAAATTGATTTGTTGGTTTTTCAGGTTTAAAAAAACACTAGGGTAATTATGGTTTAGGCAAATATAAATTAGCTGTTAAGATTTTTAATTTTGTCCAACTTTTGAGTTATTTAATTATTATTACGATGCTAATAATTTATAGCTACATTTCTGGAAATGGAAATATGAATATTATTGTTCCAGAATGCAGCTTTAATAATTTTAATATTAAAAAAAAAACCTAGTTTATCGTATAGATTGTTCAGAGTCCACCTGCGGTTAGCATTTTGCAAGCGCTGAAATGTAAGGGTCGTGTAGGAGTTTGTTATGCTTTAATGACAGTCGCTACACAGATACTCCAGGGAGGTAAGGAAACGAAAGCTATGCAGCCAGTTGCGAGTTTCCCGAGGGATATATGATCCCGAGCATTTAAGTATTGTATCATTGAAATAAAGTCTTTGTAAATATTGTGTTACACAGTGTTAGAAGGGTTATTGTTGAAGAGTGCAATATTTTATTAATGCTATCCTGATTAAAACGAGAATTAATGGTTAAGAATTTAGAACAAGTTTGAGGACTTAACATTATACATATAATTCACATTATCATACATCATTAATGATATCGATAAAGACTAATTATTTTTTTACATTATCATCTATTTCCTTCCTGCAATTGTGCTTTGTACTACAATCCATACATATATCTTAAAAACTTCCTTGAAGACTACAGCATTTCTCATTCGCAACGCTTACAATGCTGCAGTTCAAACCTGAAATCTATTGTCATAACTTCTGAAACAAAAACCTCCTTACAAATAGCCAATTCAACTCATTAAGCACAAAGTTGCCTTCATCATCTAGATATAAATAACTCACTGTATCGTCTTGGATGTCCGTACATCACGTGCTCTAGCGGAAGACAAATGACATAACTCTCACGTGTCTGTGATGAGAAATGCTTTGTTCTTCATTGAAGGTCTGCCAACACATTCAAGAATCGATGGGAAATTCACTGTTACACCACACTTCTGGCAGTTGTGTGAATCCTATTATTAATAATTTCTTTTGAGAGGTAATCGGTCATTGTTAGAAACTATATTTCGATTAATAGTGATTATAAAGGGGAATTTCTGTTCTTTTAGAAGAAATGTTCTTTCCTATTCCCATTCATTTTTAAAGAACTGTTCTTTGTGGTTCACTTATTATTTAGATTCTTCGAACAAAAAGCTTTAGATATATTCAAATGAATTTAACAATACATTATTACTACATTCATAGACATTTGACTACGTTACATATTTGGGAAACAATCAATGCGGTTGATTCCTTTTTTAATTCATATTTTTTTTATTACAGTAATATTAAGCAGAACATCGATTCCTAATTTTATCAACACATTTTTGATTGAATGATTGATTAACGTCGCCCTTATGATGAGCTAATGATGGACGAGGGTTAATGATGAAGGATCTCATAATTTTAAGCCTCCTTCAAATGACGAAGACGCACCCGAACTGGCAACCCTTTCTCCAAACTTCCATGCCATACTCCGGAAGGATTTGGGACCTCGATAGACTCCAACCCATAACTCGACGGAAACAACGCACCAGCGAGTTCGCGATCCCTTCGGAACTGTGGCCACTTTTTCAGCCGACATTGAAAATAAAATATTTTTCGTAATATTTCAGAGTGAGTACATTACTATTCTGACCACTACGCAACTGTGGCCACTTTATTTGCAGAAAGTGAAATTGAAGCATTTTTCGTAATATCTCAGAGTGAAATTTTTTTTTTATATATTTACATATATTCAAAATAACTAAATTTAAAACTGAAGAAAATGCAATATTTAATTGATTGCCAACAATATCGATTCAAAAATATCGTTAGAATTGTTTTAAATGCTCCCGTGCTGCACGCTGTCCTTCCCCGCGTCATGTATTAGGATGCAATGATTGATATTTTTCAAATAAAAAGTTATAATTTTTATTTGCCATATTGGTGAAGCTTCAAAAATGCGTTTTTAACGAAGAGTTGAAACTGAAATATCCATTTGTTAAAGCAAGATCCGACAGTGACGACAGAAAAATTGAATATGTAAAGCGTAGGAGTGTGTGTGTGTGTGTTTTCAGTGGCAAATAATAAGAAAATTGACTTTGAAAAACACTCTCTATGTACCGAGCAAAATCGTGCCGTGTCCGTAGCAATAGCGAGTAAGAGTACGAAACCACATTTTAAGAAAAAGCAATTTACAGATGAGGGAAGAAATTAGCAGCCAAATTATTTTAGGCAAAATTTACCTATATTTGAACAAAATGCGTGGCACACACACACAATAACCACAGATGTACTGATACAAACCAGCTATTGGAGAAGGATTTGAATGATGTGCGAAATTGTTTTTATTTATTGGAATGCTTCACACCACAACAAGGGCTTAGCGAAATATTTTTCATAGGGGGAGGAATTCTTAAACTTCAACTCATATCTAAAATAAATTTCAAATTTTATTGTTTATTTTCAAGGTAAAAAAAATATTTTTGAGGAGTATGAAATTTCGAATACAAATTTTTTCTGAGAAAAAATAAAAAATATATATTCAGTATAAAAAGTTTTCAATTTTAAAATTTCAGTATACAAGAGTCCTTATAGGGCGTTACAACTTCCATATACCCCCATCACAGCGTCACTGTATCACATGGAAATGATTCCCATAACCATAATAATTTTTGTACCTGTCCGGCAAACACGTAAAAATATTAAAAGTGAAGGTTTTTCCAGGTGAAACATTGTAACATAGTTGTTGAATATATTTCATAATTTTTTTTTTAAAAAGGATAGTTTACATGTGAAGGTGTAAGTGTTTTGCTCAGATAATATTTATACAAACTTCGGAGAAAAGTGAAAGAGTGGTAGAAATCAAATGTTTACAAAACTAAAAACAAATGTGGAAGAAACAGAGCTTTCAAGCATTGGTTGTGCCGCATATATTTTGAATAACTCTGTACCGGACTGCTGATAGTTGCTAATCGATTGATGAGAAAACGTTTTATAATGTCGAAAGTTTAGTAGACCTCTGAAGTTCCTTCTCTTCAGAAACTTTGTGTGGAATGAAATAGGCCATGATTCTTCCAAAATCATGGAACAATTCTTCTGGTTGGATAGCTGAATGTAATAAATTTAGTTATTGGTCACTTCACACCCCAACCAGGACAGGAAACGACACATGCAAAACAGGACGTCTGATGCGGGGGTGTTTTTGTTCCTAGGAGAATTGGATTCTAAAAGGTTCATGAGAAACTGAAAAGTTTTTTGCCCTTTTGCACTAGTCCAGCTGTCTTATTGATGATCTTGTCCGGATGCAAGGGACTAACGAACTTGTTGAGTGTGGTTGCAACAAATTTAAGACTTACCGAAAATGGTTTCAAATAAAAAGAGACAAATTTAGTTTTGAATTTAAAGATGTAATATGCATCTAAAAAATAAAAGATCACATAGCTCGTAACGTCTGATCGTTATTAATTGCTTGTGTTTCAATAAAATAGTTGACTCGCGGTATTCGGGACCATGGTTACTAAAATTAAGTGAAACACGGGTTACATTATTGATATAAGACTTGAGCGATACTATGAATTCCAACAACGACATGAATTGTCTGAGCTACGTTTGTACTCATACGACATTATTTTAAATTATAACGGAAAATACAAGAATTTTTTTTTGTTAACTTAAAAATCTGAGCAATAAAAAATAATTGAACTTACAGCTAATCTCACTGACCGCAATGTATTAAAAATAATTTCTTACAAAACAAATCTAAATTCGAATATTTTACTTTCAGATAATTGGGGATTCATATTCGAAAAACGTAAATAAAAAATATTAAAGCTGTCGACCCTCTCTTATCCTGAAGCTTTCAAATGATGCTTTTCAAAGACTACCTTTTACTCTTCTCCGCATAGTCGGATTATATCTTCACTATTTTATGACGAAAATCACGGTGGGCACTTTATGATCAGAATGTGACGTTAGGATATTCGCGGGTTCCGCTTTACAAATCTTGAGAACTTTTTGTTATGCATAATGTTTCGATTCTTTACCGACCAAAATGAAACGTAATTAGATGAAGTTATGAAGTGTAATGAATTGAATTAGTGATATTTAAACAAAATAGAACTTAAAGGAAAGGGAAGTGAGACAGATTATAATGACCATCTGATAGATGTTTCTAAATTATAACTAATCGCTTATAGTAAAATTAATCTAGAAAATTATAATTAATCGTTTAATTGTTTTGAAGTGACTCCTAGTTTGAATAATACTAGTGGAATCTTCTGTATGCGAAAAGTGTCTCACTCGGCGTGAGTGAATTGGAAAGCTGAGACTTTTGTTGTTAAAGTTTAACTTAGAGTTGAAGTAAGTTACGATGGATTCGAGAAAGAGAGAGAGCAGCCATTCATATCTTCTGTGAAGATAATAAATTGAGTTGTCTTTTTTCTGAAAAATCTTCAATCGGATTTGTGAATTCTTAAATTAATTGTGATTATTTAATTAAACTTTAAGATGTCTGTGGAATTTGATACTGAAGGAGAGACGCTGCATAGGAATCTTGAGGTTTCTGATTTTTCAAAAGATTCCTACTATATTCGTGCACTCCTTTTTTTTTTGTTTTTTTTTTGTTCCTTTTTTCGCTGCGCAAGCACCCCTTTGACTTAATTCTTTCTCATGTTTCACAATCGGAGTATAAGTTTGAGATTGTAAATTGGAGCTCTATGGCATGTTTATCCCCCAATAAATAGAATAGAAAGAAAAAAAAAAGGTATTAATATATCTATATTTGACAGAAAGTCCTTACGTCATCTGAAAGAAAGATTAATTTGAATCTCATAAACACGGAACCTTGGTTGAAACGCGAGTTAAGCTAGCTTGTGAATTAGCGGGTTCGATTGTATATACCTTTTTAAAGTTAAGACTTATCGAAAATGGTTTTGAATAAAATACATTGAAGAAAAAGAAATTTATTTATGAATTTAAAGCTATAACGCATTTGAAAAATTAAGTATCCTATAGCTTGTAACGTATGCTTACGGCAGCTGGTTATTAATTTCTTCAGTTTCCATTACCAATCTTAATTACAAAAGTCGGTCGCGGTTGCCTAGTAGTCATGGTTTCGGATTTGTGGCCGGCGGTTTTCGTTCAGTCGCGGGTTCGATCCTTGGCCTCTTAAGACCCACCGTATAGCCGGGGCTGATGCAAGTTAAATTGGTAGAGGCCCAAAGTCCTCCCATTGGCGTGGTATGGAAATTAGGAGGAGAGGGGGGGGTGCCAGCTTAGGTGTCGTCCTCGTCACTTGACGGTGGTTCAAAATTACGATATCTTTCGCCAATAACCCTCGAGTTCCTTCTAGTACGACGTTAATAAAAACTAAGTAAACTAAAAATAAATTGCAAAAGTCAATGATAAAAATTCAGTGAATGGAAATTCACACACGGATGAACCAAATCAATTTATTTTTAATTCAAGTTGTAAAATGGACTATTCGCGAAACTTCCCTGAACTAACATATGGGGTTTCCTTCTGACTTCACATTTGAGTTTTTTAGTTCTTTTCCAACCAAATGAAACGCGGTTATACAAATTAGGTAAGCTTTAGAAGGGAAGTGATGTAATCAAGTCGTATAAAAGTGACAAAGAATTAAATATGAGATATATAGAAAGATTACGGTCATATGAAAATTGTTAGTGTGGAGGTCTTGAATAATGTGCGGGAGTTTCTTGAGTGTCTGTTTGATTTATAGGGACTGTGAACAGACGCTGTCTGATCGGATTACTTCTTGAAGGAATTTACTCGCATCATTTTCCGGTAAGAGTGTTCTTTGATATATTATAGAAGTTGTTAGTACTTGCTGCGAGGGTAGAGAGCTTGAATTGGTGAGCTTTCTCCTTGTTAGAAAAAAATAGTGAATAATATTTTGAAAAGTAATTGACTAGAATCTTGAACTGTTGGTGTGTGACTATTTTAATTACAAATATTTATCGTTTAAGGACTACTAATAATTATTAGACTAATATTTATGATCAAAGACAAATCGGATAATAGAGATATTGACCAAAGTTATGGATATTAAAATTCTACTGACTATCCACTTTCCCTGTGGTTACTTTGATTAAAAAAACCATTTAAATTATCGTTTATAATAATAAATTAATTTACCTTGCGACGCCCCTCTTCTAACCTCAGTATAAAATTCTTCGTAGCTTTCATATGCATCTTATCAAATATACTCATTACATTTCCTGATTTAAGTATAATATAATGAATCACGTTTCATTTTATTGTACGAGATTTCATTTTAAACAATTCGAATAGAAAAAATCCCCAAGGTTAATTGAAGGAGGAATCTCGATGGATCCCACTGTTACTAGCTTATCAAGTTGTTATAGTTAAAAATGAAGCATGAGAAGCTCGCCTACAATCGGCTAATACCGAAGACCTTTCACTATATAAACTGGTCAAAACCACAAAAAATACCTCTTTTCTCATCCTCCCACTTATTGGTCCGAGAGGTCTCGTGTTCGATTCTCGGGCTAAAGTAGATCTCTTTGCAGATTCGCTGGCGAATTCTTTTCAGAAGAATGCAGAATTTTATGATGACGATTTTATTGAAAAAGTTCAACGAAACATTATCAGATTCCAAAATAATCAAAATTCACCAGCTATTCCCAAATTCCCCTCCCCTCAAGAATTTATGGACATAATTGAAAAACTAAACAATAAAAAATCACTAGGTCATGATCAAATTAAAAATATTGTGCTTAAATCCTTACCCTTGGAAGTCATCACTCACCTAACCAAAATTTACAATTAAAGTTTAATTTTTAATCATTTTCCAAAAGCATGGAAACATGCAATTATTGTTCTCTTCCCCAAACCGGAAAAAAAATATCATGATAATTACAGACCTATCAGCCTCCTCAGCACAATAGCTAAATTTTTTGAAATAAATACTACTAAATAGATTCTAAGATTTTGTCAGAACAAATAACATCATACCTCCACAGCAACATGGGTTTCAAGTGAATACATCCACCTGGCATCAATTGCTTCGAGTGGCAAACTTAATAACGAAAGGTTTCAATGAAAAAATGGTAACGGTGGCCGTCTTCCTTGACGTGCAAAAAGCTTTTGGCAGAATGTGGCATGACGGCCTCATATATAAATTAATTCAACTCCGGTTCCTACCTATCGCATCAATGTCATTCAAGATTTTCTCTCCGATAGAACCTTCCAAGTCCGCTTCAACAACAACAACAACAACAACAACAAAAAACTATCAAAAATGGGAAAAATCCAGACCGTAACTCCACAAGGAAGTGTTTTAAGTCCGGAATTATTCAATTTATTCGCTTCTTATATTCTTCAGTATGAAAACATCGATATATGTATATTCGCCAATGATACAGCCATCATTTCCGAAGGAAGCCACCCCGTTAATGTTCACAAACGCGTCCAAATCTACCTCCTCATCCTCCAATTCTGGTTTATAAAATGGAGAAATGCCATTAACACAGACAAATCTCAAGCAATATTTTTAAAAAAGAAAATTTTAGAAACAAACTCGAACATTTTCGTATTTTCAACAAAAGAATCAACTGGTGCAATCAAATTAAATATATTGGCATCCTCATCAATAAAAAGCTCTCTTACCGTCCGCACATTCTGTCAACCAAGAAAAAAAAAATACAAATCCGATTTTTCCAGCTCAAAAACCCTCCTGAGTCGAAAATCCAAACTTTCGCTAAAAAACAAGCTCTTAATATACAAAATCTACATGCTTCCAGTCATTACTTATGCAAGCCAAATTTGGAGAATTTCCGCGAAAACAAATCTTAACATTCTTCAGATTGAACAAAAAAAAAATATATATATATATATTCCGCTATATTGCAGATGCACCTATTTTCGTCAAAAGAACTCATCTTCACAAAGAATTTCAAATAGAACCCATACCTATCCGAATCGGAAATTTAGCATCTTCATTTCACAACGACATTTTAAACCATAACAATCTAACTATCAATAGCTAAGCTCAATTTAAAACTCGTACCAGAAAATATAAATATTCTTTTAACGCATCCAAGTTAAAACCAACGTTTGGAAGCGACCAATCTTTAATAACCTTTCTTTAAAAATTGGAATTTCCCCAGTCATGCAAGGGAAAAAAAAGTTCTACAGTCTTAATTTCGCATCCACTGATTTCCTATAATTGGGCCCGAGGATCAACCAATCAGGAAGCAGGACTCACCCCCTCAACTGTCAAGCTCCTGGACGATGTCTACCTGCCCCAACTACAATGACTGAAACCTCCTTTCCTCACTCCACGTCCATACGAGAACGCGGCTGTCATCGTCGGCGACTTTTTTTTTGCGACTTTCCTTTTCTTGTTATATTATTCATACCAAGTAAGAGCAATCCCAGATTTCTGTGTTCTCGAAATAAATACATTGCCAAATTTATCAAGTTTTTATTGTCCTTTAAATTATCGATATTAGTCATTTTTAATCATATTTTTCTTTAATTATTGTTAAAAATTGTGCAATCAGCTCTGAAAAGCAGCAGGTTTGTTGCTGTTAATACAATATCTGAATTATAATTTCAAGTCGAAGATTATAATAGCAAACATTATAATAAGGAAAATTCTAGAAAGTTTATTTACAAAAAAGTATTAAGAAAACTAGAAGGTGTTTAGAGAGTCATACGACGGTTAACAAACATTAAATTTTCCCCAATTGTCTGAAATCTTAAATTTTTTTAAGAAAATTAAAACTGAACTACTAAAATTCTTATTATAAATAATGATTTACAATGTGTAAATTGACAAACTTATTTTAAATATTTGAAAGAATTCTTTAAGCAATTTATAAAATCTTACTGACTGATTTTCTTTTGTTTTAACATTATTTGAATAGATTTCCAAGCGTTATCTTAAAATAGATTTTGCCTCAGAATGTATAATTTTTATTTCATATTGAAAATAAATAACTATAAACATAATGAAGCTAAATATATCTAACATTCACTGTAGTGTTCAATTTTTTTTGAAACTTATTGAAAAATGCCAAATAATTTTTCATGCTTTAACATTTTTTATACATCAAATTCTGAAATAAAAGGAATATGTCTTTAAAACACATTTTGATAATATAATAAAAGAAAATTTAAAGTTCCTAAAATAATAATACACAACTTAAAATATATCGATAATTAGAGCGAAAATTAAAATGTTACGTTTTAACAACGTCGGTTCACTAAAGTTGAAAATATTTCATAACACTGAAAATAAAAAAACTATTTTAACGCCCTTTTAAAAGAATACCTAACAAAATACATATACCTATTCTGGCTGAAAAATCAACAATACAATTGTTTTTCCATTCAAATGTAATATAAACAACACTTGTCGCATTTTGGGTAAAATGGGATCTATATAGAAAATAAAGCACATAAAAAACACAGTTTTCGTTTTTAATAAATTAAAGACAAGGCGTACCAGAGGATAGGTTGGGTTCATTAAAAGGCAACAGAATCTTCAGGGGATAAAGTTTAAATTTTTAGATGCCAATATTACTCTTTCAATTAGTATTAATTTTAAAAATTTCATATTTTACAGAATGCTAGGTCTCATATATTTATAAAACTTACATATTAGACGGAATCAGAACGTAACCTGACAAGACACCCCCATCTTCAATGTTTCAGTTTACACTGGATTCATTGGCTTTTATCTTTAGAAATAAATTACAATGTCACAGAAATAAATAGAAATAAACAATATTTTGTTTTTATTGAATAATTTAAATTTCTAAACATGATGTAATCGTTTTAGAGAGAGTGGAGGCAATTATAATGTGCATCTTAAAAAGCAGTATAAATGTACATTATAGAAACTTGAATGTTTTACTTTATCATTCTTATGTTCCTCAACTTGTGCAATAGAAGCCTTAAGGTTTATTTCAAATATTTGTTCTTTTTTTAAAAAAAGAAGTACTTTTTGAAAACTTTTGAACATGATGACCAGCACACCCCCTTCCCCAATGTTTCAGTTTACACCGGATTCATTGGCTTTTATCTTTAGAAATAAATTGCAATGTCTAGAAAGTTTTATATCTGTTTTTTCAAAAACAATCGAAAAATTAGTTGACATTTGAAAGATTGTGTACCTATTGTCTCGATCGATTTTCTATTCTTTGCGTGGTTGCTATGAACAAGCTGGAATTCAATGTTGCAATCAAATTTCGAGTTCGGTACCTTATTAAAGTTCCTATTCATATTGAGAATCGGCTCTGCCCCGAAACGTTTTATTGGGACACAAAATCGTCGCTTTGCAATTTTGTCGGGAATTAAAAAACTTGTAATCTTTCTGGAAACTTTCTGTACTGAAAAAACTCAAAATATAACTACTGTTGGATGATGTACATTGAATTGAAATTTTTATGAGTTTTGACCGGAGAAGAGATATCGTTTAAAATGACAATCATCAATCACTGCTTCGAAATGTTCTATTAAAATTATTCATGGAAGTAACACGCATAACGTTATTTCAATTTTACTTCGGAATCAAATTACTCGGAAGGACCTCTGTTTTTCTCGGAAAAACAATTTTTGAATGCTTGTGTTTCTGACGAATTGAAAATTGTGAGCCTCATGTTGCCGAATTATGTACCTACACTTCTGTCTCATCGGAATCGGGGAATAGTATACCATCACAGACAGAATTTTATTTTTTTCTTTGCAGTCGAATTATTTTTCACTTTGTAACGATTGATGAATTTTTATTATATAAAGTTCTTCTGCTCTCAAAACTTGTAGTGGCCTGATGGCTCTGCTGTACTGGTTTGAGGCCTTAAAACTGGATGTGGTCTGAGTCCACGTGGTTAAACTTTCTTTGAATATCAGAATGGGAATCACTGAAGGAAGCCATCAGTACTTTAAGCAAAAGAAATTAAAGCGCCAACTCTGTTAGCTTAGACTAAGTAGACGATTTGTCAGGTGTGAATCCATCAGGACAAAGGAACCATGCCGCCTCAGCAGATTAGCTGGCTGAATCTGAAAGAACTTATTCATTTCTTCCAGAATGGACAATGGAACTGATTTTCGCCCAGGCATGTGGCTGAGTGGTCTTAAGGGCGCCATTTGAGTACCATAGTTCTTTCGGAGGCGGGTCTGAACCTGCACTGCCATAGATTGTATTTTATTAGAGAACATTTTTCATTTCAAAAAGTTAAGGCTGATATTGTGAAGACCTGAGAAAACAAATCACCTGGTGAAGTGTAACATGGTCCATGCGCTGGTTTATGCAACATCCCCTGAGGTGGAATGGTCTGAACCTGCCCTCTGCCAGTACTCAGCCTTTAAATTTACTAGACCATATTCTACGATTATCCAGGGACAATCTCATGGGAGGGACTTCTGAGGGTAAAATAGGCACAGTCCATGCGCCAGTTCTTGTACCAGCCTCTTCTGAGGCGGGTCTTCGAATCCCACCGCTGCCAGTGGTTTCACACTTGACCACGCGATTTCCACGCTTTTGCTTATCCAATTTAACTCTTCAAACACATGGAACGAGAGGATAAAATTATAATGCATCTCAGCATGGTATAAATGTACATTGAAACGAACGTTTCTATCGCATCATTCTGTTCCTAACCAGCAATAGCTCTACATGATCAATATTTGTCTTTTAAAGTACAATTTTCAAAACTTTTCTGAACACAGATGACCAGACACTCTCCCAATGCTTCCAGCTCACACTGATTCATTTGCTTTATCTTAGAGAATAACTGCAACAACTAGAAAGTTTATATTCACTAAAACAACGAAAATTAGCTGGAGACTTGAGAAGATTGTGCACCATTATCCTGACCATTAGCAATAATGCAACTGAATCAGCTACAAACAT
>BMAW01021710.1:0-14115 GCA_019974015.1 Nephila pilipes | reverse complement strand
TTTAAAATTAATCTTGAAATATTTTAAACTTATTTCTTTAATCTAATTTAATCATTTCTCCTGAATATTTCTTACTTGACCTTTCCCTGAATTTAATCAGTTTTCAATAAATACATTAATGAATAACAACTTCCATCAACACATGATGTTATTTTATTCCATATAAATTTATGAGTTATCTGTACAGTTAAAGCAGTATATGATTAGATACATTTCAATCCAAACCTTTTACTAGGATTAACATTTAAGTTATGACTTTATTAACTTATTTTACAAAGTAAAAAAGGAACTGTATCATATATTCTATCGCAAATAATAGATTTTTTGAGATGTCATTTATTAAAGGATCGTCCCCTTAGAATTTGTTGATAAAAAATTCCACGTTTTTATTAATTCTCATGACACTTGTAGTAGAGTGAAAATCCACTATGGTAAACATTTAAGGTATACAATATATATAACTAATTACATAATATTATTTTATTTAAAGCACAATCTTTTGAAGAAAAATACTGACAAAAAAAAATAGATCACTTGTAGAAGTCTCATATGAATCGAAACATTCAGCTTTTCATAAATCATGGAAAAATAATAAGGATAGAAGATTATCGACGAATATTTTGAAAAGATTTACGGTGGCCTTTGAGTTGCGGAAATCGTATCATCATTAGGAAAAGGAGAAATATACGACATTGCAGTAGTGACTCCCAATTGAATCGGAACATTTCATGTAGATATAATAACCTTATGTAAGAAGAAACCATTAAGGGTTTCCTCAATGGGCTCTGGATGCTACGTAAAAAAGCGAGGCACATTTTATTCAGAAACGGAATATCATCGATTGCTGAAGTAGAGAAGTGTATTATGCACGTTTTGTCCGATACAATCAATTTATTTTCAAGCATATTTCTTACTTAAATAGATTTAAATGTAGATCATTATTAAAAATTAAATTCTACAATACCAAACATAAATTATGAAGAAAAATCTCTTATGCGAATATTGATTTTGGGGACTTTCACTAAACCAATTGCGTTCAATGTAAAAGGGATATATTCATATTAATAACGTATTAGAACTTTTCATAATTGTTATTAGTATGTTTACTCACGTAGCAAAATAATGCTAAAATGCTACATAATAACACTAATACTATAGTAAGTTGAAGTAATATGGAGAGAGTAAATTGACAAAATTTTAGGTCATTTTTAATCTGAAAATAAATGAGCAAAATGATTTTGAGATGTTCTAAAATATATAGTACTATATTAAATTTATTTAGATTCAGTGCCACCACCAGATTATGCCAACTTCAAATAAAAAAAGTCAAAACTTATAGTGAAAGAATACGAGAAAACTGAACGAGATAATTGTATATACTCTCCTTCCTTTTTATATTTGGTTTTAATTTTTTGTTTATCAACTTATTGAATGCAGATATTGCTTTAGCATGCAAGCAATTAAGGTGGATTATTTTATATTTTAATTTTAGCGCAGAAATAAGTTGGTTTTATTCAGAAGCCTCCAGCTACCTTCTGTTGAAACACATTAACACTCATAAGTAAGCCACAAATGATAACCCATATGATGGCCAGTGTTTCCACATACAGGAGATGTTATCTGCCTCTTATCAACGTCTTAAGCTTTCATTCATTGCAAAACATTTATTGACAGAAAAAATAACTACGTTTTGTTTATTTTGATTTTGTATTATTTTACAACACATCTCAATATTTTATATTTATAATGATCTATTTTCTTTTTCAAGAATAATTTTAGGAGAGGTTTTCAAAACTGATATTTTGCGGTTAAAAAAAATTACTTTTATAATAAATAAGAAAACGATTTTGAAATTTAATTTCAATACACTTTCCTAAATTATATAGACTTACAAAAACCAGAGGAAAAGCTATATTTTGCAAGGCTGTGTACTTTACATTCCTTCTAAAAAATTATACGACTTCAGAAGTCATTATAAATTATAAGTTATTTTTATTATTTGAAACAATAGAAAAAATATATCTGATATTTTAATTATTCTTTAGCTAATAAGTAGAAAAAAGATATATAAAATTGATTACAGCTGCTATGATATATGTAAGATGCATAACGAAAATAAAATACATAATATTAAATATTACTTAAGTATGTAAATACAGGTGCTTAGCTTACAAAAGTAGGCTAACCTCTCCCCTTCTTCCTTTCTTTACGTAAGTAAGTGAATCATAACCCCGAGTTACCCTAGAGATCGATTTTCTTTTTAAGTTATGGGTGGCATTGCTGACTCGTATCCAGGATATATTAGCGATATTTCTCTATTTTCGAATCTTACTTCTTTGTCAGACAATTTTTATCTGTTTCTTTCTTTTCCTATCTAGACTGCAGTTTAAGCAAAATTATAGAGATATATGGCTGCTGTACCATAAGACCTAAAGGTCACTGTAACTAAGCTGAAGAAAAATTAAAAACGGATATTTCATGCTATGCATATCAACAATATATATTTCTTTAGAGTTTCATTAAGGCTCAAAAAATTACTTTTAACCCTAAACATTTAATTAGAAAGTTATATCGAGTAATTACTTTTACATCTCAAATGTTTATCAAACAACATCAAAAAGCAGAGAAATAAATCTGATTAAAATTCAAGTAGTATTTGATTCCTCAGATATTAAAATTTTAAGCAAACCTATTTCTTATGCGTTTGGAAATAGAGAAAGAGACAGATGTAAGTTTAAATACTATAAAGCCAAATAACAACCTAATTTAAAGAATGAGAAAAATATATTATAAAATATTACATATTGAATACTTTTCCATAATGATCAGGCATAAGGTACATGATGGTAAACATAAATCGAATGTCTCAAAAAATATATCATGGAAGTCTCCAAAAAGTTTATTTCGATTATAATGTATCATAAGTGTAATCAAGCATGAAGATAATGATATAGAGAGTGGTTTATTACAGTTTAGTGTACCGATAAATTCTTTCGAAATGAAAATAAAAAAAATTTTATTGCAATTTTATTATGAAAGCTTGAAAACTTGATCTTCTTATTTTGATTATTGTTCTTAAAAAGCGAAGCAACTCTTTTATTTAAGGAAACATTTTCTGAGATAAAAATAGGAATAACTAATACAATAAAAAATTTTAAAAAATGATATAATGAAAAATTATAAAGGTTAAAAATACTCCAAAAGGAGATAAATAATTCAGAATTATGTTGAAATGTGTCTTTTTTATTTTAAAACGTTTTTCTCAATTTCACTTGGTGTGTGTGTGAGAGAGAGTGTGTGTGTGTGTGTGTCATCAAATTTTCCTTTGTTAATTTAACCAACTTCCCATCACGCTATAGCTTTGAAATTTTGGGAATCGTACGTACTCGCCTAACAATGCAATATTTAGACATTTGCGACAAGTTTTAACTAATATTTCAATAATTATAATAAGTCAAAATATTCTTTCCTCTCGGCGCTTTTAGGATTGAGGAAAAAATTTCTTTCCCCCTCTGGGAACACCGGGCACTCCCCACTCCACATGAGGTATCGTAAAACTAACAAAGGGGAGATAATAAGGTTCAGTCAGTTATTATTCACAAGAAAGAAAGATTCCAATATTTGGCACCGTGTCTTATCACAATAATTTTTTCTGAATTCTGGTTCCCCTTTTTTTTTACTAGAATGACTTACAAACTTTCAAATGCCGGTTTTGATTTTATGAGTATTATGAATTTTTAATACGCTCACAAATGTCTCTTTTTACGTAAAGGTAAAAATAACTAACAGTTTTAACTAATATTTCAATAATTTTCTTTAATAAACTTTTCCACCATATAAAAACGTTATTTTTAAAAACGTTGGTTTTTATATCGAATTATTTCTTTTAATGACATCATGAAGCCAGAAAAAATAAAATGTGGCATTTTTTAAATCTTTAAGATTACCTTTCTGAAACAGTTTTTAAATTAAGCAAATCTAATTATTGTAATAAATTAATTAATTAACGGCTAATTATCTAGATGCTATAAAATTGAGAAATTAATTATAGATGTTTCATCTGTATTTGTCGGCATCAAATTTTATTCATGCTTTAATTTACTCAACAGATGAGTTTTCAGATTTTAGATAACTATATCTCATGCTGCAGAAACTAATTAGTATGATCATTGAATGTCCTAAGCTACCTGTAAACCATTTCAAAAGTACTAATTTAACTAACATACCTTACAATTTTGATCCACATGCAGATAACTCAATTGATACACACAACTGAGTTGTCCTCCTGTCTCTAATCCTATACAGTGTTATAACGCCAGGTATTTGAATCCTGACATATTTAACGTGCATCAGCTCCAACTAAACGACGCTCTTCATTAAGAATGGTTAAACCTGAACACATTTCCCATTCGTTTCGAGCTTGTCATTTTACTCGTACTAACCAGGCTTTCACGACTGTTACACTTTAAAACTTTTGAATTTGATTAATTGAATGTCTTATAATTAAATTTATTGAATCTAAAATGTATAAAGTCTACTATACTATAGTAGACTCTACTATACTAACTCTACTATACTAACTATTTATGCAAAAGTTTGCATAATTAAAATGCATATTTAATTTGTAAAGCATTTATTTATGATAATATGTAAGACTTAGGTAATATTTTGTGATTGAAATCATTATTATTTCAAAGTAAAGTATATTTTTTTACTCAAAATTTTATCATTAAGAAAATTAGTAGACAAATGATTGATAATCTAAACTCAATTGTTGAATGACTGAATAAAGAATTTTGATTTACAAACCGAAAAATGGGATTCCAAATCAATCACTAAATTTAAACTCAATTAAACAAAATTCTTAATTAATTTCTTTCTCAATTTATTTTTGTACTCCTCAGTGATTTCATATTTAAATTTCTCTCAAGAAATTATCACTTTTTCTAATTTTATCTAGAATATATCCATTCCTCTTATTTCCAAGCTATTCTCTCTTGATGTATGAACTCTTGATCATTTCCTACAATATATTAGAATTACATAAACAAAGGAAAGTCGTTTATAAGAGTTAAAAGTAAGAAATATATAATATTACCTAACTAACCTTATTATTAGATGCCTTAGTTATACGAAAGAAAAATGTTTCAGCCCTCTCCCCCCCAAAAAATATAAGAACTTACAAATGGAAAAAATTCAGAGTGATTCATAAAAGTTCTGGATACTTACTGTTTTAAAATGAATCCGTCATTTCAAAAATCGCGTAATTCTGAAATTCTCAGGAATCAATAAAATCTATGCATTAAAGAAGTGCGTGAATCTCCAAGGATCACTTTGAACTAATTCTAATTCAGACTTAAGAAGTTTATATATTTTTTAATTTATAAGTAATACATTTCTAAGACAACTTTTATTTGACTTAAATTATTTCAACAACAAAACTTCCCAGAAAACAGAGGTATTTAAATTAAGCAGACATATTTATCATGTTTTTATACAAAAGTTATGAAGATATTACTTCAACAATAACATTTTAATGATTTCTATCATTAAGGTATATAATCATATTTTCCACTATTCGTATATGATTGTGTTCAACTTCTGCAAGTTTGCCAGCCAAATATGTTTTGAAAGAAAGGTATATGCTCATCCAAAAAGCTGTCCTGAACTCGCTTTAAATTGCCTAATTTTTATCACTTAATTCACATTTTTGACTAAAGATTTTTGGTAAATGGAAGTTGCAAAGGTTTTATCATCAACAAAAATGAGTCTTTAATGGTTCTATAAGTGAACTCCTCAGCTTTCACGATGGTTCTTTATCAGAATTGTATTGGAATCTCCAGAAAATTCACAAGAGCAATTTTTTTCACTTCAGCACGCCTGACGTATACGATTTTTTTGGCAAACATGTTTTTTTAATATAATGTCAATTACCATTTCTTAAAGCCTAGAAAAAATTTAGTTTTGTGTTCCCTAACTCAAAATTTTGAGCTGAAGTTTGAAACCAAATCAATATTGTTTGAAATTAATCAATTAATTTCTGTGAAGTACGTAGTTTTTATGACGTATATAAAATCACGGTTGTTAACGAAAATGACTAAAACATTTTATTTTTATTTAATATTTCAAATCGTTTGAAATCGGAAAAGCCAATAAGAACATTAAGGCATTTTTGTTTTGTTTTGCTTATAAAAACAAATATATATGCTGAATATGTGGCACAACATTATTTCCAATATAATACAACAATATGTGGACAAATATCCTTTGTTCCCTTGTCGACTGACCCTGCATAAAAAATGTACATTATCGTTTTCTAGTTTTCAAACTTTTATACCAAAAAATTGAACCCTCATTTATACTAAATATTTTTTTTTAAAAAAAAAAAAAGATTTGTATTCGTTTGATTGGTTAGAGGTGAGGTTTTTTTTTATAAAATAGAGAGTTTTGCATAAAATCGAATATTATGATAGCCACGTCATTTGTTTCCTTTGCAAAAATCTTGAGCTGATAAATACAAGAACCACTCATTTACTTATATTTCTTATGCAATGAAAGAACGATTACATTGTATTGTTTGAACAGGGAGGAATGCAATGAATTTCCTGGGGTTTTACCCAGATTATGAGTTTAACTTTAAGAGTGCGTTTGCGACAAAAATGAATGGTAGAGAATCCATGTTGACGTATTTGGTTTCTGTAATGACTAATTATTAATAAGAACTACTTGATCGATATGTTCTTTTACATAACATGAGGCCATATCTTTTTCTGAAATAAAAGGAAACAGTTTATTATCTGCTTTGCACATTCATGAAATGAAATTATTTTATTCGGAAAATTTCAAATTTAATGATGCAAACTCAGTCATCTTTTGTGCTTAACATCAATAGCAAAACGCTTTCAGTTTGTTCTTAGTGATTTTCGTACATCCATATAAAATGTGACCAGTAGTTTTATTTTAAATATATACTTCAGTTTACTAAAATTGTTTTTTATAATTATTAAATCATTCCTTTGTTTCATTATAAAATTTGAACACATATTTAGAGAATGTTGCTTCATTTTTATAAAGAAGCAGAAGAAAGATTATAGTACAATATTCAAAATAAAAATAATAAATAAAGAATATTAAAATATTTTAGAAGTTTCAGGTACAATACAAGATTAAACTTCTTGTACTAAATAACAATAAAATTAATGCCTATATCAATTTTAAACAATTATGAGCTTGGAATTTATACTGAATATTTCAACATTTTACCTTAATTTTGAAATGTATGAAATTATGTATATCTTACATATTTTGTATTTTTTATTAATCAATTTATTTAAGACAAACATAATGTGTATTCTGAATAATCTGAGATGTAAACAATATATTTAAAATTTATATTTATTTCTAATAACGGAGCTTGTTTTTTCTGAACATTTTCGTTGGATAAACACGAACTTGAAAATGATTATTTTATCCATTATATCACAGAAATATTTATCATTGAAATGTCCGTTTTAAATTTTATTGACCAATAAGAAAGATTTTATTTTTCTGAAAACCAGTTGTTAAAACTAAAAACAAAATATAACTGAATATTATTCCACAAAATGTATTGGAGTTTAATACTCTCTTATTTTTGATTATTTCTTGGAAATATTTCAATTTTTGTTTCGTTTGTTTCACTTAGTATTTCACAGATTCATATTGCTTTCTTAATTATATTCCTATTATTATTTTTTTTACAGTTTAAATTTCTTAAATGATTTACATAATATCTTGATTTTCTTTCATGATTTGAAGATGTTAGGAAGACATTTATGATTGTCTCTCATTAATGTTATACTCTTTACTTTATGTATGAAATTATTGAATTTATACAAAATATTACAATGAAATAAAACTCTTCAAGATTCAGTGACAAAGAAGAAGACATAGAATTTGTAGAAAATATTTCGAAAAATTAAATAGTAATGATTTATTCATAAATAAATGTGATTAGTATTTTATTTGATATCTAACATCTATATTCTAAACGACATTAAATGTACGTACTAAATATTTTTATAAAATCGTTAATATCATATAAACAACTATTTTGGCAATATTATCACTATCATACAAATAATACCTATTTTCTGTTTATGAAGTCCAACTACAAAAAATTAATTTTTGTTTAATATTGAATCATTTTAAATATATTATAAATATTTGATTTATCAATATTTCTTATACCTTTTTCCAGATCAAGAACATTATTTTACCTATTCTACTATTTATTTTAAAACCATTATAGTTATTATAATTAGGACATAAAATTTATAGCTATTACGTTCCATTGTATGTCTGGTACTGCTGCAAAACTCCATGACATCAAACCCAATTGGATGAGCCTTTTTGTAAGATCTAAAAATACAATCTTCCACTAATTAGGAGCAACTTGAAATAGATGTAAACAATATAGGAGCAATTTGAAATAGAGCAACTTGAGGAGGAGCAACTTGAAATAGATAATTGTCTCATTTTGAAACCATATAATTAAAACAGTTTGATGTGAACTTTATATGAGAGTTTGGTATTAGGTATACTGAAAAGTTCTGCTCTTTTGTGAAGTGAAAGAAAATAATGCTTTTAATAATATTTATTGTAGAATATACTTTCCATCCTTCCTTATGGACTCTTGACAGCTTGTTGATAATTTCTAAATACCACTTTTTAAAAATGCCTTGTCGTTATAGGTAAAGAAATGAAATAGCGCTAGGTTGACGCACGCTTCAGTTTGGAATGTTTTTTTCCTTTCAAAGAAATTTGAAGGGAGATAAACACATGATAATTAGAGGGTACTAGGACTGAGGAGAATGGTGGATGTGACAGAAATTCCCAGCCTAGCTCTGATTTTTTGACAAACTGCCCAAACCACATGTATTTTTGTATTATACTGATTCAATAAAATATACTTCCGATCGAACATCATCAGTTTCTTTTCATCAGAACTTTGTTTGAATCATCCACTTGCAGACAGCATCTTTCCAAATTGATTTTTTGTTAGGTTTCAAAAGCTCTAAATACATGGGTTTTTAGACGTCCAACCATATGCACAACGTTCTTATTCAGGCTCAAACTCGATTTGGAGGTGAAAGAGAGAGATAGTCCATACTGCAAATATACTCTTTATTGAAAAATAATCAATTATTCACCAACAGTTATCATCCGGTCCAAATTGGTTTTGTTTCTGTTTCGAGCAAATAGAGACTTGCATATGCCGATTCTATTCAGAAAATTTTTATCTGTCAACTCACGAAGTACCCACCTGGAATGTTCATAGACCGATCCTAGTAAAGACAGAAATTAAATTTAACTTTAAATATTAATAAATATATGAAAAATACAATATTTTCTTTCCCTTGACAAACAAAAAAATTTTTCATTAGACCTAATATAACTTTTAACGCCTTTTTTTAGTTTTTAATATCATATCTAAGAGATTTATTCTGATGTATAGATTATTGGAGGATTGTCACACACACAAATATACAAACTTACATATATATATATGTATATATATATATATATATATATATATATATATATATATATGTGTGTGTGTGTGTGTGTGTGTGTGTGTGTCATGATTTAACTTTAATTTTAAAATTTCTCTTCGAAAAAATTTAATTTTCTATTTTACCTCATTCCTCTTAATTCAAAAGTAAAGTGTTCATTTTTTATTTCCTGATCCAATTCCAAATTATCCTTTTATTTATTAGATCACTCGCTTAAAAATTTGTTTAATCCGCTTTCCCACAATAGTAAATCTATCAGAAATAATCCCTACTAGTCTCTCTGTCTTTTGCGGAATTCCCTGAGAATCCCGACACCTAGAACTGGGAGATCATATCACATGACAAAATGTCCCCTGAAAATCCCTAATACATAACTTGATGAACTCTTCTCTCCTCTCATGTGTTACTCTTCTGTAATCTTCATATGGTCTTTCACTTCGACTTTGGTTGACGAAGCCTGGCTAAGTTCATCAGAACGTAACGCCGTCTCTGCTAGAATGAATAAATAATCTGATTATGAAAACAGGACTATCCATTCAGACCATACATTCTGAATGTTTTATGAATTTTAGAACAAACTTTTAATATCTTTCATCTAATCTACAGGGTGTTTAATTTTACTTTGTAAAAACATTATAATAGTAGGTAGGATCACAGATCGGAAACCCTTAATACATTTCAATCATCACTCCATGAAATTTATTAATCAAAGCCCTTTGATTTTTTACTATGGCCATTTGTGTAGCGGATCATCTCTCCAGGCGATTGCAAAATGCATTGGAGCTCACTACAAATTGATGCTGTGTGTGTGTGTGCTAAGCTGTCTTCATTCTTTAAAAACTACTTGAAAAACGCCGAATATGTAGTGCGGACCACAAGAAAAATGATTCCTCCATTTGAAATTCTTCCAGACTTTGCAAGAGTCATCTTAACATTATAATAAGGTCATGTTTCTGCCTTCACCTTGTTTGCTATCTTTCAAATAATTCCCTTTTGTATCATATAACCCCTGAAAAAACCTTTACATCTGTTGTGCAATTTCAAATTGGATATGAATTTTAAAATTATTCATCAAAAATTCTGAAGTAATGTTCTGTAAGTAAACTTATACATTATGTTTTCTATTTATACAAAAAATAAATATCTAATGTCATTTTTTTCATATTTTATATTTTTCATATACTTCTTTAACTGATGCCATGCAGGTATATCAAAATCTGTATTATGAAAATTGGTGTGAATTATTTTATAAAACGTTATTATAAATTTTGAAATCTATTTTAAATTTATAACTATTATAACAATGCTTGCTACTTGATTAAATTTGATATTGGTTTAATTTCGATTCTTAATCTTTAAGAAATGAAATAATTGACATATTTTGGAATTCAATTAAATAATTTGAAAGTTTTTTTTTGAAAAGTATTGAATCTTGAATTGTGTATCTTGTAAAAGTTATATATCATGTGTTGTGTATCTTGCATAGTTTTGGAATTATTCTGCTTAAAAGTGTGTGGTTTGTAAAAGTTTTTATCAATAAAAAACATATTATATGATTCATAGGTGAAATAATTTTGATGTTAATTCTAAATTGCTTTCTGGGACTTATGCTAATATATGTGAAAAATAACATTTTATTAATGCGTGTGGTAAAACAAAAAGTGTGATTAGTATTTCAGAATATCTTTGAGAAACACTTTTGGAATTTTTGAAAATATAACTTGAAATCTCGCTGTGATACAAAATAAACAATATGAACAACATACAAAATTCCTAATGTGTGATATACAAAGGGATAAGATTTAATTTTGATATTTGTGTTTTATTTAGAAGATGATTTTTACAGTGTTTATTTAGATATGTGTGGAAGATATTTTAAAATGATATAAGAAATACTTTTGATTTTACATACTTTAATTTGTATGAATAATATATTGATTAGAAATGAATATTTTATTTGAAATATTTAGGATGTTTATATTTTTGATTTGAGTGAAACATGTTGTTTTACATTACTTAATTGAGAAATGATAAATAATATATTGATTTAAATCAATATTTTAAATTAAAATAAGAAATATTTTATACTTTTTTTAAATGAATATTATTTAATTTTAAAATGAGTCAGCAATGTGTTTTTTTGCTTAATAATGAATGAAAAAGGAGTTTTTATGAATGTTAATTACTATTAATACTTTTTAAGTTTTAAGGGATGTTTTGTATTTAAATCAATGTATGTCTAGTTTACATGATTTCTATGGATGAAAGTCTAATTTTAAAAGGAAAGTGGATAATTCATTGAAATGATAAATCATATAGGTAATAAATGAATAAGTAACGAGGGTGATTCTACACTTCCCACCTAAAATTTTTCAAAATAGCCTGTGACTGAAAATTTTTTCGAAGTAGAGCAACTAATATTCTCACTGACTTATGTACACCCACCAACCCCCCCCCACTCGTATATATATATATATATATAGTATATATATAATATATATATATATATATATAATACTATAAACATAATTACAATCAATTCAAAGTATTTTCTAAAAAAAAAAAGATTGTTCTCATAGTTTGTCTTACAATAATTTAAGTAATTTATTAATTTAATAACTTCGTAATTCACCCTAAAAATATTTTTGTGCACAACTTTTACGGATATGCTACAAACAATATGCTTTGAATAAAAAAAAATTATTGAATATAGTCTTGTATTTTATTACAAGCAATTTTGATTTCTGAAAGAAAACTTCTGTGATGAACAATCATTTTTTTAATAAAATTATTTCTTCCGAGTGTTTTCCAATAATGACTAAGGCATTACATTTCCCAAAACATTGAGAACATTTATTGAAACAGTATCTGTAGATTATTGTTAGTGTCCTAAACCACCACAAATAACTAACAGTTTTGCTTAGCCTTAAAGAATTAATGAAATATTTGTTGTGATCTTCATACGTAACGAAAAAGAATGCATTGTGCTAAAAATTCAAAGTTTATTAACTTTGCTATAAGTAACAAAACTATGCTAAAATGCAATGTCTGTTTCTGCATAATTCACATTATAGTTAAGTAGTGAGGTTATTTCTGGATGTAATGATTTGTGATACATATATAGTCTTTTTCTTTGTGCGGGACTTAAATTCTTCCCTTTCAGAAAATTTAGATATTCATCATTTGTATTTAATACATGAGAAAATATTTCCTTTTAATGTATTTTTATGTATCTTAAAATTACAATAAACATTTTTAAAGACAAATATCTTTTGCTACGATCATTTTAAATTGTTTTACGTAATATGTATTCAAAGACACTAAGGATAGTTTTCATTGCTTAAAATGTTTGTAATAAATTATTCCGACAGAGATCGACTAAAGTGCTTTCAAGCGTTAATATTTGCATAATTTATGATATACAATAAGATAAGCATCATGATGTCTAAATTTTGTTCTTAGATAAAATAATATAATGAATTTTTAAATTAAGTATGTGAAAAGGTCAAGAGAAAAATTTGTTTCAAATAAATATTGTTTCGATCATTTAAACAGGAAGACATATATATGTAACTGGATGACTACAAACGTAGGTAAAAGAGTAAAATTTCTTAATTATTAAATAATGCTTGAAAATGCATTAAAAATTAGAGCTAGAATCAACAATTGCAACAATATAATTTGCAAAATATTACTATTTATTACATTTCAGTACCACTTATATATACTTGTATTTTCTAATTTCACGCTTTTAATGTAAATTATTAAATACTAGACATTAAGATGCAAATTTGTTATATAATAACGTCAAATATTCATTTAATTATTTGTGAATTTTAAGTATAATACCTGATGATTACGTTACAAACTTTTTAAGAATGAGAGTAAATTTCATTGAAATAAATTATTATTTATATTACAGGTTTTTTTTCTCATTATGATAATGAAAAAGTAAATATATGTGAAATATATTAGGAAGACCGAAAAGTAATAAAAATGTTTTTCCATGAGCTTATTCATAGTTAGGTTATGTCGATCGAGACACGATCCCGAAAACATGAAAGTTTTGTTATTGCGTTCAAGCTTGATTGTATATTTTATTTTTCGGATAAAAAATGTTCAATCAAGGATAAATGATATTAAAGTCAACCACAGAAGAAGCATACTTACATCACTGTATGCTATTTTTGTTCGATCTAGAACTGAAGACAAACGAAGCAGTGAAAAAAATCACCAATACTTACAGAGAAGGTTCCAAAACTAGTAATATCTAGTTTAAAAATATTTATAATAATTTATAAATAAGTATTATATCTAGTTTAAAAATATTTAAAAATGGAAATAAGAATCTCAAAGATACCGCACGTAAAGAAAGACTCAAAAATTAGATGATGACATTCTGAAGGTTATGGTATATTTAGATTATCTTAAAACAATAGAAAGATGATCTACCATGGTATACAGTTCAGAATTGTCTTCTTCGAATAGAAAAATTGCACAGACACAGAATTTGAGCTCTTATGAATTGACGGAGTCGGTGCTCAATCAACGGCGTACTATC
>BMAW01021705.1:0-16082 GCA_019974015.1 Nephila pilipes | reverse complement strand
TTTTCACATTGCTCAGAATTAAAAACAACTTAAGACTGTTTGTTACAGTAACAATTTTATATTAGACAAATATTGTTTTACAATTGTAATTTTACTTTAACCATTCGATAATTGAATTTTGGGGTAAAAGTGTCAATTATTGTCTATTTGATTTTGAGGCTTTAACTTTACTTAAAACAAAGAATTGAATTTTGAATAAAGTGAAAGGTTCAAAGGAAAAATATTTTGTTTGTTCATGTGCCTGCCTGTTAGCGTTTGTTTATGTTAATTCACGAAAATCAAAGTTTTCTTCATTTTGAACACGCATGTCTCAAAAGACACTTATTCTATAATCTATATAATCTTATTTATGAAATGTAATTTAAAATACATAAAATGTATACCAAAATTGACACCATTGTATTAAATAGAAACATTTTATTAAATTTTTCACTGGTGATATTATTCCAAAATAGTCACATCATTATCTGTAACGGGTACTCAATGAGCTGCCAGTTGAAACTAACGATAGATAAGAAGCAGGCGCTAACATGAAAAGAAAAAGAGTTATGTTTAGTTCTGAGTAAGGATAGAAGATGCTGGTGAACTATGTTAGTAAGCACTCAGGCCATGGAAATTGAGAATAGAATGGAATATCCGACCTATATAGCATAGGTTACAGCACTTATTTCGAACTGATTTTCCTGTTTCAATCATAAAGAAGCTAAATTCAGGTTTAAGAAGTAAATGAAAATATTATTTGTGCAATAAATAACCGCGACTTAAAATATTTATTTGTTATTTGTCAATATTTTGAATAAACAGATTTGAAAAATATTTATTTTGTTCTGGTTCTAACTTTTATTAATATAACTCCAAATCTGAAGATGGAAACATGCCATATAGCTGTAATACGTAGTTACGAAATCGGTTGCAAAGTTTTCAAGTCAGGATACAAATATTTTTGTAAGTTCAAATTATACGTAGTAGTTTAGGCTATAAATAACTCCTCTCAAAGACTTGCTTTGAATCCCGTGATGAAATTTTGCTAGCCATCTATGAACATGTGACTCGTTACACACAGTAAAGTTGAATCCTCTTGTGTGGAAATATTGACCCATACAAGTTATAATATGAATTTAGGGCCCAGAGCTATTTTTATTACGTTTTTCTCAATTTCACTTGTGTGTCATCAAATTTTCGATCGTTAATTTAACCAAATTCCCATCAAGCTAGAGCTTTGAAATTTTGGGAATCGTTCGTACCTTCCTAACAATGCAATATTTAGACGTTTGCGATAAGTTTTAACTAATATTTCAATAATTTTAACGAGTCAAAATATTCTTTCCTCTTGGCGCTTTTAGGATTGAGGAAAAAATTTCTTTCCCCCTCTGCGAGTACCGGGCACTCCCCACGCAGCATGAAGTATCGTAAACCTTTTGTACTCACAAAGGGGAGATACTATCTCCCCTTTACTATCTCCGAGATAGTAAGGGTTGCTGACTTTTTGTGAGTAATCATTCGCAAGAAAGAAAGTTTCCAATATTTGGCGCCTTGTCTTATCACAATAATTTTTTTTGAATTCTGGTTCCGATTCTTTTTTAATAGAATGACTTACAAACTTTCAAATGCATGTTTTGATTTTATGAGTATTATGAATTTTTTAATACTCTCACAAATGTCTCCTTTTTAAGTAAATTTTAAAGTTAAAAATAACTAACAGTTTTAACTAATATTTCAATAATTTTCTCTAATAAACTTTGCCACCATATAAAAACGTTGTTTTTAAAAACGCTGGTTTTTATATCGAATTATGAGCAAATGGTGTTGCAGGGGACAAAATCGGAGTTTGTCTTTGATTGGGTGGTTCTTTCAAAAATGAAAATAAATCAAAAGGAAGGCGGGGGAGAGACCTACCCGAGGTCTTAAAAAGGGAGAAGAAGAAGAGAAGAGAGCTTCCTGTCGGGGAGCGAGAGAGCGCGACAGCTAGAAGTTGGAGGCGATTGCCTTCTCTTGCGAATTTAGAACTATATCGAATTACATTGGATATTAAGATATTGGTGTATTTCAACTATATATGTTTGGACTTGTGCTGTGTAGCTATATGCGTTTCGCCTTTGTGCTATGTAGTTAGATGTGTTAGCAGTGTGTGTAAATAGAAACCAGGCGGAAACGCCTAACTAGGATATAATCCTTCGATATGTAAAATAAAGAATTATCTTCTCTTAAGCTGTGTGATCCCTTCACGTTACCACTTCATTCTACGCATTCTGGGATCACGACGTTACAGTAGTATTTAAAACTTTTTTTTTTATTGTAAGTTACATTAGCAGAAAAATGTTCAAGTTGTTTGCAATTTCATAGTGTTATGATGTTCTACAATAAAATTACACTTAACAAAACTGGATTAATTTTAACATTTCAGAGAACGATTCCTATAAACATTTGACTTTTCGGGTCAGCATTTTCAGGTGCTCGTATATATTCTAAAGAAAAGTGTACTATCCTAAGAATATATTCACAATCGTTGACCACCCAGGGTTGTACGAGATCCCTTTTATTGCGATGGAAGAACAATAAATCCCACTCTAAATGGGTTACCATTAGAGAGGTGACGGATAAATAAATGGCTGATTAATGGGGTTTCAAAAAGGGTTTTTGAGATAAAATATTTCTGTACACGGTTCTATTTTTGTTCTTTTCTCTTGTTTAAAATAATTCAAACTTAAGGTAATTCGACATTGAGATACGCTCGGATAAAACAAAATAGAACACTTCCGTATGTATAATTAGCTACAAACTAATAAATGATGAGAATCACTTTCATATATATTTATCTTTTTTTTTAAAAAAAAATGAAAAATAAATGATATTGTTTGACGGTAAAATGTTAAATTGTACATAAAAAGATATTGAAAAATTTAACAATAAGGCTATGAATTGAACTGTAAATTTGAGATATTGGAATAATATCCTAGTTATAAAATTTAAATTTATCAAGTATTTATTTTTAACTTTAGAGTTATATATAAAACCATTAAGTATAATGTAAAAGAATATAGAAAAACTTAACATTAAGTACATGGTTTGAACCGTAAAACCAGGAAACAGAACATGATAATAAAAAATCTAATTTAGATATTAAAATATTGAAAAGTGATCTGGTACGCCAGTTTATACCCTATGGAAAACAATAGCACCTTTGATGGCTAAAAATAAGAAAAAGGTGTTTATAAGCTGACCATAAAGTTTTTGTAAGCAGAACATCCTTTTTTGTAGATCTGTAGAGTAGGAGTAATAAATAATGTAACAGTAAAACAAAAGTTCAAATTTAGGTTTTACTGTCAATAAGCATTATAACGGTTCAGTCGGTTGAGCTAGGTATAAAATTAAGGTGAATAACTTGAAAAATCTTAACCTTGCAGTCAATACTTTATTAAAATGGTTTTTGTACGTGTTTTTTTACCGTATCATATACAAAAGGATTATTTTTTAAAGTTGTAAACATACAACATTTGATGTTTTAGGTGCATATTGGTTAATCATGAACAATATTTTTAATTTATTATTTTCATAATAGAAACATTTGTCCACAAACATATGTTAATCCAAATCTACAACAATATCCAATAGCTAAATCATGTAAACATGGAAATTCTCTTGTTGGTACAAATTTTCGAAATTCGATATAATTTGGATCACTTGCAGCTTAAATAACGTTTTAGTGTAGTACTGTGATGTAGATCAATAATTTTAATTTTGAGCCCTGGGGGTAACAACTAACGTCTTTCAAAGAAGAAAGATTTGTGAAAAGATCAATATTTCTTATCTCCTTGCAAAAGATCAAACCTAATACTGATTGAGTCCTGATAATTGGATATTAAATTTTGAAATATATCATAATTCGTAATTTTCAGTTTTTTCAAGAAGTTTTCGTGAGTCACATTTAGAACTCCACCTTGGCACGCGTGCAGCGGTTTGGCAATCCTTGTCTTAGACTGCATTCAACAAAAATGCCCACAAACAAGATTTTCATTAAATTTAATTATATATATATATATATATATATATATTATTTTAAATTTGGGAAGTAAGGGGAGTAATATTATAAGTTGTAAGTTATAAATTATAAGTTAAGCTCTTTGTCTGAGATGCAGATCAGTGTCGAGAATCGACTGAATGCCTCCTTGCCAGCGTTTCATAGGAGCAAAAAAATGGAAATCGGATTTATGAAAACTGTAATGTGCAGTGTATATGAGGGGGTCACCATAACATTAATTAAAATCAAATATTCCGTAAGTTCTTATGAGTGAATAAAAATTAACATATATTCCGAGGCCAGAAATAATGAAAAATAAAGGACTGTTAATAAAAAAACCTGATATTTAAAATATTTTGTTTAGATTCTTTGAATAATTCACATCTACAGAGCTTGTTTAAATCGTTTGTAAAAATAAGCATAGATTTTTAATTGTTATTTAAAGAAAAACACGAATGATAAGATTTTATGTTTCCTAATTTAGATTTGGATAAAATATTTAAGATAATTCTAAGAATTTTCTATAATTTATTTTTTTTCTTGTTATTTACAATTTTAAAGGAATTTTTTCTACTTTGTTCTACAACTGATAGGATATTGAGATTTATTACAATTTATATAGTGTTATTAAATATTAAGGCAAAGTTCTTTAAAAACTTTTATTGCAGGAGGAAGAAACAAATTTATACTTCTCACATTTCATTAGACAACATTAAAAACAATATAAAGCAATTGATTCTATTTCACTACAAAGAAAGTAACTTCATACGCAGACTTGTTTCTCTTACAGAAGAAGAGACTCGAAATTGTTATACATAGCTATGATACTGAAATTTTCTTCATTTCTTTGCTTTTTCGGACTAAGTATATTTTCTCATTTCTTTTTTGAGCAAGAAAAAATAAAATAAACTTTGGCATTTATCTAATTAAAATTAAAGAATTTTCATACATCAATAAGAGAATTCTAACCAATCGTTTTTCGTTTCTATCCCGATCCAAAATGATTTTTTTTTAATCGGGGTAGGAAACTACTCAGTAGGATATTTCAGAATGTATTGCTTAAATCTGTCCGGACTTCTATTCAAAAGCACTTTATTTGCTTCCCGTAATCATAGGCATTCGATATTTGTCTCTTTTCTTCACAGTCCATTTTAATCAATATATTTAAAAATTCGTTTTCGGGTAGGTATGTGTAAATGCTATCAACCATTTTATGGAATTCCGGAAGAAACGGTCTATTTGACAGAACTTTGTAGACCTGCAAAAGTTCTCTTTTCAAAACTTCTTCAAACTGCTTTTCCTTCATTTGTGTCAAACAAAAAGTTTTCACTTGCTCAGAATTGCCTTCTTTCATCATCCTTATAAACACATACAACTGTTCTACCGGGTATAATATTTGCAGAAGATTACCTTGTATAATTAGGCTTTTTAGACAGTACACTGGTAATAGGCGAGGAAAGGGTCGCCTACTCCAGTCTACATCCGCACTTATTAATAATGTTATCCATTCATTAACTGCGCGTTTCAACAGAGGGTCGGATATATTCCTCGTTAACTTAATACGAATAGACCGCAGAATTTTAGCTGGTCTACCTATTTCATCCCACAGCTGTTTGGTCTCCTCTTCCAACCAATAAACACATGCCATTTGAAAGCGCTTCAATAATTCGTTACGTTTACTCTGAATAAAACTCTTTGCAGTTTTTATTCTGTCTATTGTTCCTGTTCCCTTCCAAACATAATCAATGGGTGATTCTAACGAAGGATATTCCAAGATGGAAGAGTGATCCATTTTCCACTCGTTAATTTCGTCACTTAGTTGTCTCATGAAGGCAATTATTTTTTCTTTCAATATCACAGGCAAATTTAAACATGACACCTTTTCCATTGCCACAATCTCCCACGGTTCCAATAACAAAACAACAGATATATCGTGCGTTTCATGTTCTAAATCCTCGATATTCGGGTTACTGTAAACACAAATTGTAACTTTTGAGAGAGCTAAAAACTCAAGAGAAAACGAAATTATCATTCTCATGAATCTACCGTGTAATAAAATTTTCCAAAATATTGATTTGACGATAATCTAATACTTAATCTTTCTCAAGTACTCTTATTTAATTAAGTAGTTATTAATCTAAGAGTTCTTATTTTATTTCTCTAGCTCTGAGACAACTTATTAAGGAAGTTCAAGTTATTTGCTTGCTTATTTATGATTGGAATGTATAGCAGAGGCTCACGGGAAAAGACTCATTCCTTCCACTTGTTTATTCCTCGAGGTCGAAAACCCAAGCAGAAATACCAACTGAAAAAAGAAAAGAAAATTTTTTTTGCATTCATTGAAGGCTACTGCAATATTCTGCATTCTGTCAAAAAAAAGAGTTTTTAAATCATTGCAATATTCAGTGATTAGGGTACTTAAAATATTTTTACCACTCTTGGCGCATTTCTTTATGACAAAAGCTACCACGTTCTAGATAAGATCTTAAATTTTAATTTTGGCACGAAAAAATAATTTTTACTAAAACTAAATTTTAAAATTAATTAATCAAGCAAATAATTTTACCTCTAAATAATTCAGAATTTACCAAAAACGTAGAAAATACATAACTGAAGGAAAGAAAATAAGAACTGCGTAATAAAAAAGAAGGAAAATAAGGGAATGTAACATATCAATACTGAAACAGTAGATTTGCACGATTTTTCTTTAAATCTGGACGCAATTATCCCCATGTATATATGTTATATAAAACCATTATAAATGAGGTAAACAAATTGAACATTCAAACCGAGAAACATGAAAAAAAGAAAGTTAGCCATAAAAATACAATATTATGAGTAATAGTATAAATAATTAAGAGAAAAATCATATCTATTCAGTTAAAAAGATTTTCGAAATCATAACTATATATCGACTACACATCTTTTATTTTTAGCATAATGAACTATAACTATACTATTATTTGATAATTATGGTTTCACTAAAATGATCAATCATCATCATATTTGCATCAAAGCCCATAATGGACCAAGGCCTTCTTTTGAAGTTTTATCCAAGGTAGCCACCTTATGCCTGCCAATTCCTCTCCCCCATTCATTTAAAATTCCGAAAAATTCTACTTCGTAAGCTGAACTGAAAATTTATGTTTCTTGCCAATGTACGAGTAATAATAGAGTTATTAGATTACTAGTTTTAATTTATATCTTAAATATAAGATTATTTCTTTGCTATAGTTTGTCATTTAGTTATTTCCTCCTATACACAATATTTATATATGTACTTGTATTGTTCATGATTAATTTTATATCATACTTATGTCATTTAAATATATTATTTGCCAATCATTCTGTTTAAATGTTCCTTCAATGAAAGTAGGAATACCGAAGGAACGATGGAAAACTATTTAAAATAAGGGTCCGGTGCTATATTTGAAATACTCCCAGTCTCTTTTTCCCCCCCTTCAATTTATTAAAAAATTTATAAGTTCTTTCCTCTCTATTATACTTTGTGTTATTATAAGAAATGAGCATTTTCTCATGTTCTTTTACTACTCATAAGACATTTTCTATCTATCATAAATCTACATTGTGTAATTCAATATTTTTGGAATTGCAATTTTTACTGGTAGCTCAGTAGATCTGAATATTTCGAATCATATCCTTATATTGTAAATTCATTCATATTATGCAACTGAACTGTGTGTTATTAGTTTTATTATTTTTCTTCTAATGTCTGGATCAATTTATTTTGAATTTATTTAAATAATCGTTTCGGTATACAGGTAAAGTCCTATTTTGGTACACTGCTTAGCATGATTTTTAAAATCGCGCCAATTACAAACTCGAAGGTGTTTCAACTGGAAACTAGATGACGTTTTGTCCATAAACAAAAACAAAAAAAGATGTTGTGGAAAAAGTTGCGATTTGAAGAAAACGTGTAAATATCATAAAAACACTTAAAACAACCGAAAAAACGGCTGATTTCCAAATTCTAAGTGTTTTAAAGGGAAACAAGTTGATGTCAGACTGACAATTTCCTAAATATAGCAATAGTAAAAAAATTGTAAAAATGAATTTGATAAACATTGAAAACTACTTAAAAAGAAAGGTAAATACATCACTGCCCTTCAACATAAACAGACACCTCAGTGAATTAGAAGACTGGTACTCTACTTGGAAAACTACCCTGAATACTTTCAAAACGGAGGCCATCTTCTATGTCAGAAAGCCTCAAAAAATTGAACCTAACATTTATCTTGAAAGCAAAAAATTCTTCTGGTCCTTTAGCAACAAGTCTCTTGAAGTAACTTTCAGTAAAAAAAAAAAAAAAACTTACTTTTAAACAACACATTATACTTATTAAAAAACAGTGTAAAGCTGTAGTTCAAGATGTATTTCCTTTTATTGCGCGCAAGTCTATATTAAGTAGACATAATAACAGGTCAATTGAAAAGTTCCCAGCCTGACACATAGATGGGGCTACTAGAATTAAATCCATATGTTTTTTAGTTAGCCCTAACCCTCAAAAGATGCGTGTATAAATTTGACAGCTGTCGGATCATTAGTTTGAGAATTACAGCATTTTCAGTGAAGCAACTTATGTTATTGTGAAAAAAATGGATAGAAAGGAATTTCGCGTGTTAATAAAATATTGCTTTTTGAAGGGAAAAATACAGTTGAAGCGAAGACTTAGGTTGATTCCGAGTTTCCGGACATTGCCAAGGGAAAATCAACCATGAAGGATTGGTATGCTAAGTTTAGACGTGGTGAAATGAGCACCGATGACGGTGAACGCAGTGGACGCCCAAAAGAGGTTGTTACCGACGAAAACATTAAAAAAAATCCACCAAATGATTTTGAATGACCGTAAATTGAAATTGAATGAAATAGCAAACACTCTAAAGATATCAACTGAACGTTTACATCATTTCATTCACAATATTTGGGTATGAGAAAACTCTGTGCAAAGTGGGTGCCGGGAGAGCTCACTTTTGACCAAAAACAACGACGAGTAGATGATTCGGAGCAGTGTTTGAAGATGATCCAGAGTAATAAATATGTGACAATGGATGAAACATGGCTCCATCCTTTCACTCCAAAGTCCAATCGACAGTCATCCGAGTGGACTGCACACGATGAACTCGCTCCAAACGTGGGAAAACGCAACAATCGGCTGAAAAGTTTATGGCGTCTGTATTTTGGGATGCGCATGGAATAATTTTCATTGACTACCTTGGAAAAGGAAGGACCATCAACAGCTACTTTTACATAGAGTTATTGGACTGTTTGAAGGACGAAATCGCCGAGAAACAGCCTCATTTGAAGAAAAAGAAAGTGTTGTTTCACCAAGACAATGCACCGTGTCACAAGTCAGTGAAACCGATGGCAAAAATCCATGAATTGGGCTTCGAATTGCTTCCTCATCCACCTGGCCCCCAGTGACTATTTCCTGTTCTCAGATCTCAAAAGAATGCTCACTGGGAAGAAATTTTCGTCGAATGAAGAGGTGATCGCCGAAACTGAGACCTATTTTGAAGCAAAGGACAAATCGTACTACAAAAATGGTATCGAAAAGTTGGAGGGTCGCTATAATTAGTGTATCACCCTTGAAGGGAATCATGTTGAATAAAAAAACTAATTTTTCCAAAAAAATGTGTTTTACTATGGTAGGCCGGGGACTTTTCAATTGACCTGTTAAAATGTTTATCTATATTCCGATAATTACCTATCCTAACATATGCTTGTCCAGTCAGGTCGCATTGTGCAGACACAACACTAAAAACTGTTAGAAAAATCACAAATAGTCACCTTCGAACAATATTAAAAGCAAATTGGTACATGAGACACATTGAAATCGGAAACTGAAATTACCCATTTCTCACTTTATCAAAAGACTTTCCATTAAATTCTTTACAAAATAGACACATCCTCAACAGGACAATCCAAGCCATAAAAAAATATACTCCAATCTGAAATAACCTACTACTAATACAAACTACGAGAAATTTTAATAGTTTAATGATTTGCATTTAAATTCTCAAATTTTCACAACCCTTCATACCTGAAATAACACAACATACATAATAATGTCCACTCTCGATAGGATCCATTCCTTTCGACCAATTAGAAAACACCCTTTCTGTTCTGCCGAAAAGAATCTTTTCCAGTGGAAACAACCACCAGACAGGACAAACAAACAATAGTTTCAATTCTACGCTTTTTTCATCAAACCTGCTGCCTCCAAAGATTCTTTTAATTTATTAGTTTCTTTAAATTTGTTTCATTTAACCTTTTTTCACCGCTTAAATGTTTTAAATATTATTAAAAAAAATCCATTTTCTCTTGCTACACACTGAATCAAAGCAGTCCCTTTTCCATTTTTTCGGACATATTTCACACATTTTTTTCTTAATCTAATACTTTATATACAACTGCATTTAAATTCTCATAAAAATTTAATCACTTTTAAGTAATCTCCTTAAAATGTTTCACTTATTGCTCGCTTAATGTTTTATGTTATTATCCTGTTCTCATTGCTTAAGTTATCACTTCTGGGCAAGCGTAAAGCCAATGTTCAGTCTTACAAAGAAATAAGTTTCAACCAGACCTGGCATAAGAACCCGAGAGGGTTGACAACTACCAGAAAACGTTCTTCCATATCTGTCTTTGAACGATGACGATTGAGAATTTTTTCAGCTAGATAATGATGAAACTGATATTCCTTTTGCGCAAACTGATCTTGTAATGGATGTCTGTTTGCCAACTGTAAAATCTTGCTAATTTTCTTGTCTTCAGAAATAATTTCCATATAATTTCTTATGCTGATTTTACCTCCTTTCGGTAACATTTGAAACTTCAGTGCGATCATGCAACGGTGAAGCAGATATTCCTCCTAGGAAGCATGATTTTGTAATGGACGCTTGACTACCTACAACGTTTCTAAAAAAATAATGTAAATTAATATCTTTGCAATGTTTTGCAAAGAACAGATTTAACCATGCAAGGTAGGTAAAAAAAGTTTTTTTTTTTTGAATAAATTTATTTTTTTATTCTTAGCTTCCATACAAAGGTTTGTGATAGCTAAATACACTATCATCACTCTACACAATTTCAATTCAGTTTTTAATCTTTTTGCACAAAATATAGCATCAATTGTAGTATTTCAATGTGTAGTATAATATTTTGGATTTGTTTGTAATTCTAAATCGATTATTTTAAAGTCTCCAATAAATTTCTCCCCTTGTCCTTTTTCACAGTTTATATTGAAATCTCCTGCCAGTACGAACCGTTTTTATTCTATCGTACGATTCATCACCTAGCATTTTTCTCTCTGCTTCCACAATATCGTCCGAGTTTGTTCCTAGAGAATAGTACAAAACATCCAATCGCATTTTTTCAGTTAGTTTGACGTAAATTATATCAGCAAAATGTAATTAAAATTGAAGCAAACGATACATTATAAAAGTGAATATATTTTAAGCTTATAGTAACTAAAATGAAAAGAAACGGTTAATTATTAAACTGGATATACATTAAGCTTATAGTAACTAAAATGATAAGAAACGGTTAATTATTAAACTGGATATACTTTAACCTTTAGAACTCGGCTGATTCTATGTCAAAATATCCTTTCCATTCGGCGCTTTTAGGATTGAGGAAAAATTTTCTTTCCTCCACTGGGAAGTTTGAGTTCCACCACATGTGGTACGGTTAGTTTTCTAGTTACAAAGGGGAGATACTAAGGGTTGCAGATTTTTAGTCAGTAAGCATTGACGAGAAAGAAAGATCCTAATATTTGGTGCAGTATCATATCATAATAATTTTTTATGAATTCCTGGTTATCTTTTTTAATTAAGTGACTTACAATCTTTCAAATGCATATTTATCATAACTTAGAGTCGTGTAATGCGTAAATTAACATTTTCAAACAAAACAAATAACAAAGAAAGCGACAGCTATACCATATTACTAAGATATTTTCTAAAAGCAAGTACGTTAAGACAATATTAAATTAATAGCTTCTGTAATCTCATGACTATACTCTTTGAGAACGCGATAGTTCAATCATAAACTCGTGAATTTATTCGGTGCTTGCTTATATATATATATACAGTGTCTCACAAAAGTGATCGGACACTTGTGCTTTACAAAAGGAAACTGTAATAAAATAAATAAGCAAACATGTACAAATTTTTTGTGGGTGTGTTTCATATTTAAAATTAGTAACAATTATTACATAACATACATTTTGTCAAAATATTAAAATATCAATTTAATAAAAATATAATTGTTTTAAGAACAGACAAAAAAAAATGGCTCACATAAGTGATCGGACGTCATTAGACAATACGTAAAATCGTCACAGAAATAAGCAATAAAAATATTTTTTTGGGCGTTTATTTTTTAACTCAAAAGCATATTAGTATCAATTTATAAAATCGTCTGCAGTATTTCTCTCAGAGTTTGTTGTGTAGATTTTTGTGTTTTTTTAGCTCTGTGCAGCCATGAACGAAAGAAACTTCGCGCTGAAATTAGAAATTAGTTATTAATTTGCATATTGAACGTACTGGAAAATCTATGAAAAACTGCTGAAACAGTTAACTTGGTCATTCAACAGTTTTTCGATATCATTAAACGATATAAAAAAGAAGCACATGATTCCAGATAAAAGAGACTTGGCCGACCATCAATCCAATGGAATAAAGCGAATTATCGATTTCGAAATATTAAAAAAATCCAAGAAAAGAGTGCTCTAAAGTTGCTGCTGAATCACAAGCATTATATGGAATAATTGTTAATCCTGAGACTATCAGAAGGGTAATTCGATTTGCTGGATCACGGTAGAGTAGCCAGGAAAAAATTCTTCGTAAGTGAAAGAAACTAGAAAACTCAGATTAGCTTTCATAAAATCAGCATAAATAAGAATTCTGATTACTGGAATAAAATGTATTTTGATGAGTAAATTTAATATATTTGGTTCTGACGGTAGAGATCTTGGTGTGGAGAAAACCCAGGGAAGAATTTTGCAAACAGAACACTGTAATAAAATTTATGGAGGAGGAGTTATGAGGTGTATGTCGTCCGCTGGAGTCGGTAATCTTGTTTTTTATTGACAGTATAATGGATCAGTACAAATATATGACATTTTAAACCAAGTTGAAATCTTCCTTTGAAAATTGAACCTTCACAACGATTTTTAAATTCTACAGGACAATGACCCCAAGCACACTGCTTTGAACGTTAGACTCTGGCTGCTGTACTTAACTTTGTCCTGAAAATAATAAAACACCACCACAATCTCAAGACTTAAATCCCATAAGAATTTGGCAGGTGGAATCAAGAATTCGCAAACACACCATTTCTTCAAAGCAACAATTAAATCAGTTGTACAAGGAATGGCAAATCACTCAGAAATCACAAAAAAATTGAAAGTCGAATCCATCCAAGAAGATTAAAATCATGTTTTTTAAAGTAAAGGAAATCCAACAAAAATGTAAAATCTTTTAAAAAACAAATTTTTGGATAAATATTTGATGGGAAAGTAAGTGTCCGATCACTTATGTGAATACTGCTCCGTTCTAAACAATTGTATTTTATTAAATTGCTATTTTAATATTTTGACAAAATGTATGTTATGTAATAATTGTTAATTTTAAATATGAAACACACTTACAAAAAATTTGTACATGTTTGCTTATTTATTTTATTACAGTTTTCCTTTTACTTGTAAACTGTGTCCGATCACTTTTGTGAGACATACTGTAGGTGTGTAATCTCAATGGATTAGTGTGCAGACTTTATCTGTGGTCTTATTTTGCAATACTGTTAACTACAACATTGACCCCATGTAATAAAAATAATACCTCATGTTTTTTCAAGTTATTGGACAAAATATGTAAAAGGAAAATTAAGAGCAATATGTTGAACATTATTACTAAACATTTTATTTTTAAATTAAATGCCCTTTTAATGCACACAAAAAAATCAATGTACTCAAATATTTTGATTTGACATTTTAATACCATAATTTTCAGAAACAATGAGTAGTTTAATGGATTTAGAACTTCATAGAATTTGTTTTGACGTTCAAGCAATGAGAACAACATCCACTCACCAAACTTCACCACACCAACAACAGGACTTTGAACCTAGAAGGCAACAGCCGGTTTTCAATTAACAAGATTCGAATAACAATTCCATCCCGGCTGGTTGCGACCTCACTCGTCAGCTACCGTGGCCCTTTGTGATTAAATATTATAAAGGAGGTGAGATTTAAGAAATAACTTTTAACTTCATTGAACATGTTTCAAAACTGCTGAGTAAATCTCGCAGTACGTCAAATTAAAGGCAAAACCTTCAACAGCTAATTCATGCATTCCAATAGAAATAATGTGTAACACTTTTTTTTTATACAAATATTTTAATCTTAATCTTTGAAAAAAAAGTAAAAATTTGTTTTTTTAAATATCTTTTTTTGTTTTCAAAGTGAAACGTATATCATGAAAATTTCTTGTAACAATGCTTTTTTTCAAATGTCTGTTTAAAATGTCAGAGTGAATTCTACTTTTTAAGGTAGGTTTTTTTTTTTTTTTTTTTTTAAAGAGATTTTCCCTCTTTTCTTTTTTATTAAAAATGTATCAGTTTAATCCTATTTATTTTTAGTCTTTTGTTTTTTCTTATTGCTTTATGTGTTAGGATTTTTAAATAAATTGTGATACATTCATCCAGAGAACAGTTCTGGTCAATACAAGGGCCAAAATTGCATGCCGGATAATATATGTCACATATATATATATATATAAAGAAAAGAACTATATGTATATATATATATATATAAGAAGAAGAACTATATATATATATCCCATATGTATATATAGTTCTTTTTCACATATCTTTCTTTACTAATATTATTTTTGCTTTTTTTCTTTTCTTTTCGTCGATTGGCCAGTAAGGAAATTCTCATTGTCTTCATTTTTTTTTTATTACTGAGGCTCTGCACAATTTTATGATTTAATTTTCCTATCAGAGATGTTATTAAATTCAGTTCTTTTAAATTGAGATTTAACTTAGTTTGGCGCTACTTAAATATGAAACACAACAACGTTGATGAGGCTAAATATTTGTCAATTTTCCTCACATTCGTCTCTTTACAAAAGTGTAGTTGGATGCTTACTGCAGTTTCCCTAAATGTACACGTCCTGCTTGTAGTAGAAACTGCCACAACGGTTTTAGCAAGGAAAAGATTAATTTTTCTTTTTTCTTTCTGCACCAGCGCCGATGAATTTTTTTTTTTTGGGTTTCTATCAAGCAAAATTTTCTTCATCTAAATCTTTCATCAAATTCTCAGTCTATTTCTGCGAGAATTTCAGATTCATTCTAAAAAAATTCAAAGAAAAACAGGAGAAAGAGAAAAATTCAATCGGTAGACAGCGAAAAGTCATCTAATGGGCTTATTTTTTCAATTTGGTTGTTCTTAAAGTCATAATGATAAGTTATTCGCACAACTGATAACGTTGTCGAAAATATCTCCGCAATTACAGACAATAGAAGCAAAGTCATAAAAGGGCAAGGGAAAGTTATAAAGGGTCTGCTGGAAAAAAAAGGGAAGAACTGTCTATAGACAGCTTGGTACAGACGTTGTACCAGAGCTGAAGCGAGCGACAAATTTTTTTTTGGTTCAGTATTTGTAACGCTGATGTTTAAAGGTTAAGAGAAAATTCAAGCCAGAATCATCGTAGTTAGTACCGGAGAATTAGAGATCATACACAGCATAACGTGCGCACCTAATCAACTATAATCAGAATACAAAAAAAAAAATTGGATAAAATTATTTTAAAATTTGGGAATTACATCATTCTTCAAAAGAATAACGCAAACTGTGAAATTACCTTAGATGAAAGGCAGAGAATAAATAGGTATAACAAACTGCAAATGTATTTAGACTACAGTTACCTCAAATAAAGAAAAGACGTTTTCAACATAGTGACGAAAACTAAAATGGTTATATTGAATAAGATATTTCTCATGTTATCAAGAGTGGTTGCTATTCAACAGCAATACACTT
>BMAW01021701.1:0-17721 GCA_019974015.1 Nephila pilipes | reverse complement strand
GATTTCATATCTTCAGTCAAAACTTTCTTCAAAATTCAATTCTTAAAGGGCTAAAGAAATATACACTGGGTGAGTTTTCAATACAAAATGTTTAATTCATTTGGGGGTTAAAATTCAAGTTATTTGTCTATAATAAGAAATATTTCAAAGTAAGTTTTAGATACTTATTTATTTTAGAACAAAAAAAATGCTGGAATTGGTGCAAAAATGTTGATTTCTACTCGTGGGTACGTATTTATATTATTCTTTCCTGAATTCAAAAGAGGATTACGTAAATATGACTTGCAATATCATTAAAAAATCACCCAAAATTATAATGAGTAAAATTAGAATTAAATAGTTTGTAATCAATTGATATGTAGAAAATAATGCATGAATATTTTTTAACTTGTGAATAATATTATATATATATATATATATATATATATATATATATATATATAAATTTATATTTTTTTTTTTAAATAATCAAAAAAGAGTTTTTTTTTTACTTATAACTTAGTTTCACTTATTTGTAAACTTTATATGAGATCAGACGTACACATTACCTTTTCAATGATGTCTATTTCATAAACAGGGAACAGGCCTGCTTTATTAATAACAACCATAACACCGCTGGCGCAGAGGTGAAGCGCGCGTCTACAGTACATGAATTCCTGTTTGAAAACCCAGTGATGACAAATTTAGAAATTCACATTCTGTTAAATTAGTCTCTCATTTCATCCATAATTTCTAAAACGTTGTAGATTATTCTTTTCGATACCAGAGTAGTGTTAAGAAATATTCTTATGTAATATATAAGACCATGTGTTCTCCGCCGAGTGTAGCTGTTTTTTTTTTTCTATTAATAAATTAATAAATCACGTTACCCCGAAATCTGTTGAATGTTGAAAACCACCTTCTCTAATATCTGCATGGCTATATTGCTCTAGAACTTAGTGAGAGCTACTGGTGATGAATGTATTAAATTTTACTTGAATAAAAATGACGAATATGGCTCCTCATTTGTTTTCAGTGAACATGAGAACAATTCAAGACACTTACCACTCAATACAAAGCAGTTTTTTTTATTTTGTTTCACACAGCTTAATTAATCTAAATTTTTAAAAAATTTCGTTTCGTTTTCCACTTGAAAATATGTATATCCCTTCTCCTTTTACATTCCATGGCTAAAACAATCCAATCAAAAGGCATTAAATTGTTTTCTCTGGGTGAACCAAAGATCGTACGTCCAGTGTATGTAGTAAATAAATGAGTTATTCTCTCAGATATTTTTCTGATTTCTCGTATCTTGATATTATTGATAGATAATATTGTAAGAAAGAAATTATACAAAATAGTCATAAACTTCGATTTTTAGTGGGTTATTGATTTATGAGAATGCAATTTTGTGATAATATTTTTTTCATGAATATATATGTATTATTGGAACTATCTCCCCAATTTTCATAGCTACAAGTAAAAATTTAATACTGCGAGCGCTTTTTTTTACTTAATCTTGACTAAAATGAGCAATTTCAAATAAGTTACAAACTTACAATTATTATTACTTGTAGAATAACAGTGAAAAGAAACCTATTAAACAAACGTATGGACACAACATACGATACAACGATAAATACAAGTAATATTACTATTTATATTATACAGAAGAGAATCAATTTTTATATTTCCAAACACTATATATGAATACTTTTATCATTTACTAACAAATATTTATGAATATTTATATATATCGCATCTATGCATAATAATCACATGATTTTTCCTGAAAATCTATCATTTTATATTAATATTAAAACAATTGCAACTGATGTACAAGAATTGTGATCCGTATGTCGAGGTATGGGTATATTGATCTCAATTATCTTTGAAAATAACACGATTCCAATATTTCATATATTGGAAGCAAATTATTTAAATTAATTAACAAATGTATGAGGAGATATAGATAGTAATTTATTACAATTAGTTTAGCATCATCCATGAAGTTAAATCGCAAAATTATGGTTGCGTTAATTGCTACTTTGAACTATATTTGGATATTCCCAAACATAATTAATATCTTTGTATTATCAATTTTTATTTCGACTAAGAATGTTTGAAATATTTTTAAACTCTAAAGTAGAGGTCTTCTTAAATATCTTCCTTGTTGAAAAAGAAAAAAATATCTTAGATCTAAAATCCTTTTCAAGACTATGACACCAACGAATTCCCAATAAGAGAAAGAGAGCATAAAATTGATCTATCGACTAAAACTGAATTAAAACTAAAATTTAGTCAAGTTGATATGCTTTTACGGATTGACATTAGAAAAGATTATCCTGAAATTACCAAAAAAGCTTCGAAGCACTTAATGTCCTTTGTTTCAACCTATGTATGGTGCGACAAAAACAAAATATAGAAACAGATTAGATGCTGAAAATGACATTAGGTTGCAGATTTAGGTATTCCTGACGTAAAATTACTTTGCAATAAAAAAGCAATCACAGCCAAGTCATTAAAAAAAAATCTTCTTTTCATTAATTTGTTATAACTTAAAATATTGTTATTTTTGTGTATTATTACAGAATATACTTTAGAAATCCCCCCCCCCAAAAAAAACCCCATTAGGTACCTTACCATTCATTATCTGATTAAGATGTTTATATTATGATAAAATAAAGATGGAGTAATAGATTTGCAAATTTGAGTTTGATAAAGATTCCATATCCTATTTTTTGTGCTCTTTCATTAAGAGGATTCTTCAAGAAAATGTGAAACTCAAAGTCTTCCCCAAAGTGTACAAGTTTTAATACCTCTGCTCTAAAGTGAAATGTAACTTTTATGACAGAAAAAGATTAACAAAATTAAAGAGAGAAAATACCCTGCGAATGTTGTGAATTTTATATTTCCATAAAGGAGAAATTTATTCGATGTTATTGAAATTCTGAAAATTGATTCAATACATTTTAATCATTTATCACCCTAAAGATCTTGGAACTAGAGATACTTTGCAAACGCTAAATACATTAACCTCTTCCTTACTGGACGTTGAGAGTTGTATTACAATGTCCTTTTGATTACACTTGCTTGTGTGGTACTGGTCTAAGTACAAACTACTCCTCCAGCCCCCAAATCCAGAGCGAAATTCCAAGCACAGTTTCTTCTTTGAATGTGCGAAGTAATGTCTGTAGTTCAGATTTTCACGATGTTGTGCATTTACGTCATTGTTCTATTTGGGAGACGTTTAGAAATCTTCTATAATAAAAAGAATATAAACCAGGATACGTAATTCACAGATATTTTAAAATCATTTAATTTATTATCTTAATAGGAATTACATTGTTAACTTTTCCGATATATTTTTGTCACGTTTTGATATTTATTCAATTAATCAACTAACAATTTTAGATTCTTTGCCGTTTAGAATTTTAAAAATGTTTATTGAAAAAAAGAAAAAAAAAGATTTTTTTAAAAAAATATTACATCAAATTACTAAATTTCTTCCCGTTCTTATGGGTATTCATAAATTTAATTAAAACTATTTGTAACACATCAATCAATAACTCGAGCTAACCCAGAGATTGCGCTCGTAGTAAACCAGTAACCAGGTCTTTCTAGAGTACCTTTGCTTGAAACGTGTCAAAGTCAGTCGGACCAGAAACGCTGAGTTATCGAGGTTGGAGTAAGTCGTTTGTAGTTTGTTTAAAATGTGAAAAACCGAGTTTCGTGTTCTGATAAAACATTAGTTTTAATGGGTAAAACACCGTGCAAGGAAACAATGGATTGAAAAAATGTGCCGACTCTTGTCCATCAAAAGCAACGATTTGTCGGTGGTTTGCCGATAAAGTGGTCGTACCGACACAAATGAGGAACGCTCGGGTAGACCTGTGGAAGCCTTACACCGGAAAATGTGAGAAGTGACAAATTATGAAGATCGTAAAATTGAAGCTCCGTGAGATTGCTGGAGATGACTACAGATATCATATGGAAGTGTATTTACTGAAAAGGTTTTTTTAAGTGGGTGCCGATTGCTTTCGATGGAACAAAAGCAACGAGGTCGATGATTCAGAAAGCTGTTTATCGCTATTTACTCACAACAAAAGATTCTTGAAAAAGGAAAAATTTGGAAGAAGCGTTGGAAGATTGTATCACCCTAAAGGTGATTAACAAAGGATGTGTATGTGATGAAAAAAAATTTTGCAAAAATTTGTTTTCAATGTTCGTTAGGAGTTATTGATTGATGTGTTATAAAGCATCATTAAATTATCATGCTTATTAAGGTAATGTCATTCAGCGATTCGTATTTATAGTGTACACACAAATGTTTTACTCGTAAATTTTCATTAGTAACATTTCAAATGTTCGATTTTAGTCCCTTTGAATGCAAAAACAGATTTTTCTTTTTAAAATGCAAGTTTTGTGATCGTTTGGTACAGAAAAATGCTAAATATCCGGATTATGGGTTCCTTTTCCAGTGAAGAGAAAGCAAATTTTGCTAAAAGTGAAATGTATCACTGTGCACACAGGGGTGAAGCTCTAGATGCGAAGACGCCATCGTGCCATATAATTTCAGCCACCCCCTTAACCTGTAATACATTCACTCGTTTTCTAAATCAGAGTATGTAAAATTAAGAACTTTCTTTCCTTGAAATCAAACAAAATTAAAAAAAAGTTTCTTCGTAAGTAGAAAAAATTTGACATTAACTATTCGGTAACAAATTGAATTCACCAATAAAATTCCGAATGTAAATGAGAGCACTTAATTTTCTTGAAAGAAAACATCCCCACATAATCTCACAAATATAAAAGTCACACAAATCCCACAACTATAAAAAAAAAAAAAAATCTCTCGTAGTCTCACAAATACAAAATTTCTTCACATCCCACTAGTGATAGATATTTTTAGAAAAACAATGTATGAACAGGCACATGAAAAAAAAATTGAAAAGTAAGGGTTTACTAATAAATTCAATGTAAGCAATAATGACTATTAAATACTAAAATGATAGTGCCTAATTTTTTTTGTGAAAATTCTCCGAAGATGAATTCTGGGAAGGAAAAACTTGATGAGATATTTAATTTTATACTCCAACCATTCGAAGCATTGCAAGATCCGTTATATTAGTTTAAGAAAAAAAAAATTTTTTGATCGTACTAGAATCTCCTCATGAATCAATACTTAAGATATATGGCTATAAGATATTAAGATAAATTTATTGAAAATGCTTGACCGTTAACTATCGCAAAAATTATTGAAGTCAATTGAATGAACGTTATAAATGTAGTTCGATGCTACCAATATATAGTTTTGACTCTGTCTTAAAATAACTATTAAAACTGGATGTGAAGACATAATACTTGAAATTGACGAGTTAAAATTTGATTCTAGAAAACATAATTAAAATCATACAGTAATTTTTTTTTTTTACGTTTTTGATCTTCCGGAAAGAATTTGTCATTAAGGATTTCTGTTTGGATCTAGTCGGGAAAAATCATACATTCATTTTGATTGCTGGTGTACATTTAATGAACTATAACAATATTTTATCAATCATTATAACGTTAACAATTCTAATGGCATTTCTAATACTCTTGATGAAACTCGTAAGTTGACGGAAATTACGGAAGTTAACGGTTCCGACTTGCGAAACTTTTTATTACTTCCTTTCTTTGCAATTTTAAAAGTCTGTCTGCTATCCCTCTACTCTCCCTCCTATTCTCGTCAATAGCATTTAAGTTAATTTATTTTCATTAGTTCTTAAATTTTTTCATCTGTAAAAAGATGCAGTAAACACGATTACGAAATGAAAGTGAATACAATTTTTAGACAATATTGAAGAAGCTATCAATCAGAAATATTTTCTTGGTAATATCATTCAGCACCCAATTTGATGAATGTACAAAGTATATGTATAGTTCTTGGATAAACATTCATAATCCTGTTTTGTAGACCTCTTGAAACTATTACCATATACCTGGCTACATATGTTTGGTATTTTTGAATCATAATTAACAAGCATTTCGGTGGCAAAATGATTATACAATCCATTACCAGTTGCATCTAAAACAGGATAAAACTATGGGAACAACTCTTTAATTTTCGGTAGGAAACGTATTCATCTTTTCTGACTAGAAATGAAGTTTCTTCTATGGTACTTGAATCAGACGTACAATCTAAAATAATTGAAAACCAATGTTTGTATATTCTCATTTTATCGAGTTAGCCAGTTGGGTAATAATATCGTTTTGGAAAATATGCCCAAGGTAATAAAGCATCTGACTTAAATTTTTTTTCATTATTATTATTAATATCATTTGAAATGATTCGATTGAACTTCATTAACATTTATATGGCTTCCAGAAAATTCTCATTATTCTTTTCAAATAATATATATAAAAATAGCTTCTTATAGCTCAAGATTATTGAACACTGACAATAAATCTGATTATTTATCACCATCGTTTTTTTTTTTATCTCCGCCCTAAAATATCATTGCCGGGCACAATCCAGGGAAAAAATTTATTAATTCTCTTTTTCGATTCATTAAGATTTATTTAATTTAGCTCCTGTTCAATACTTCATTCGCGTCGGGATAATTAGTGACCTCGGTAGCCTAGTAGTTATGGTCGCAGTTTTCGTCGAGTCGTAGGTTTGAGCCTTTTTGCCACAAAAGAAATACCGTGTGGCCGAGGTTGATACACGTTAAATCTGTCGAGGCGTAAAGTCTCCCCAAAGCCGTGGTGTGGAAATTTGAAGAGGGAGATGCCAGGATAGGTGTCATCCTCGTCATGTGACTGAGATTGAAAATTGCGGGCTTCCTCAACAAGGCTCCCTCGTGTTTTATCTAGTGTGAGGTTGTGACGCCCGACCGACCCGGGCTTCATCTTGTGCCATCACTAGATTCAATTATTAAACACTACGACACAATAACTAATCAGAGGGACACTAGAACAATATTTATAGACTTTATTAACTTATATTTACTATGACAACAACTCCCTATGCTAACCCGGGTAATATTTATATTAGCTTCAAATTAACCCACCAATAGTAATCTAACAGACTCTTACCACTAATCCTTCCTCGACTGCAACTCAGATTCTGGATCAACTGTTGAGAACAACATCAAAGTGACGTCTTACAACATCTCATAGCAATCTTTAATCTAACCCTTCAATTCAATCAGCTTATCTATAGCTTCAGCTTCACTTCTCCTACAGCCTCTCTCTTTCAAGCTCTCTACTCCTTCAGCCTCTCTCGCTACTTTCAGTCGGAGTTTATATATTTCCTAACTCACCCACTTCACTTCATTTCTAACTGCTTTACATAATAATTTTATGTATTCCCGTTTCATTTTTGGTTGGGCAAAAGTTGTTTAGCAAAAGCAATCAATCTCAATTAAAAGTCCCCAAGGTTAGTGAAGAGAAACCGCGAATAACCCAATGTCACAAGGTGAATAAAAAAAACCAATCAATAAATCAAATAATTGTAGCTCTCCATAATCAGAAAACTGTAATAACAACATTAACAGAGATTGTAGACACACACTGAACATTGCAAAAATTTTGGATTGATGGAATGTTTTCTTGAGTTACCACAGTTCACGTGATGTAAATTAGCTCTTTTTTCTTTCAAGCAACTTCTCTTATCCGAGATAATTTCATTATTACCTACACAAATATATTTTCTTTCCGTTATGTATTCCAAGTTCGGATAATTTTTAATATCTGTTGCGTGTAATGCTTACTCTGTAACCTCATTTCAAGTAAACACGCCTTTTCATGCTCGTAGTTTTATTACGTAAAAATATTACTGCTCTTTAAAATGTATAGTTTAGAAACAATTTTATCTAGCTAAACAATTATTGCTTCCTTTTCTTATAATTTATGCAATTTTAAACTTTTAAAGTGATAGTAGTTGAATGACATCTGATATGAAAATTATACAAGTTTGGTGTCAATGATCGTGATCACATACTCTGCAGTGGCGCTGCAGTCAGGAAGAGGGTTCTATATAAACCGGCGTATAGTGGATGATTCATAAACGCAACGATCACATTCTGATTCTAAGAGAACTTTAGTAAGCGAAGAATGCTTGACGTGTGAGAAGATGTTTTACACTATTAAGAGAGTTTGAGAGAGGTCTGATCATCGACATGAAAACCGCAGGCTGTTCGATGCACTGTGTTCCCCGGCACGTCAATCGAAGAGTGCAGTGAGAACATTTTGGCAGCAGTGGACTCGAGATAGTACCCAAATGCAGAAAACTGGGTCTGGAGAGACCTAGAGGACGATGAGGCGAGAGAAACGAAGGATCGTGCGGCAAGCGCTCGCGAATTCCACACTGACTCGTTCCAGAGCACAATTATATGTATGACTGCCAGTTGTTCCACAAACCATTTCTAGATGCCTTACGGAAATGAATCTTCAATCCACATGCCCTTTTTGTGTACGGCCTTTAACATCGAAATTTTTGGTGACTCCATTTTCAGTGGTGCCTTGAGTGAGCATCATGGAATGCCCCAGATTGGCCAATTGTGGTGTTTATTTATGAATCCTGGTCCGTTTGGGGGACATAATAACCATGCACGTGTGTTGAGGTGCTCTGGTGAATAGTACAATTCCAATGGTACAATTTTCTTAATTTTCATTATTTCGTTTGATTTTAAATTAGGAACTTCTAATATGCTTTTAATTACTTCAATTTTACTCTATTTTTTTCCATTTTCATATATTTATGTTTTGACAGCTATCATGAAGTTTGACAATGACGTCACAGGATAATAAATATTTCCTGTAGACAGTCTGAAAGGAGCAATTATTGTGGCTGTCTCCCCACCCGCAACTGTAGCTCGATTCTTTCCCTCTTAGCCTCATACAAAACAAGAGAAAACGAAAATAATATAATTTTCGTCGCCCTTTTACAGCGTGTCTTTCTTACTTTCCTAGTAGAGGGAGTAAGGAATCTCTAGCTTGTGGCTACACCACTCGCGCGACCACTAAAGCAAATTCAATGGATATCTTTCCTTCGCGAGGCAAAATTTCCCTTCAGTGTTGTTCAAGTATTTGACAATTGTCCCAAACTAGAAAGAAGCTTGCTTTTTCATTGCTTCAAAAATAATAATTCTTCCTGTTAGATTACTTTTTTTTACTCCTCCTTTTTTATGCCTTCTAATTTTGAACAATCCATTTCAACTATTTCCTTTTTTAAAAAAAAAAATCGTATCACTTTATTTGTAAAAGATCGACAATTCTAGTGAAATATCTTCGTCAAATACTAAATAGGAAATATTCCAAATTTTGGGTACACAAATTAATTATATAAAAATAAAATAAATTTTATCAAAAGCAGATATCTGGTCAAAATAAATTAATTTGATGTCAGTTAGTATGCGGTTGTATTAACTGAAATAATTATCAGAATTTTATTGAAAGTTTTGCGTCCATCTCTAATTGCCCCAATTCTAAAAGTAAATAGGAAAGAAAATTTATATTAAAAAACTTCCTTTTATTAGGAAGTTCATTTTTATAACAAAGACACGAATTGTAATTTATATACACCTTTTTCATTTACTTTTTTTACAAGATTTTATTTGGATTACTCTCATATCGAAATTAAAAGTTTTAAAATTATTAGCATAACTCAATTTTTTTTACAGTGAAAATTACTATCTATAACAAAGGCATACAAAAATTTAAAATAATGATAATTTTAGTTTGTAACCGGTAATCAAGTTATAGTATCATTAACATGACATATACCAAATCAATTGAAAAGTCCCCGGCCTACCATAATAAAACACATTTTTTTGGCAAAATTGTTTTTTTTATTCAACATAATTCTCTTCAAGGATGATACACTGAGTATAGCAACCCTCCAACTTTTCGATACCATTTTTGTAGTACGATTTGTCCTTTGCTTCAAAATAGGCCTCAGTTACGGCGATCACCTCTTCATTCGACGAAAATTTCTTCCCAGCGAGCATTCTTTTTAGATCTGAGAACAGGAAATAGTCGCTGGGGGCCAGATCTGGAGAATACGGTGGATGAGGAAGCAATTCGAAGCCCAATTCATGGATTTTTGCCATCGTTTTCACTGACTTGTGACACGGTGCATTGTCTTGGTGAAGCAGCACTTTCTTTTTCTTCAAATGCGGCCGTTTTTCGGCGATTTCGTCCTTCAAACGGTCCAATAACGCTATGTAATAGTCGCTGTTGATGGTCCTTCCTTTTTCAAGGTAGTCAATGAAAATTATTCCATGCGCATCCCAAAGTACAGACGCCATAACCTTGTCAGCCGACTGTTGCGTTTTCCCACGCTTTGGAGCGGGTTCATCGTGTGCAGTCCACACGGATGACTGTCGATAGGACTTCGGAGTGAAATGATGGAGCCATGTTTCATCCATTGTCACATATCGACAAAAAAACTCGGGTTTATTACGCTTAATCATCTTCAAACACTACTCCGAATCATCAACTCGTCGTTGTTTTTGTTCAAAAGTGAGCTCGCGTGGCACCCACTTTGCACAGAGCTTTCTCATACCCAAATATTCGTGAATGATATGATGAACACGTTCAGTTGATATCTTTAGAGTATCTGCTATTTCATTCAATTTCAATTGACGATCATTCAAAATCATTTTGTGGATTTTTTTTAATGTTTTCGTCGGTAACAACCTCTTTTGGGCGTCCACTGCGTTCACCGTCTTCGGTGCTCATTTCACCACGTCTAAACTTAGCATCCAATCCTTGATGGTTGATTTTCCTGGGGCAGTGTCCGGAAACTCGGCATCAAGCCAAGTTTTTGCTTCAACTGTATTTTTTCCCTTCAAAAAGCAATATTTTATCAACACGCGAAATTCCTTTTTATCCATTTTTTTCACAATAACAAAAGTTGCTTCACTGAAAATGCTATAATTCACAAACTAATGATCCGACAGCTGTCAAATTTATACACGCATCTTTTGAGGGTTAGGGCTAACTAAAAAACATATGGATTTAATTCTAGTAGCTGCATCTATGTGTCAGGCCGGGGACTTTTCAATTGATCAATTATGCATCAAACACTCGCGATAAAAACTTATAAAACGCAGAATATACCAACAAAAGAATAAATAATATGCATGTCAAATATTTGTATTGAAACATGCAAATTTTGTATTTTATTTCCAAATCAAAGGGAAAACACTATAGAAATGTCACATTGAACATTCAGTTTCATGTGTCACTCACTTCGAATTGGTTAATTTTGCTGAATGAAAAAAATAATTTTAGAATTTTCTTTCAAGAATTTTGGGTTATTTTTTTTTTAAAAATATTAACAAAATATTATTAGAATTTCCCCCTCTTTTTTAGTGGGTGCCACTAAAAATATTTACTAAAAAAATTTATATATTCATCACAGAGTTATGATTTCTTATCAAACAAATACCATTCAGTGATTCCGTATTCTGCACGTACTTTGTAAATTTCTACTCAATAATTATTTATGAATAGCATTCCAGCTGCTCGATTAAAAATTTTAGACTCTAATGTGACACACGAAAACATTTTTTCTTCTCCTTTAAAATGTTTTTTTTTTCTTTCTGTGTGTAGAAATAGAAATATCAAATGTTACAGGGACTATTGGCTCCTTTTCCTGCAAAAAGGAACAACTTTTGAAAAACATGTGAATTACTTAATCCAACACACCAATCTCCTTTCCGATACCATGTTGTTGAAATGTCATATTTTTAGGGTTATCTGAAATTTGAATACAGATTTTCGTAATTCCTAATTGTTCTCTGACTTTCGTTTAGGAATGTCACGCTGTTAGTGTATAAATAAAGTCATCTCCAAGTTATGAAAATTATTTTAACCGATTTTTTTTTCTTCCCTGAAAATAAGATCAGATGTGTATGTGTTATGATGTTTGATTCTCAATGAAGTAAATCCTTTCAAACTTCGATTATTGTTCTAAAGTAAAAAAAAAAAAAAAAATCCTCCAAACTGTATGACGATCATAGAGTTTTTATTTTTTAAAAATTTTAGATTCTCTGCTGAGTTCTGCTTATTCTTTCTTTCGTTGTTCAAAAAGGAAATGTTGGAAATAATTTCAAAATATTCAGTTTCATGGTATTTCAAATTAAATATTCTCACACAAAACCCCCTTCGTTCCTTAGTGTATTCTATTTTAGGTGAATTTTGCATTGCCGGTGTTTGTGATTTTTGCTTTATAATTCATTTCGAGTAAACACGCATTTGAATGCATTTGTTTAATTGTACAAGGGAATCAACTCTACCTCAAGCGAATTAGCGATCCTTTTATCTTATGAAGATATATATGAAAGAGCAAAAAAAAAAAAAAAATTAAATTTTTTTTTTAGATTTACTTTTCCACCGCGATTCTTCAAAATATTGAAGAGTATTTTTAATAACCGGAAAAATCATAAACAAATCATTAAATAGAAATAATTTTTTAAACGATCTGAAGGAAAATATAATTCCACAGAAGATAATTCTTTGTTTATTCCATATTCAGAAGAAAGGTTATAAGAAATTATAAGATGTTGAATCCCGAAAGTTTTATGAATACTAAAATTTAGAATGGTCTACTAGGAGGCAGATCTCACTTAATGATTTAGTAAAACTTATTATTAAAATAAATTGTGTTCCGTGATTATAAAACAATTATAATTTTAATTACTTTTAATCAAGAATTAATCGTTATTATTTTACTTTATATTATATTTGGTAATTATAATTGGAAAAAGATATATATCAATTTCATTAAGATGTTAATAATAACATTAACATAACATTAAAATAACATAACATAACATTAAAATCTTCATAACATCTACAAGAATTTAAGAAATTAGTATGTTTACTGATTAATTTTATCGAATCATTAATTGTTGACTAAAGAGAATGTAACAATTTACTTGCGATATTAACATTTGTAAGAATATCATGCCATGTCGAACTTGAACAAATAAATTTAAAAGTAGATACTTAGCCCAGAGCAGTAAGCAGCGGTCCTCGCAGTACGGAAGTGATGTCACACTTCTCTCTCTCTCCCCCTTTTATGCTTTTGGGCTGGATGTCCCAATAAGGTTATCATGTGTACCTACTGCATCGATAAGGGACCCCACCCCGTTATCTTTGGGATTCTTATTTATGGAGCGATAAGCTCGTAGTGTTAATATATAAGTTATATTCTAGGTAAATGAGATGGATTTAAATAAATAAATTAAAAGTATTTTTACTTAAAATAAATTAAAAGTTTCTTACACAAGTTAGAAGGAATGTATTTTGAATAAATGATTTAGCAGTTCTTATTTTTTTAGCGCAAAGTTGTTGAATTGGATAATATTAATTTATGTACTTTTTTTTCATTTGAACGAACAAAATGAATATATTTTAATCTGAATTAATTGGAAGGTTTTTCTTTTATTCCTTCGCATAAGGCTCAGGATTTGTATATTTGCTTAGTACATTTTTTTTTTCGTTTGAATGAACTGATTGAATATATTTTGAATAAAATAAATAAAAACAATTTTTTCTTATTCCTTTTTATGCGTATTTTTATTTTGTGTGTATATAAGTACTTGAATGTTCATAACATTAATTATACTTGATTAAGTATTATTTAGTTGAAGTTTAAGACTTTCATATTCGTACATTGTATCGTAACGAAATGATTATTTCGCAATTGAAAAGAAACTTTTTAAAATAACGGATTATTTTTTTTTAATTTTACCATCTTGCGTAAACATTATTAATATATATCTTAACACTTTAAGAAAATTATAATGAATATACCAGAAACAAACTATTATATGAATAGGAAATGAATTTAACACCTTTTTTTATCCATTGAATATAACTATATTCTTTGAAGACTAACATAATCTTATTTAATGTAAAATATTCAATAAGTGTGATTTTTAAAATAATTTACGACATTTTTTTTATTTCGTTAATTATTTTTCCTTTAACATACAAACACATATATTTAGCTTTACAGTCTAACAATCTCACTCTTTTTTTCTTTAAAGTATAACAATCTTGTTTAATACTCAACTAGTTTATCTTTATAATGTACAGCTCAAGTTATTTTTTTTCATGTATGCATCTTCTTCTAACAACGTTAAGTTAAATGAATAAATATATTCTGACTAAATTTAGATCGTATTGTTTAGTATAAAAGAATCCCTTAAATTATAAAATAATTACAAATAAGTTTATTGAAAATATACTGTTAATATTTGAAAAAATATTAATGTTAGAATTTCAACTAACAATTCTTTTCTAAGCGAATTTTATATCGATTGTTAAAATAAATTTACTATTTTTTCTATTTGTAACTAATGAGTTTTGGTTATATTATATGAGAGTAATAATAAATATCTTATACTAATCTTATTCGAAACTTTACTTTATAAATTTTCTAAAAATTGATATAAGCTTTGAACAATAACGATAGATATTAGATATTTTTCCATGTTAATGTATAGTTCCGAAATTATTATTATTTTTACAACTGAAAAGAAACTACTTTTAACACAAAGATAATGGAAATCACTGTGAACTTTAACCTTCTTACGCAAGCATTATTATTTTATATTTTGTCATTTTAGAAAACTCTGTAATGAATGCACTATTCTACACGAGATTTATTTAAAAGCTTTGCCATACAATTTCCTATCTGAATATTTTGCTGTTTAGATGTATTGTATTATTTTTATTATATGTGTATTTTTTTTAGAAAAACAAATATTTACATAGCTTCCACTCATCTATTACTCATTCTATAAGATTTAAAAGGAGCATTAATGATGAGTAAATTAACACATTTTCTGAATAGAAAATAAATTTAATAATAGAAGTCAGACTATATTATTTAAGGTTATTATTTTTTTGTATTTATTAAAAAAAATTTAACATCTTTCTGCAAAACTTATATGAAAATTACTAGTTTATACTGTCTATTACGTATATGACAATGTGAATTTTTTCTTTTCGTAATTTTTCTTAGCACTTGAACTAACCTTCCAAAAACTGGATTTAATATGAAAACATCGAACTCTTGTATTTTTGTCGAATAGTATATTTATCTCTTATAATGTTAATACAGCTAACTATCAAGTTAGATTTTTTTCTAGCAATAATTTTTCTGTGAACCATGTACAAAGAAAGCCTATGAAATCCCTGCTTATTCAACTTATCGCTTTGTACAAGGCATATTTGTACAGATAATTTTTAAGTTTGGTTCGACGTATTCGAAATTTTGGATTCATTCAAAAAATTTATAATGAAAGCTACCTGTTTCACTAATAACTAAAAAACCTCTATCACAAGTAACTTACCTCATAAATGCGAATTTTCTCTCAGACACCTCATTTATGCATGGATTTTCTGGAATAATGAGAAGTTTTTCTCAAAATTTAAGTAAGGGATTATTTTCTATGAAATATTATTTACATATATATAATATCATGTATTTTCAAAAGAAATAAATTTGAATATCACTGTTTGTTTAAATTAAATATGATACATTAATAAAAGAAGACGAACTTCCTACCTTAAAATTAGTTCTATTTGTACATTTACATCTAAGCTAATAAGTAATAATCATATTAATTGCTTTATAAAGAAAATTTGAAAGTTTTAAAAAAAATATATAACAGCATTTCCGCTGATAAATTTCTGGTTAAATTCCAATTTTTGATGAACTCTATCATTTTATTCACTGTAAATTGTTTTCACTGTTATCATTATTCTATTATTTTTAAAAATAAATGAAGTTTAATACTCTAATCTTCAATATTTTAGAAAGTCTTAAAACCCGTTAAAATATTTTTATAGGTGTGGGAACAGCATTCCGGTACATTCAGCATTAGTCGAAATGTATATATCTTTTCCATTATTTTGATAAAAAAAACAAAAAAATGTATAGAAAGGAGGAAAGTAAGAAAAATAAAAAATAAGTCAATAATCTCGAAGAGCAATAACTCAAAAGAAATCCCACGATCCATGGCCATACAAAACATTTTCTGTTTTTGTTAACACTATAGAAGAGTATATATGTTAACACTATATTGTGTTGACAGGCATACTAAGCATTTATTTTTTTCACCTCTCTCTTCAATCCCTGATAAAACATTTACGCCAAAAGACTCACAACAGTCAAATCCATTTCTGAAGGTGATTGTAGTTTTGGAGTTTCTAACACCATTTTGAATGTGATAGCCATTTATTAAGCTGTATACATGTATTAACATTCTGAGAATATATTCCTCACGTCAGTGTATCAAATTGAACTTACATTCTCAGACGCACAGCTTTCTATAAAATTAATAATGGGTTAGTTTCACCTGGGGATATTTTCACACATTTCCTTTACAGATTCGCATCGAAGACCCTCTCCTTATCAGTTGAGATGAAAGATACCTGAATTCCAAGATTCGATAGTAAAAAGTACAATGTCGTCGAATAATAAAACACATTTCTATAATGTACTATACATTTTTATAATATTTTGCTCCTATAATTGTATTTAAATATATTAAGAAAGCCTGTTTTCATATATACGTATGTGGCAATTTTTCATTTCTTGAAAGTTGAATATATAAAATAAATGGAATCTGTAATTCATATATGTTTTAGAATTAAAATTACCTAAATTTTATCAGTATTGTGAGAATTTTAATGAATGAAATACATAAAAATTAATGTCTTGCAAATGAATATTAGTTCATTATTATTTGATTGTGTAGACAAATTATAGTTAAACTTAAAATTCATTGTTTTATTCTTCATTTTGTTTATGATAACAACTTCAAAATTTTTCTTTCTCTTTATTCGATATTAAGTAATGAAAAGCTAATATATCTAGGGAATTAGAATCCGATTATTGGAATTTAATTAATCTTTTTGTCAGCTGTAACTATTACTCAACTGTTATAAATAATCAATATATTGAATTGTTCAACTGAAGTATTATATAGTTAAAGACTATTCAAATATAAAAATATTTTAACTTTTCAAAAAAAGATGGGTATTTCAGGTACGGAAGAAAAGGAACTACACTACCTGCATTAAATTGTAGTTTAAGGTATTTGAAAATGCATTACGGAAAAGCATATATATATTAAAAAAATTCATCTTTTTGATATTTAAATCATGTGGAAAATTATCAATTTAAGGAAATTAATTTAAAACAAAAGAACTCATGGATAAAAAACTACTTATTTATGAAATTGTTTTTTATATCTTAAATATACAATTGCGATTATAAATTAACAATAAATGAATTTTTAATTTATTTGGAGTGAAAATTGAATACGGTAAATCAAATATTATAAATCTCGCTGTACAAACAAACATATTATCTAAAGGGATTGAAACAGCCAGAATAACTCTTTTTGGCGAATTCATTTTCTTGACAAATAAAAAAGTCGCGAAAACGAATGGTAATTCGCCTAGTTTGAATGACAGTTAGCAAATAGACAATTAAGAAGATTGTATAAAATAATTTTAATAATAAAGTGTGAAATATTTTAGAAAAAAGAATGTAAAATAATCTTTGGCATAGTTTTGTCATGTGTAAGAATATACTCAGAAAATGGGTACAGAGTTATTATATCGATTAAATACGAATAAATTGTTCCTTTGCGCTAATAATCTTAAACGTGAAGACTTAAAATCCCTGTTTTTTATTCTATTCTTTTTTATTCTATTTCTCTTGTTTCC
>BMAW01021696.1:0-38634 GCA_019974015.1 Nephila pilipes | reverse complement strand
GGTTATACAGATTTGTTTAGAGAAGCGAGAGTTGTATTCGAAAGAGACGGCTTCACACGAAACAGCATTAAGACTTTGGCATTTAGCGCATGCGTAATTCTCCTGTAACAGAGTCAGTATTGTTATTTAATATCCACCCCCCCACATATACATAATATATATATAATATATATAGATATATATATATATATATATATATACATATATACATATATAATATATATATATATATATATATATATATATTATGTGACATTTTGACATTACTGTAATTGTTTTCAGAAAATGCATGAAAATGAATTACACAATTAGAAATTTTGTTCTGAAATAATTATACTGATTTTTTGTTACAAATGCATCCTTATTTCAATTATTATTGAAATATTTGAATATTAAACACATCAATTATTTAAAATTAAAGAAAAAAAACTGAAACATTAATTCACGCTAATTTGATTACACTTAGCTTATTATTTATAATTTTTATTTATTAGTTCAGAGAAAATAACGTAGAGAATACTGTTTGATTAAACTTCTATTATATGTGTATTACTTTATAAAGTTTAATTTGTTCTAAACGATGTCTCTTCTTTATTCAGGTTATTTTACCAAACGAAAATATAGAGTTAAATCCACTAAAAAGGATGGAAATAAATCTTTAGTAATTGAAAGGAAGGAGAACATGCGCTCGAAGTGGTGCAAGGAATATAACGTTAATTGTGATTTGAAACCTGAAGAGCAAAAGTATCAAGAAATCAAAAGGCAAGTTTTATTTCTATACTTAATTCCAGATATATGGTCTATTAATCTGAAAATCAGGTACAAAATTATTCGATATCATAATTAATTTATCCATGGAACTCTGATTATATTGTAATCTTTTTTTGTACATAATAATGTTTGCTAATCTCAGGTTCTTTGCATAACGTTAATATTGCTTTGATTAATGGAAAAAAAATTGTCGCTTGCTATAACTATACTCCGTATACGACTCTTATATCAATATTGATTTAATTCCCTAAAGAAAAAAAAACACTTTTTTTTATGTAAAGCAATGAAAGTGTAATTTTGTACGACAAAATTAAGCTAACAATAATATTAATATCGATTTTTTTATATTGGAATCCTCTGCGTTCAAGAAAAAACATTTATAATAATATATTTCCTTGATTTCTTTTCATTTTTGTGTGTTTAGGCATTGTTAATATAAATTTACACATTGATATAATTGTTAATTTAAATTTTCATGTTCCTTACTCATGCTATAGTTTTTCCTTTTTTTTTTAATTTTAGGACACACATGTCCTTATTTTACTCTTTAAACTTCACTCTGCAGTTATTATTCTAACATGCGTTTGAATTGATTGATTGTTGCTTAATGTCGTATTTAGAAGCACCACGAGGAGAATTCGCGACGGATCTCGATGTGTATACGATTCCTGAGCGTCGCGCCATTCGCCTTATTCCCCCCTCCCCCCTATGGTACCTTGAGGCTTTTGAGCTCCAACAGATTTAAAGTGCATTAACTCCTTTACATGACGTGTCTTAGTCGGAAACAAGATTCGGACCCTTGATTTTAAGGGAACATTTTGGAAGAGAGTGTGCGATAACTGCATGGTAACCAATATTTAGGCATCGAGAGAGTTTTGAGAAAAAAACTGAACATTTTGAATGAAAATTCACTTTATAATTTCCAAAAATTAATATGCTGTTTTTGTTTTATTGCTTATACAATTTAACAATTATTTCGTTTTGGTTCCTGGAATATTTCATACAGTAAAAAGTTTAACTTATTTGATGATTATGTAGCTTCGTTCCAACTTTAAAAAAAATAATAACTTTATACTTTGTTATATTGTTATTTAAAAAAGAGAAAATTTAATATAGAAATCATTGAAATGTTTTATTTCATAAAATTATGCTCTGCTCTATAACATACGACTGAAACATTATCATTTACAAAAATTAAAAAAAAAAAAAAAAGATATTTTATTTGGAATTATATTAAGAATACAGTGAAAATGCTAAACTTGTATTCACTCAAGAGATATATGATTTCTTTTGGGAAATAAAACATCGAAATCGCAAAATTATAGAAGTATACTATTCTTTAAATTACGTTCATTCAGAATTTGTATTCTTACGATTAAATGTTACACTAGTAAAAGTAAATATCATGGCCAATTCCATGACTAGATGACGAAATAACGGGTTAAATGGGATGCATTAAACGTTATTTCATAAGGTAATCAAGAAAAATAATCAATAAAACATTTACTGTATGGATATTTATTATGACTCTTTTTTTATATAAATTATATAAAAAAAACTGGGGCTGAAACTGAATATCTAACCAGTAACGAATGATCGAGTATTTTTGCACTGTCACTCCATTGTACATGTATATTTATTTTATCAAAGAACATTTTTAACTGAAAAACCAAACAGAAGTAACAAAGCTTAATTGCCTGTTGTAGTAATAATATTTTGACAAACTGAGAATATGCTTTGACAATATGACAAATTTTGTTGTAATAATTCTTTGACAATACATAATAGAACATTTAACAAATAATTTGATACTAGTGATTACTTGAAGGTATATTTTATTTATTTATCTGAACATCAGATTATGATAGAGGCTGATTGAACTGAAATCTAAAAACAGGGAGCTCTTACTGTGTTTCAAAAGTATATTGAAACGGTATTTTTGAGTTTCATTGAAATTTGTTGAGAATTCTAGGAATTAGCAATTGAGCTTACAAGTTTGTTGCTCTAAATGCACAACCTAAGAGTACATGTATCCTTACGTAATCGACTCTAAAAATTTATATCTTTGCATGAAAGTATTAGATTTACATATTTTTTTCTGTATGTTTCCGAGAAATTTGCTTAAATATACAACTTCTCTTAATTTAATACCAGCATTGATTGTGAAGGATTTTTAAGAAGCATTTCCCTTTTTATCTTTTATTAACTAAATATAATTCTGTTTAGTTGTTGAAATTGAAAGTAGGACCTTTTAAAATCCTTCGAAATTGACAAACATATCTTAAAAGAATAAGATCTTTAAAAATGCATTTATTTAATTTCTACTGCATCTAAAATTGAATTACAGTCGATGCTGATTTTCATCACAATCAAAAAATTGATTTAAAAAGAGAGAAATTATTTACATAGTGTTAAATTTGATTATAAAAAAGGAATTTTGAAAAAGTGATTTTTTTTTTATTTATTAGACCAAAATTGTTTTTAATATTTTACAGACATACATTGTTGAAGTTGAATGCTTACCTTTCCTTACAGTGTTTTTATAAGATACCATTTTGATTGAATATATTAAAACTACCATCTGTTCTATTTTTTATAAACATATTATTTACAGAGAGAGTAAAGTTAAAGATAATTGGACAATGACAATGAAGACCGAGGAAGTTTTAGAGATGGAAGAAGAACTCAAAAAGAGGTATGATTATAAGCTTTTGAAAGTTATTTTAATAAATTACTCAATCATTTTATTTTTTTCAAATTTCTAAATTAACGATTTTACTCTTTTTACAAATATAGCTCCAATGTCAGAACTATTCGATCAAAAATATATCTATTGCCTTTTTATTTGACGCGGGAATTTAACTCCATTGCTTTTGCAATTAATTTATTTGAAATATCTATTTATTCATATTTCTTACTAGAAAGTAAATTAATGCATGTATTGGTACTTTTCTATTTCGCCGTTGTGGGCGATAAAGGTGCCAAAAACGATCCAACCGACGCCAAACGGCATATGTGTATATTGTGTGTAATCTCCAATAAATTCTACTAGGCGAGATTTGCGCCGCCGGCCAAATGGAAAAGTTTCTGTTTATTCATATTTAATATGAACATAAAGTCAATCACAGTTTTTTGTACTTCTTATAAAATCATCTACTAATTTTTATAGAGAAATAAATACATTTTATTTTAATAGGATTAATTTTCAGAGCTTCTTTTGAAGTATATATTTATAATGAAACTTGTAAACACCACATTTAAAATTATTATTCTTTTTTATTTTTGCAACTGCTGTTAAAATTTTATATCTATCTTTTTTGATCACTTTTACGAGTACTTCAGTTAGAAATATGCAAAATTCATCATACGTAATAAAGTTTCAAAAATACTTATTCTCCTTCATACAAAAGTTGTTATATTGAATTATCAAAAGCAATTTCATGCATCAGTATTATTCTTATTTTTAGAACTTATTTTATTCTTAAAATTAATATTTACTCATAATCATTTTAATACTTCTTGTGTAATTGATACTTATTAGAAAAATATTTTCTTTCCTTAACATAATTGAAATCTACATCAATTTTCATAATTGTTCTCCTAATACACACTTATATATATAGTTATATATATATATATGTATGTTTATAGGATTTTCAAGTAAATAGTGTACTTCCTCTATTTAATCAATGTTTTAGCATACATAATACCACAAATTGAATGATATACACGATTTATTTCTAAAGGAAGATAATGCATTTCGCTTAACTAAGTTTACTGTGGGGAAATTTCATGTAAAATTAATAAGAAATTAATTTAAACAAATAAAAAACTTTTAATGATTAAAGATTTAATACATAAATGCATTACAATAAAATTTATTTGAAAGGTTTGCTACTTATTTCTGAAATATTGGGAAGCATAATTTCAGCAAGGGAGTAGTTGTATATCACCTAGTTATATGACTAATTCACCGAATGGATCTCAGTTGTATATTCTCATAAAATCCTATCTAGTATTTTATCATAATTACTTACAATTCTTTTGAAAATTGTTATACTGAATATTACTAAAAATACAACAAAAACTTTTTGCACTGAAAATATAAACATTTCCAATAAATGTCGAATTTAGTTTGACATAGAAGTATCATGTTTAATATTATAAACGCAGTTTGAAATTTCTTTGAATTATTATTTCAGTAAAAATAACACAATAAAAAGAAAAAAGCGAATTGCTGTCATCGGTGCAGGTTGTTCAGGAATGGCAGCTGTGGCAATGCTTAAAGAGGAAGGAATGGAACCTGTGTGTTTCGAAAAGACAGACAAACCCGGTGGCACTTGGTGCTATCGCGAGGAAACCATCGAAGGTGTTGCTTCTATTATGCCTACAACAATCATCAATCACAGCAAGGAAATGGGAGCGTACAGTACTTTCCCTCCTCCTAAAGAATTCAATAACTACATGAGACATAATGAGGTTTATGAGTATTTCATAGAATATTGGAGCCAATACGACTGTTTCAGGCACGTTAGAGTTAATATGGATGTTATTAGCGTCAAACGGGCAAAAGATTATGATGAAACAGGAAGATGGAATATCACAGTAAAGAATTTAATGACCAATGAAATCTCAAGAGATGTATATGATGGTGTAATGGTATGTGTTGGCCACATTAATCGACCTAAAATGGGAAATTTCCCTGGACTAGAGAAGTTTAAAGGTAAAATTATGCATACGCATAGTTTAAAAGGTGTTGATGAATTCAAGGGCCAAAAAGTTGTCATAGTTGGAATAGGATGCTCAGCACTCGATGCAGCTGTGGAAACAAGCTGTGTGGCAAAACAGGTAAGGTTACGATAAATTTCTCTAAAGAGTAGTTTCATTTAAAGACCATTACAATAAAATATCGATTACTATTAGTGTTTAAAATGTAAATTAAATAGCTTCTCAGCAGCGGTTCCACATTTTATTTAGAAATCATAAGCATTAAATGTGACGCAGTGTAAAATTCATCTATATAGTAAAATTATTAGATTCATTAATTCTCACAATCACTAAATTTGACCTAATATGTATTCAGCTGGATGTTAAATTAGTTAAAGAAACAAGAATTCATTAATAAATTATGACCATCTAAGGCATTTTTTCAAAACGTTAATGAGTGAAATATATGTATTCATCTCTAACATTACTTAACAATTTCTCTGAAAAAATGCGGAAGAAAATTTGGCTCCAAAGGAAGCAATAAAGAAATAGTTGGTTTTCATTGACCTGGACTAATACATAACGATTTTGATTTTGCTTAACTTAGAGTTTTTATATCATTGAATATAATTTTCTGGATCACGACAAGAAGAGTTCTTAAGAGAATATTGTCTGTCTAAGGAGAAATAAGGCTCGAATAGGTAATTAATGTAGGAAACACATTTTCCAAGCCAAAGTGTTCTAAAAATAATTTAATCATGCATGAAGATAATGAAATTGTGTTTCAAATTTTTTAGCTTTTCTTTAATAGGTTATATCATAACTTTTGGGCAGATGTATTAAATAATTATTTTTCTATCCATAATTTTTCTACCATTATTGATGTTACTGTACCATCAAAAGGCGGTTTCGCTAGGTGTAATTATTTGCTAATGATATACCAGGTGTCATTGCAATGTGTTTGTTCATTAACATCTGGTACTATAGTTGTTCATTGTAATGTTTAGGTAATTATTTTCTTTTTTCATTTCAAGCTTTGAATTGAGAGCTATATTTTGAAGAAAAAATAAATGCTATTTTCTACGTACTTAATTTCATTTCAGTGCAACACAATCACTTGCGTATTTAATTAATACATCTTTACTTTGTTAATATAGCGTACAAAAAATCACATTAGTCAATTGCTCCTTCAAACTATAACGGTCAGCGTTTTCATCGGTAAAGAATGCAAATTGATCCATCGTATAAAATAGCTGAGTTACACTCAACGCATAATTTTATACACCACCAATATTCTAATTTATTTACCTTTATTTCACTTAATCATCCCTTCATGGAACATCAAGTTTCTTAAAAAGAAATTTTAATTACTGTCGAACAAATATATACGAAACAATTAATTTTTTAGGATCATAAATATTCTGAAGTATATTTAATCGTTTTTGTAACAACTATTTTTTCTCTGACCACTTCAATAGGTATATCTCAGCACCAAAACTGGAGCTCACATTATGACTAGAGTTGGACCACGCGGATATCCAATGGATTACGTTCTCCTCAGACGGTACTTAACGGGATTTTTAGACTATTGGCCTCGAGACTGGTGCAGTGAATTTCTCGAAAAGAAATATTTAGATCCGAAATTCGATCATAAAATGTACAACATTCGTCCACAGTACCACATGCTTTCCAAAGATCCTATAATCAATGACCATATTGGATCAAAACTTTTATCCGGGTCTGTCATACTAAAAGGAGATATCAGTTATATTACTGAAACTGGAGTAGTCTTCAAAGGAGATAATCATGAGACAGAAGCCGACTCGATCATTATGGCAACTGGATACACATGGAAATTCCCTTTTTTGGATGAAGATATTATTTTACAAGAAGATGGAAGAATTAAGCTCTATAAGTGTATGTACCCTCCTCACTTGAAACATTCCACATTAGTAATTACGGGTTTTGTGCTGGTTTGGGGACCAGGTTTGCCAGTTGGAGAGATACAGGCTCGATATGCAGCCCACATTTTTTCAGGCAAAGGCCGTTTACCTTCCGTGAAAGCAATGGAAAAAGACATCGAGAGAAGACATAATAGGAATGCTAAATGGTATGCACCGAATGACAAGATGACCATTCGTGTGGATTATATTCAGTATATGGATGAAATAGCATCTCTGTTAGGAGTGAAACCCAATCTACTTAAGTTGTTTTTTACAGATGTAAGATTGTTTTGGAAGCTGTACTGGGGACCTTCTGTTTCATATCAGTATAGATTAAAAGGACCTCACAAGTGGAGAGGTGCAAGAGATGCTATCATGACCACCGAAAATAGACTTCTATATCCCCTTCAGTTAGATCGAGTGAAGGAAGATAAAGAACACAACCGCACACACACTTAACATATGCTGAATGAAGGAAAATGAAAAGGCATAAATTTTAATAAAGAAGGATAGTAAATGCGGAAAAATGGAAGTATGTTAGACAAGTCAATGAAAAACATATAATAATATATTTCTGTAAAAATAAATAATGAAAATTATAAAATTAAGGAAAATCAAGGGAAAAGGTTTAAAGTTAAATTATAATTTTTCTACAAAAATATATATTTATTTTTCCCAGAAGAAATATAAAATTCAATTTCCAATGTCAAATTTCTCTCCATGCCTTGCAGAATATAATATTACTGGAGAAAATGTGTATTTCTACTGCTTCTTGTTGGTGTTTTGTTGTAAACATAAATAAAGAGAAATCAAAATAATACTTATAAATGTTTTCGACATCATTTTTTTACACACGGAAAAGAATATTTATCATTTTTAATAATGATAATATTTTAGACAATTGATATAATATACTATCAATATTTTATACTATACGCCATAATACACAAAGCACCATGTTATATCATTAGTACACTAATATTTCATCGTATCATTATTAAAAGCCAGCATGTGATGTTTGAGTGGTAAAATTATGTTAGCTTTTATTCTTAAAAAGAAATCTAAATTTGTAATTTTATAAATAAATTCTTAAGAATAATAAACACGCAAACTTGTATTTTTATGCAACGTACATTTTTGACATTTTGCGCTCATTTTTGATTTTTCTTTTCGATTTAACCCATCTATTTTAAAAAGCTAAATAAAAATGAATTTCTATATTATTTTGAATCAAAGTTAAAATTAATTAAGTATTACAGAATCTCAGTTTATTTTCAATTCATGCAAATATATTTTGTGATACAAATATTATTCATATATCATGTTATTTATATGATATTACTTATACAGGTTTCCAAAACAATGCTATATTTATCCATTAAAATACATAACTATTTTTTCTTTTTTTTTATTCGACATAAATATTTTATAATAATATTCTTATACGACTATAAATAATACTGAGAATAATGAAGGATCAGCATTTGAATAAGAAAATGTGTTTAAATCTAATAATTGTTCCCAATTTTTTTTCATAATTATGTATCATTTGATAATCAGTGTTTTGTATTAAAAAGTTTATAATACTAGTTATATACGAAATTTTATAACATAGAATATTTTGTTTAAATTTGGTATAAAACATGTTTTTAAATTTAAAATAACTCATAGAGTTATTAGATCCATATTAAACATAATTTGAAATACTCCGAATTTAAATTTCAGTAAATAAAATCTGAATTTTTAAATTTTTTGTGAATCTTGCAACTTTTACTCGCGTTAGATAAGATAAAATATAAAAAGAAATTATAGTAAGTTAGTGGATATCAATATATATTTCTCACTGTAATATCAGTATTATATGATAGTTTATAAATGTGAATAATTTTCCATGTCTTAAAATTAGACGTTTGAATCAAATTTGTAATGTAAAATAAAATTTATATTTTACATAATTATGAATAAAACTTTCTAATTTCTCTAGAAATTTTCTAAGTAATTCACATGTTTCGTAAAAATATTTTAGAAAATGAAAGATATTTTTTAATAAATGAGTTATGTTATAATGTCTATTCCGTATCACTGACATCACATGAAGAAAGGTGATAATTTATTTTGAACACTACTTTTATTTTCGACAGAAATTTGCAAGAAGTTTTCAAACAGAAATTTACTTCCTCTATTGCCTCCGCTCCTATGTTGCCATCTTAAATTTTTTTTTTTTTTTAAATAAAATTTTATGATGTTGACAACATAATTTTTGATAACTTTTTATGATTAATTTTTTAATATTATAAATATCACTATATATTATCGGTACAGCAAAACCACAATATTTCAACATGTGATGATATAACGAATATAAGGAATAATTTAAGAACTACGCGAAATAGTAAATTTTTCTTATTTAATAAAATTGAGTAGTTTATTATCAAACGTATAACATAGTATTTGTTTTAAGAAAGCCTTTCACTAAAATTTATATTAGAACATATACAAAAATTTTCCAAAAGTTATGCAAAAACAGGTGCATCTAAAAATGTGAATTAATTGAAGGAAATAATTGCATATATAAGATCGTTTATTATTCTATACAAATGCAAAATAATTTAATTTAGTCCAGCGCTTTTATTTTATTAAGATATTGTAAACCACAATATTTAAATTTGTGATTGCCTAAAACTCGATTATAGTGATTTGAATTTAAAACGTACAAAACAGTGAACGTATAGTTTATGCGTGTATTATTTAATAAAATGGTAATGGTTATTTCAAACATATGTATTTAACTTAATTCGCAATTGTGTAAAGATTTTCTTTAGCTTTTTGATAAAAATAATAAATAGGTGATATTTTGCTCGAAGAATTTTTTATTTGTTTTTATATTAATAAAATAAATAAATGTACCTCGGTTCATTTGACATTTAGTTTGAAAATGAGATAAAACAATAAAAGAATATGTAGTTCACGTATAAAATAATAACATGAAAAATATTTAATTGGTTAAATAAAAATGTTAATTTTAAATATACATTTCTTTAACATCAAAGGCTAAATAAAAACAATAAGCTAGATATATTTCATTACCACAGGCTATGTGACAAATTTCTTTAAGGCTCATTGAGTTTATATCACCAGTGCTTCCAAATGAAATAAAAATAAAGTATATGAGTGCTTACAACGTCTCTTTTCTTATACTTCAGAAAAAAAATGTTCTTAACACTATATTTTTTTCATCATTACGCAAAAGATATGGTAATAGTTAATTGCTATTTCATCTTTTTTTCTTAATATATATATATATATATATATATATATATGCTATTATATATATATATATATATATATATATATATATATATAAGATGACACACAAGAAGAGGACATTTTTGGAATTTCAGAAATACTACTTGTTAAGTCAACAAAACCTTAATTTCACTTTTTATCACTAGTCATAAATGGCAAAAATGGATACATTGTCTAAATAGAAAATACATCGATAGAAAATTTAGAGCACATATATAGTTCACTAAATAGATGTCTTTATCTTTTGTAATTTTTTTTTTTTTTTTTTGGTTTTCATACTTTATTTTCTTAATATAAAGATTATTTTCCATAAGTTTATTTATTAATTTTTTTTCATTTTTTTCCATTCACTGGTTAATTCGATTTTTCAATATCCTAGAATAACTGTGATCCCAATTTATTGAATTTAGCGAGGTCGTGCTGTGTGTATAATATAAAATACTAATAATTTATAAAGTATTTATCTTTATCAAGTATTTCGTCTTTTAAGTATTTTATACTGTCTACGTAGCAGAAATGTATTCAAGAGGAAATGTATGTAAGAAAAAATCTTTGAAAATTAGTATCCTTTTACGTTATTAGTTAGTAACCACACTAATCTCTCTTAGGAGATATTTAATAAGTTATTTCTGGCAGTAACTTCAAAACGGAAGAATTTCTTATAAATGAGAGTAACCTTTGTAGCAAACACTTGAACTTTTAGTCAGTTACTTGTTAGTGCTCTTATTAACATCTTCAGGTTGTATCATTATCGCAAAACATATGTATTCATTCTAATTCGAAATCTTAAAAAGTAATTTTATTAACTTTTTATGACTACGATGGTTATTCATATGATTAAGATGTAGAGGCGGTAACCTTGTGATAATGGTCGTGGACTTACAGCCGGCGGTTTTCGTCGAATAGTGAGTTTGAGCCCTGATGCAATTAAAGACCTTCCATGAAATTGGAGCTGATGCATGAAAAATCTGTCGAGGCTCTTTGACAAAAAAATAATATTTTTTTTAATATGTATATCATTAAATAGTGAAACTTTTTATCTTCCCCACGACGCATCATACTTGTTCAGCAAAATAATAATAATTATTATTATAATAAATAAATAAAATAAAATAAAATAAAAAAATATAAAAAAATTAAAAAATAAATTTAAATATAAATAAAAAATGGTAAAATAAAATAAAGATAAATAAATAAAAATGTTGGATTCGTTTTATTCTTTCTTATAGCATTTCGCAACTTGTTGATCATTTAAAACGTTGACAAATGATAACAAGCCTTTCTCGTTACGTGATTTCTGAGTTAATGATCTACATATATTATTACTTGTACCTAAGTTTACGTTTTCCAATTTTCTTACGGTTGAAGAACTGGCAATAGTAAAGTTACTAGCTGCTGATTTTTACAATTTTTAACTATTGTTAACTGTTTTTAAATATTGGTGAAAATATAAGGCTCTTTTGCGCCACATATTCTATAAAAACTATCAGCCATTTTTAAATATTTTTCGTGTATCTTGTCTTGTACACAGACATACACACATACTTAGATTACATTACATTTTCTTTAACAAATAGTATTTTTCTCTGTAGTAAAGCTGCAATGTCATGGAACGATGAACCAAAATCCTGATAGGCTATGATCCTCTTGCAATCAATTTTTTCTTCTACGGGTGAAATTTCCTCTTCTTTAGTATGAGTAAGAAAACCAAGGTTCGTAGAGAAAACCAAGGTTCGTAGAGAAAACCAAGGCTTGAGGTGATTTCCGAAAAAAGAAACCCATTATGTAATCTTCCTCCTTATACAGACTAAGCAGATGGTGTTATTCCTCCCTGAGATTTTTTGACATGTTTAAGAGTTGTATATCCCAGCATATTTACCTCTCATGCAATGTTGACGTGTGTAATTTTTCGCCTTTGTAGTGCGACAATTTTAATAACCAAAACACTATTTTTGTTTTCTTATTAAGATAATAATGACCTCAAATGTAAGATGGAAAACAAGGTTTTTGCATACAGAATCAAGTATTTAATTTGAGTTATCAACTTAGCTTCTTTTCTTCTCGTTGCATTGTTACTAATAAGTTTATCTATGACATCGATTTAATAATTCTTAAGTGTTAATCATCACTTACCTAGAAATAGGGATGATCTGTTATCTTTAGGATGGTAATAGATATTTATTGAAATGTTTGGTGCACCAGCACATATACGAAGAGAAATAATTCTAACAGCCATGCTTTTCTATAATTAAAAATTCCTTCGTATTTCAAAGAACACTTGATGGTCTATCTTTTCTGTACAAATATATAGGTTCTTCAAACAAAAATGATGTTTATGACTTTAAAATTATTTCTTTAAAAATAAATACCCAAATTAGTTTTTTTTATACATATCTATTTTGCAAGTATGTATACACTCGGTATAGGAAATACGAGTACATATTTAAACTAATTGTTATTTGATTAAAAAAAGGTGGAATCCTAAGTAAAAATTAAAGGGTTCAAAATACGATTCATAAAACCAATTCATTTATTTGTTTGTATTTTAAGGTTATGCTAGTTTTTAAAAATAGAAATGAAGAGAAAGTGATACGATTGTTTGTAATAGCGATTTTTTTCAAAAAAAAAAAAAAAAAAGAATTATTGGATCCTAGTTGTTAACTGTTTCACTGAAAATGAATGAAAATAAGTTAATAGTCAATTATGTTATCTGAAGCCTTGAAAAATAAGGAAAGTTACAAAATATATCACTTTCCTAATTTCAACAGCATAAAAATGTTTAAGCAACTCTAAGTACTTTGAACTCTAATATTTATTTTCTTTACGATTATCAACTAATGCAAATTATCCCTTCACATGTAAGCTTCATTTTAAAAATAATACTTTTTTTAAAGAAAACTACAGCAAAAAATGGTTATAAAACTTACAAAGTCTTATGGAATACATAGGATCAATATCGTAAGTAAATTTCAAAATTTAAATAATATTTAAGAGATTTTCGGCACATATTACCACACTAAAAAAGTTTAAATTCCGAATAAAAAATCCAATGTGAAAATAACGTCAAAATATGTAAGCTTGTAAATCTGATCCGTATCAGCTGCACATTATATATAAAAATTTTGTTTTTAAATATTTTAATTTAAAAACAAGCAACTCATTCATTTCACTATTATCTCTAATTCCTTTTATGCATTTTCAGAAAAATATCACAAAAAGTTTAATGTCTATTATTAATTAGGCTAATAATTAGCTTAATGTTAACAAAAAGGTCAATGTCTTAAGTGGGGTGTTTTGGCGTACCAGGTCAATATGGCACCAGATCAGTTTGAGCGTACCAAATCACTTTTCAATTTTAAATTATTTCTTTTTTACATTTAGCTTAAATGTATTACATTTAATAATTTATAGTTTGCTTTAATGTTAATTACGTTTAGCTTAAATATATTCAATTTAATTTATCTTTTCTTTTAATTTTAATATAAGTGAAGTTTACTATTGTCCATATCTTGATACATCACTTTTACATTATTTTTTTATATTTAATAGAGAAATTTAATAATAATTATATAAAAAAGTGCACCTTGCGTGGAGAATTTTTTTTTTTTTGAAAAACTTTGCATTTAACATTTCTTTCAAACTGTTATATCCATCGCCACAGATTTTTTTCTCTTTATATTTCATTTTTGATACAGAAATAAGAGAGGTAGATACTGTGTAATTGAATAACAAAACACGCTTTTTCATTAATTTTAAATAACTACCTAAGTTCTGTGATAGTCTTACTTGAAACGATTTTTCCATTATTTTATTATTAAATTACCTTGTTATTATTTTATTGGATTTACTGTTTTCAGCTTTCTATGATTAACAACAAAATTTCTGTACGTTTTCGTTAAAAGGTTTTCAGCTCTCTGATAGTGACGATTATTTTTTATACATTCCCAATACAGATCAAACGAAATCTAATAATTACTAAATTACATATGAGAAATCACGCACATGAACCTTAATATATGATAGATGCATTAATAACACATTGATAAAGTTATTCAAATATCCTATGTAAGGTCCATAAATTAAAAACAGAAATATGTAGCAATCGTTTTTATCAGAATGCATTTCATACAAGATGATATATATTAATATTCTAGAATAACTCCTGAACACTTTAATACATATATGTTTACAATGGGAATATGTTATAATACGATATGTTATATAATGTAGATTTGAGGTACTGTATGCAACGCATATTTTATATTTATATAATATACATTGAAGCAAATTGAAAATAGCGCACCAAGAAGGAAGCGATCTACAATCGCGAAACTTTACAAAGTGGTTGAATGATGCCTAATATAGAAATGATCCAACTTTGGTGCCATTGCTCATGATGGCACACCCTGCAGTGGCGGTGGTCTTATATATACCAACGCACCGATCTTATATAAACCGTCAAATAATGGAAGATTCATGAACGTAACGACACTAAGAGGATTTTAGTAAGCGAAGAATAACTGCTAGACTTGTGAGAAGCCATTTTATATGGTTAAGTGAGTTTGAGAAAAGCCTGATCAACGGCATCAAAATCGCAGACTGGTCGATGCTCGCCAGGTAGTTCGAAAAGTTTTATCAATATGTTGTGTGAAGTGGACAGGAGATGGTAATGACATGCAAAGAACCGGGTCAACCAGGAAGATAACAATGCGAGAGGATCAAAGGATCCTAAAACGGCAAGCTCTCGCGGATTTCACAGTAACTTATTATACGATACAATCAGATGTAGGACTGGCAGTTATTCACAAACCATTTCTAGACGCCTTGTGGAAGCTAATAAGCAATCCAAGTGCCCTTTTCATGTACTGCCATTAACACCAAAACATCGATGATTCCATTTACAATGGTGCTAAGCCAGAGTGACATGTGATGACAAAGATTGGCAAAACGTGGTGTTTAGTGATGTATCTTGATTCGTTTCTGGTGCAGATAGTAATCGTACGGATGTTGTTGGTACAATAGTTAACAGTATAACTTCACCCATGGCTTCACGAGACACATTTCCACACAGGAATAAAGGTTTGGGGTTCATAGCGTATGATAGACGGTTCACTCTAATTATGGTACGTGGGACCTGAACGGATCAGCGTTATGTTGATAACATTCTCTACCCCAAAGGGAACCTATCCTAGATAGTCTTCAGGGGCACTTTATCAGCAAGATTTAGAGATGGTTGCTCAAAATTTGTGTGCCTATCTGCCTCCTGACTACATCGGACGACTAATCAACTCAATGCCACACCCTATTGTGGCATGTATTGCTGCAGGAGCGGCTCGACGTGCTATTGAACTTGTATTGTATTTGTCTAAATGTGTACACTGTATTTATTCATTGCCTTGATTTTGGTGTCAAGTAAATATTTAATTTATATCATTCTGTGTATTAAACTTAATTTCAATTCAAAGCTCCCAATTTGGTGAGCTATTTCCAATACTATTGAGCTTACATAATATAGGTATTATGTATTATTAATATTGTATATTCTGTTGCATGGGAAAGGTAATTAAATTACAAAAATATCTTTTATCCTTCTATAAACCCTAAAGTAAACCATATATGTAATTGAGATAATGGCTGTGTATATTATGTTTAATTTGTAATATTTTTTTTTTATTTCAGGAAAAAAATACTCTATTTATTTCTTATAACACTTGAAATATATTTCCTTTCTTTTATATTGAAAAAAGGAGAAGCATTTTAAAAAGAAAAACATAGTTGTGATTAGTTGTAAGCTTAAATTACGAGTACCTTCGCCAATGCTCCCTGTGTTGTTCTTAAGTATAATATTAAAAACCAAGGAAACATACAATCAGTTTATGTAAGCTTTTATTAAAATGAAAAAAAATCATGTTATATTTCAAACCTAACTGAGAACTCCACTTTCTTATTTAAAGTTTAAAATAAATTTTTGTATATCTACACGGGGATTTTTAAGGTTTATTATAACTACAAAATAAATATGAAGTAGGTGGATAGATGAATATTGATTGAATTATCTATGTAGGTTTTCATCATAAAAAACAGAAATGAAAAGAAACTGTAAAATTTCTGTTTAAAAGCACTGTATTTTGAGGACACATTACCATTTTTAGGACGAAAATAAAAATAATTAAAGGATGCACTAAATTAGTTTAATTACTTTGAAATTGTATCTTTTCGATCCAAGTTTAAATTTGATGTTACTTTCTCAACTATAGACATAGATTTTTTGATGAACAATCCACGCCGTTACTCTCTGATCTTGCAATTTTTCAATAATCTTGTATTTCTGCAAATTGCCGTGATCTGATATTTTAAAACAATGAAGTGTAAATGCACCACTTTCAGCATACAGTTGACTTCCTATACAATTCGTACATGAAGCAAGCAGCGACTACATCATATTAAAAAATTGCATAAAAGCTGCTTTGAATTTCTTCTTTAGTGAGTGTTTCTAACATTTTGTCTACCATCTATGTATGACAAAGTAATTCAAACTTAATTTCAAGTAACAATAAATGCAATTAAACTAACTTTGATTTAATCAGATATAAACTTCCATAAAAGTGTCTAACGATTTTTATAAAGAAATGAAATAATAATTATAAATGAATTTTTTTTAGATTCATTGATTCTCCCAAAAAGAAAATTGCAGTTATTGGTGGTGGTTTTACTGGTACTTATTCTGTGGCAACTCTTTTAGAAGAAGGTAGCTTCGAACCGATATGCTTTGAGAAAACTGACAAAATTGGAGGAACATGGTACTATAGGGAAGAATCTGTAGAAGCCGTTGCTTCTATTATGCCTACAACCATCATCAACCACAGCAAAGAAATGGGAGCTATTAGCAACTTCCCACCAAAGAAAGAATACAATAACTATATGAGGCATTATGAACTTTATCAATACTCAATGGAATTCATACGATCAAGAGGTGTTGAGAAGTACATCCAATGCAATACAGAAGTTGTGGAATGTCGCAGGACTCATGATTATGAAGAAACAGGTAGATGGGTTGTAACTACTAGGAATACAATTTCTAAGGAATCTACCACTGATGTTTATGACGGAGTTTTGGTGTGTGTTGGACATATAAACAAACCAAAGATACCAGTATATTCCAATCAAGAAAAATTCAGAGGACCTATTTCGCATACTCATTGTTTGAAGGGGGTTGAAAAATATCGGAACAAAACAGTTGTTGTGGTAGGCATGGGATGTTCTGGATTGGATGCAGCCGTTGAATGCAGTAACGTTGCAAAACAAGTATGTCCAATTGTATTATTCAGTAAAGTATATAAATGCTTAAATTATCGCAATTTTTATAATTAATTTTATAAGATTACAATTAGCGAAACAATTGTGTATTATATTAATGGGTACTTTATAATTTTTATTTTTTTTCTCGTCATCGTGTACCACAATAATTTATTTTGCATACAAATACTTGTATTAGCTAAAATAGCTTTTAAGCTCTAGAATAAAACTAGAGAAATTCAATTAATTATCATAAGAAAAATTAAGTAATTAAATGTCTTATATTTGCACTAATATCTGGAAGACAAATTCAAAGAAACCTTAATATTTTGATATTTTCTTGGTCCTGCAAGATAATACATAACAATACCCACGCACTCATTTTTGTTTTAAATATAATATAAATGCATAGACTGACCATTATATGTTCTCATTCATTATATGATATATATATATATATATATATATATATATATATGACATTTAATCACTTCTTTAAAATTAAATAAATTTAGAATGTATTGATTTTGATGAAATATATTTCAAAAGTAAAATGGATGCTGATCATTTTTATAAAATGCGACAACGTAATTTTTATAGCAATACATTGAAACAGTAGGAACAAAAAACTAATGCTCTCTTTTTTATTATTTTTTTTTTCTAAATTAAAAATTGCAATTTAAAATTTATTTGGAAAATAATTATAAAAAACATTTTTTATTGATAGAAAAAGTTAATTGTTTACCCAAAAATTCATAACACCCAAATTTTCATTATATACAAAGCCGAAATATTTTTTGATTCAAATTATGATAATCACAGTTATCATCCGAAAAAATATATTTAGAAAATTAATATTCCTTTCTAAAACAGATTTTATTATTATATAAAAAAATTTGATTTGTTCTATAGATACTTAAATGTTCTATTTAATTATCACACATCTGTTTTTGTTAACGTATTAAAATATAAAATATATATACAAAATAATTCTGAATGGAAAACAATTGATTCCTTTTTATAGATTTTATTAAAGGGAATTGTCACTTAAAGAAGTTTACCTTAATATAATACATTCTTAAATGATGTAACAAATAATAAGTTTTTTTTTAATTTTTCAGGTCTATCTTAGTACTAGATCTGGAGCCCATGTTATCAACCGTGTAGGGCCATATGGATATCCTTTTGACTACACACTGCTCCGACGCTATATTTATTTCTTACTAGATATACTTCCATACAATTATGTTAGTTGGCTCTTCGAATCCTTATATTTAGATCCACAGTTCAGTCAAAATCTGTATTTAATCAAACCTAAATATCATATGCTGTCCAAAGATCCAGTTCTCAACGACCACATTGGATCAAAATTACTTTCTGGTTCTGTGAAAATGAAACCTGATATCAAAAGCTTTACGGAGGATGGCGTCATTTTCGAAGAGGAATCGGAGGTTACTAAAGCAGATTTTGTTATCATGGCTACAGGGTATACATGGAAATTTCCATTCCTTGAAGAAGGCATTATAGTTCAGAAGGAAGGCATAATCAATCTGTATAAGTGTATCTTCCCTCCTCATCTAACTCATTCAACGCTGGCAGTCTTGGGATTTATTCTACCATTTGGACCAGGCTTCCCTCTTGGAGAACTCCAATGTCGATGGGCAGTTCAAGTTTTAGCTAGTAAGTGCAAGTTACCAACAGTAAAAATAATGATGAAAGATATTATGGATCGGCATGCAGCGAATTCAAAAAGGTATACGCCCAGTGAGAAAATGTCGATTCGTGTAGATTTCATTTCTTATTGTGATGATATAGCCTCCCAATTCGGCGCGAAGCCCAACTTTTTAAAGATGTTTTTTACCGATCCAAGACTATACTTTAAGTTAATGTTTGGACCAAGTCTTTCATATCAATATAGACTTCAAGGTCCCCATGCATGGGATGGAGCAAGAGAAGCTATAATGACCAGCAAAGATAGGATGTTATGGCCATTGACACATAGAGACTCAAATGCCGTAGATGAAAACATGTTCACATCAATTTTCAAAAAAGTTCTCAGACTAGCATTTTTTTAATCCAAATGGAATTTTTTTTTATTTTCATGTAAACAAAGTCTGAAATGATATTTTTAAAATAATATGTATATTTTATTTCAAATTTTACTTTCCAATACCTGTGAATGATATGTTTGCCTAAAATCGAGTTATTTAAAATATATAACTTGACAAAAACTGTGGCTACAACCAGTAGACTTTTTCGGTTATTTGAGTTTATTTTCGAGAAATGATATTATATCAGTTACTAACACGAATCATTTATTAAAACAGTTTTTAAAAATATTTATTAATTATTCAACTTTATTTTAATTAAATTCAGATTTTGATAATAATTATTCCAATTTAATTCAACTGCATATGATAAAAAATTCAAATTCAGTAATTTTATAATCATATAGTATGAATATATTATTATAAAGTAATAACTTCATTTTGCTAAACTTTGGTGACATACAATCAATTCAAAATGTATACAGATTCAACAAAATTGCACATTTCACCCAAACAATATTTCTCTATTTTCAACTCTCATTTGTTGATTATCAGTTTTTACCATTTTCATTTTCTCTGTCTAGGTCTCAATTTATATAAAATTTTGGCACAGAGACTCTTGCGAAATATGCCCTAATTCTCACTCATTCATTCTAGCATGTTACAAATTATTTAGTTCAAAATATTACTTAAATGATGGTCTAGTTATAATTTTCATACAGTTATATATTGTATAATAAGTGTCTTATTTACTTGTTTTTGAAATTTACGTCAAGTTCCATCATATTTATTTAGATTTGAGTTCAAAAGTAATCTTAATAGCGATTTATAATACATTTAAAGAATCCTATATCATAACGATTTCGTACAAATGAAATCCCATATAACTTCCTGTAAACACTTACTGCAACTAAAGAAGAATAAACGCATTTTAATTCACTCCTTAAAGATATTATAGATATTTATCGGATGCATATGCTGCAGAAAAATATGTTGAATAATAAAGAAATAATCTCATTTCTATCTGACTCAACATATTCGGAATTCTATTATATAGAGTCATTGATTCTTTTACTTAACGTTTATTTACATCGCACTTAGAAACAACTATAGGATAATTGGTGGCGATCCTCGTAATTTTGGAATACGACGAGGATGACACCTGAGCTGGTAATACCCTTTCAAACTACCACACCTATAGGAAGATCTCAACCTATTTACAGTGCATCAGCCCCTCTATACGGCTGGTCTTCATTGATATCGAGGTTCGATCCCACTCCGCGACGGAAACAACTCTAACCGCGAGTTCGTAAGCATGACCATTAAGTTACAGTGATCATATATGTTGACCCAAATTGTGCGGCAAACCGCCAAAAAATTTAGATAATCCTTTTTTTATGCATTTTACTAAAATGTATGTAGAAAGATGTAAATAAATTAATATATTTACTGTCATATATTCTACGGTATCATATTTTAAAGTTAATTTAAGTATGTACACATGTGTGTATATATTATTTCGAGAATATTTGAATTTATGCGCATATAGATATGTTGAAAATACAAAACAATGAACAGAACACAAAGTATGTATTATCATGAAAAGTACTTTTTTTCCGTTGGAATATTTTATACAAATGTATTTTATGCTATGGGACGTCATAAAGTAATAGAAAAATATCTTTCAATACAAATATTTTGACTTAATTGTCGAAATCAATAGCCAAAATTGTCAAAAAAAATCAAAATAACCTTACACTGTGAATGATTAGATTAATAGAAAATGTGGTAACTCTGAATATGTAATCAAAGTATTCTATGTAATTTATAAAAGGTTAAATCTGTAACACCTAAAATGCAGTCATTATCTTTCCAAGAAGAATCACTATAGTCTATCGTGAAGGAGAATATTTATTAGATTGGCCAGTGGAATATCTTTCACTGATATCTTCATTAACTTTGATTTCCTGAAATGAATGATTACGAGCATGAATAACAGCAATATATGCAATGTATCTGACATTTTATGACAAGCAGTCACTTTAAATTCTAATGATAATTATTAGTGTGTCATTACATAAACATATTTCATACATAAACTGGGGTCCAAAAGTTACACTTAATTGATAATTATATGAATAATCAAAGAAATTCAAGTTCAGACTGTGGGAAATGTGATTTACTTGTATATAATTGTTATAAAGTAAGAAAACAATACATAAGAACGATAATATTCTAATTTATCATCAAAAGAAACAATTTGAATCGTAACTAAGCATAGGAAGAACTCGATAATACTTCAGTTTAATAAGGTTTATAGTCACCTTTCACAATCAAAATCGCTGCACTTTGATTTCTTACATTTGTTATGACATTGTTGAATAGTTGTGAGCTTAAAGAGTTCCAGACATTACAGCGAGATCTTTTCAGTTTTGGAACTGAGCGTAGTGGGTGACAAAAACAATAAGCTGCCTCTCAAGCATATTCCACATCCATCGAAAGTATTCACATAAGGTGAGTGAGCTGATTAGTGCATGTGTTGGATATTTTCCATTTAGAGGAAAAGTCGTGGATAAGGCTCACACTGTTACAAGGTGCATTGTCATTCATAAATAAGAAATCGGGACCAACACCATCACCAAATAGTTACACATAAGACTCAAGAGCTGCTTATTTATATCTTAAATCCCATCTCAAAAATATGGAAATCAGTCTTACCTTTGCTCAAACCTTTATTCTAATGGAAAACGATGTCTTTCCGGTTTTTTTCCCGGAGGAAAACGAGTTCTATGTTCTCATCATATTTAAGTCTAGGAAAATCATTGTTCAGATCTAAGTCATATTCATCATTGAACTTCGTATTTATCCAAACATATTCAATTGCATTTTCATTTTTTAAGTGTCTTAAATTCCAATATTGATGTTCAAAAATCTTGTTTAGACGAGCGCATTTATATATGAGGGTAAAACAAGCTGCAAGTTGTCTGACATTGAGGAAAACACAATTGAATCTCCTGTAAGAAATTTGTTTGGAAATTCACTAACCTATGAGTGATGGGAGTGCTGAATACAGTTCTCAGGAACAACTGTCCTTCTATAGTCGGGCATTTATTGTCAGATATTGGTCTTATAACGGTTATATAGATAACGGTTGGGACTCTTGGCTAAGGTGACCAGATTTTACATTCGAAAAGCGGGACACCATTGACAGGAGGAGGGGTGTTATTGATTAAAAATTTGGTACCTAAAAATACTTACATTTGGCATCTAAATAAATTAATTACCTAAATCATCTGAACAGCTTACTGGTTGACATCATTTGTTTAACTAGCACTAGCATGCTGTGTAATGTGTATCTCATGAGAGACATTTACAAAAATAAATATGTGAAGGTGTTACTTCGTGGGCTACCGACAAACTCCTTACACCCTGACCTTTCTCCTCTCTAAAATTTCCCGCCGTTTCAAATGTTTGTATAAGATATAATTCCTTTGCAACAATGTTCCAAATGAGGCTAGACATGTCGCCATAGGAATAAAATCTGTGGAAGTGTACAAAGTGTTCTCCATTTTACAGCTACAAAATGTTTTCGCTGCCAATGCCGAAAAATGCCACTGCTCATTAAATTCAAATAATGGTGATCATATTATAGCAACTGATCAAGGCAAACTTTGATAATCAGTTCCTAACAATTATTTTTATTATTAAAGTTCTACAAAATAAAACTTACAAAAATAATATAAAGTTTATATCCTGGGGAAATAGTTACATGGAAGCCAAAAACCGTATATTCCCTTCCCGTTCTCTAGCTTGACGAGCATACTTTCTAAAAATCGGGACATTCTTAAGATCCCACGGGACGCGGGATAAATTGTTAAAAATCGGGACTGTCCCAATAAATGCGAGATGTATGGTCACCTTACTCTTGGCATACCTAGTTCTATAAATCGGTTATTATTTACCGCAATTTAAAACCTCTGTCACAGTCTTGAGGTTGCACAGAACTCAAGGCATTTCGATTTGGAATCATCAGTATTAAAAGATTCCAAAATTTTTCCTTTCATAAATACGTAAAGGTGACGTTTTTGCTTCTTCATTCAATCATTAACAACATTCCTTTGCAAATGAATTGTATTATACTTCTTTGAACTGTTTACGTTGGATGTGAAAAAGATTTCGTTGTAAATACAGGGTGATTCTCTCAAAATGATTCATCCGATTTCAAAATTCTATAATTTTAAAAAGCGAGCTACACCGAATAAGTAACACATGAATACAAAAGAAAATACGGTAGTTTATTTTTGAAAATGTTCTTTATAATTTCATTGAGTTACACGTATAATGTAAATTCGAAAATCAACTGTCTGCCCTCTCCTGACTTAAACATCACACTAACGGGAGGACTATGCGCCTCGACAGATTTAGAGTGCATCAGTACCCGCTACACAGTGGGTCTTTAGTTGCATAGACTCCAATCCACGACTCAACAAAACTACCAGCCGCGAGTCCGATGCCTTAACCAGTAGGCTATCGCAGTCAGTTTTAAGTTCTGAATGAAAAAAAGTTAAAATAAGCAATCACGGACCTTACGAAAAATAGAGCAAGAACTAAGAATAAAAATTAAGCAGTGAATTAAAAGACGATACCTATTCTTTTAAATGTAGCAATTAAATTGAAATAAAATAATTTACAGGATTCCATTTATCGCAAACACAAGTTGCAAAGTATGCTCACTTTTTACTTCAATATAAAAAAAACAGCACATTTTTTTAAAACAAAATTGCTGTATTATTTTTGTATTTATTTTCGTCTAAATCTTTTAGTCATTTATCATAAACAAATATATTTATCTTATCATCTATTAAACACTAGAAAAACTGCGTATTTCGAAATATCATCTTTCTCTCTAGGATGGAAAACGTTTTTCTGTTAATCTGATTGTGGAACAAAAAAACAACTTGAAGGTTAACTTTATATATATATATATATAAAGTATTAATGTTAGATAAATATAATATAAAATTATTGTAAATAACAAATTATAACAATCAAAAAACGAAATCAATATAAAATTATCAGAAGCACCACATTATAAATATCACAACACTAAATAAAATAATAGATGATTAATCTAAAAGTTAAAAATTCCGATTTAAACATGCTATTAAAATTTTAACTATGCAAAATATTATGAGGTATAGAAGCCAAAAAATTATATAAATACGATATAAATTTATACGTTATAAGATCAAGACACGCGAATTAGTTTAATAAAAACAAAACTACATACTTAAACACTTACATAGAAGTTATGTGAACTTAATTTAACAAAAAATACGAAGCAAATTTTGAAAGAAAAGAATTGAGAAAAATTAAAATACAGAGATCTAACTATTTAAATATCATCACAAATCAACATAAATACATTAGTAGTTAATACCGATAATTAGAATTATCATTAATATTTGACACTGAGAACAAGAAAACCTTCCAATAACGAACTGTAATTCTATAGAAGGAAAACCAAACAAAAGAAAGATGCAAACACTTTCGTACAATAATAAGAAAGTCGTTAACATTGAAAATAATCTATACTTATTTGTACACAATTAAAAAAAAAACTAACAAAATTTATATAACTTATATCTCCATTAACCAATCTGAAGTTCACAAACATTCCATTATGGCAATAAAATGGTTTAAATATACAGGACTAAAGAAATTTTCACTAAGCTATTTTTAATCTAACAAAATTTAAATATGATATATTTAAAAATTTATAATATCTAAAAACTCAAATTAGATAATGGTGAATTTTTTCAGTAACTGAGCCAACTAAAAATCTTTTTAAACAACATTTAAAAAAATCGCAAAATTGGCAGTGGTAAATATATATGTAGTCAGCTGATGGCAAAGTATAAAATTATAAAATAATTACTATCAGAAACTAAACCAAAAACAATACTTATATGCCAAATATATAAAGAAATAACAGAAGATGGTATAAAAGCAAGTAATAACATGTGAGAAATTTCACAAATCTCAAAGAAATTATGAAATTAATTATCATAGTTATAAGAAAGCAAGTAAAATTAATAAAAATATTATTGGTCCACAATCTAGAAAAAAAAATAAAAATAAAAAATTACACTACAGAACACTTAAGAAATAGCTTGATATACCTAAAAACTTATGAACCAATAAATAATGGCAAAAAGATAAAATTCAAAACATAAACAAGAACAAATCAAAGCATGTAAAGCAAAGAAAAGTTAAAATCATAACGAAAATGAAATATAATATTCTTATATTCAGTATCTGATATTAGATTGATTCAGAATCTGATTCAGTAAGAATTACTGGTTAAACACTGTTTTACGGAAACTTAAGAAACTGTTCAGAAAAATGTTATTAGCAAAATGGATATTTCGTAAATTAACACACACTCTCTCTCACACGCACAAACACACACACACACACACACATATATATATATATATATATATATATATATATATATATACATGTGCGTGTGTTCTTCATATATATATCAATATTTTTTTTTTTTTAAAAAAAACAGATTTTATATATTGGATATAATAAGATAAAGGACATTCATAACAATAAATAAACCAGTACAGTAAGATTTATTAGTTAAAAACTAATAAAACTTACATGAGACCCCAAGAGAAACATCAACTTTCACCCAAATCTTAACTGTAAAATAAATTTAAGTGAAACAGTTTTAGCTCCAAAAGAAGGTTGATGCTACCACCGGAAATTCAAGACAATACCTCCTATAAGATCCAAAGTGTTTAAAGGTAAGACAATTTATAAAAACATTAAATCAAAAAACAATAAAGAAAAAGGTAGAGAGGAAACTAATATTTATTGATATTAATATATTTTAAATTAATTTATATTTAGTGGTAGTTCGACTTTAGGCAAATGTTTTAAACTTATCGAAGTTGATGTGAATATTCAGTGTAACAGTATCAAATCTAAAATAAAAAGTAAAAGATGATTTTAAACCATTCCTAAAATTATTTATGACTAATGATCACTCCTTTGGTGGTACTGTAAGTATCTCAAAGAAAAATATAACCTATTTTATCATATATGCTGTTAGAAACTTGATTATCTTCCTTATCTAAGGAAAATCAAATAAGATTCTGCATTAGTTACATTATTATTAGTTTGCCATAAATATAAATGCTCTGGATAAAAAGGATAATAAAATAATAAAAAAATGTAATATCTTTATATAACACATCGATCAATAACTCCAGAGACTAACAGAGATGGCGCTCGTAGTAAACCAGTAACAAGGTCTTTCTAATTTACTTAACCTTTGAAAATTAATCAAAATTTAAGTCGATCGGACCAAGAAAAGGTTTTTGAAGTGAAGTGAAAAGGTTTTTCAAGTGGGTGCCGCGATTGCTTTCGATGGAATAAAAACAGCAACGAGTCGATGATTCGGCTGTTTATCGCTATTTACTCGCAACAAAAGATTTCTGCGGAAAAAGAAAAATTTTTGAGAAAGATTTGGAAAAGCGTTGGAACGATTGTATCACCCTAAGGTGATTAACAAAGGTCGATGTGTTGATGTAGATAAAAATTTTCCAAAAAAAATGTTGTTTTCAATTTTAGACTCGGGAGTTATTGATCGATGTGTTATATATATATATGGGGGCTATCAACAAGAACCTAAAAGTACATTTATAAATTTTATAAACACAAAGCATTTAAAATTATTTAAAACAAAAATATCTAAGCGAAAAACTATATTGTTAAACAAACTATCTCAAAAATCAAATTAAAAAAAATTATTAATTGCGAAAACTTGTTTAAAACAACCAAAGAATCAAAAATTTAAAACCCTAATATCTAAAATATCTTTGAAAACTATTTAATAAACAAACTAATTAAAAACCCAAAGTAAAAAATAAATGAACATGTGGAACCCAGCGAATTATTAGGTAACTTCACGCTGACGACCAAATATGTGCGGAAACAAAAGAATAAAAAGTGGCAAATAAATAAATAATAAAAGTGCAAAAAAAATTTAAAGAAATAAAGATTCAAAAAGGTGAGTAGAGAAATAAAACATTCTTCAAAAAAGAAAATGCTCAAAAATATATGTTAAAAACTGGTGAGAAATGCAAAAAAAGTAAAAGATTTCAAAATACACTCAATGCCATAAGAATTTGCTCACCAAGGTATAAGAGTGGGATTGCAACGAAACTTGTCATGAAGTTACGAGTTAGGCAGATATATAAATGAGTAGAAATGTGAAGAATGCAGATATATAATGAATAGCAGCTTGATTGCGCATACCACAACAGAGCTATGAACTTCGTTCTCCTTGGATTATAAAATAGGTAAGCAGAGTTTGTTTGTTGGAATTTAGTCTGTAGCAGAGGGATAATTTTTAACTACATATGCCCTTACGCTGACAATGTGAGCAGTTAACAGAATTCGATAGAAATGATGATAACCGGGTGGTCAGCTCGACGCGTAGCTTACCACCTAGGCCGTTCGGACTTTACAATGAAGAGGTGTTGGAACCAGTGGACAAGAGAGAGGTCTGTTATACGAAGACTGGGCTCAGGATAACCTTGACAGACGAATACTTGAGAAGGCAGTCACATCATACGATACACACGCAAAGCGCCAATAGTCTCATTGTCTACCATCCATACACAGACCACACCTTCACAAGCCTCTATGTCAGTCCGCTCCATCGTAAGGCGCCTGGTTGAAAGTCAGTTGATATCGCCGTGTCCATTACGTGTACTACCATTGACACTCACTCACAGTCTCCGTTTGGAGCAGTGTTGCACTCGAAGGGATTAGACTGCAACCAAATGTAATCAGGTTGTCTTTAGCGACGAATCCAGATTCATTTTGGTCCATCATGATAATGTGAAGACTCCCCTCGGTAAAAGTTTCAATTCTGCCTTCGCCGTACAGCGGCACACACCCCACACATCTGGTGTAATGATATGGGGTGCTATCACATACGATATACGATCACCCTAAATATTAATCCACTGCACTATGACAGCCCAGTCGAACATGTGAGTGTTCTTCGGTCACATGTGTTGCCACTCATGGCAGAGCCTATTTTCAAAAGGCAATGCTCACCCACACATAGCAAGAGTTTCAAAGGACTCCTCTACATTTCCTCCCTTCCCTGGCCTGCTCTATCTCCATATTTATTACCGATCAAGTATATCTGGGATCATATAGGATGGCAAGTTAGACAGTGTATGTGTTTGATTGAATCAAATGCGCTTTTACTGCAACATTGGAACGAGATGTTGCAGGATGTCATACGGGACTTGTATGCCTCAATGCCCGAACGTGTCACATCATGCATTCATGCATTCATTCAGAGATGGACAAACAGGGTAATCAGACCTCCATTAATTTGAAATTTTTCTTACAATAAATGATCATTTTGCTTTGATTTTGTTATCATTTATTTACATCATTGTTGTACTTACGTAAGGAAAATTTCGTTTTATTCAGATAAATCTTACTTATTACACAAATGTTTATGGAAATGAATGTATAAATTCAAAATAAAATTACAATTTGTTTATTAGCTGGGTTGTAAAAGAGTAAAATGGTCCAAAGATTGTGTAAAAAGTGTAAACTGTGATAAAAGTAATTACATTCTTTCCGACTAGATAATTAACAAGCCAACTTTGTAGACCTAGTGATGCGTAATAGATTTAAAAATCGATCAAAACTTACATAGACGTTTAGTATATATATGACGTATATAAGTTTGAAAGAAATTTATAAGATATTCGGGCTCCAAACTTATACTGAAGAACTTTGTAATAGTATTGTCAAACTTATGTATTTTTGTGCATTTAAATTATTTTTTTTATATATATATATATATATGCAGCCAAATTGTGCATAGTAATTTTAATTCAAAACATATATACACCATTAATTAAAATTTACAACAAAGTCAATAGAAAGGAACGTAAAAATTAGAACCTCTCAAGAGAAAAGAATGAATGAAATATTAAAATTAAGTTTGTATAATTTACATACCTTTCTAAAGTTTTGAATTGGAAAGGTGAATTCAAACCAGTTTTAAACATCTAACCATCTAAACTTTAGAATGAACCAAAATATGGTTCAAGAATAAAGATATGAACGAAGATAATCAATCAACTACAATTTTATACCTGCTATTTAAGCTATTCTTTGGCTATCTTCTTCGATTGTCTACTGTCCTAAAATGTTTTTATGGATTCTTATTTAAATTGGTCCCAATTTATCAGAAGTTCTTCATTGTTCTCAAACCACTCTAGTGCTACTCTACCCAGGAAAAAATACACGTTTGCCAGGAAGAAACTTTCATCCCATTTATTGTATTTACCTTGCCTGTCATACTGATTAAGCCATAGTTAGGTCTTGGCCAGGTTTCCACGAAACATAGAAGGATTTATGACCCTTTGAACATCAGGTGTTATAAGTATATGGTATTTGGCTTAAACCTCCGAGACCCCCTTATTTGATGTGTTTGCTCTTTTAGTGCGGTATAGAACCCAAACTCGGGAAGAATATTTTACAAAAGAAAACTTCTTGATGCAGATTGTGGTTCTAGGATGTAGTTGTCGTGATACTTCAAACCTCCACTAAAGTGTCATGTTGGAGCGCATTAGATCAAACACACAATACATATATAAATAATGCAATACATTAATATATTAAGTGAAGCTACACTTAGTTGAGAGCTCCCTCATATTGAAAATCCATGTGTGTATATATTACATTAGAACTTTCTAGAACTCTGCTCTGGTAATATAAAGAATGTTCTAGAAGGTTATAGATATTATAATAGAAAACACAAAATAATTAAACAAAACTTTAACGTGAATCTCAGCTTTGTCTGCTCTGAAACTTGGATTCGGGAACTAACATCTTGTAGACAAGTGTTTTATCTCTACACCATCGGTGCATGCAAGCTTCGTGGCAATATCTATAAACATAATTTAAAACATATTAGTCAATAAAATATTAGTACTATCTACAAAAGTAAAATTAAAAATTTTAAACTATTTTTAAAACTAAAAATTAATAAATTACCTAATATTTTTATAGTTTTCATAATTTAAATGAGTATTTAAAAATTACTTGAATAATGAATTACTTGAATGCAGCAATTACAAAATTTACTAAAATTAATAATATTATTTATATTCTTAACCAAAATGTAAAGGATCATATAATTCAATATTAAATTCATAAACATTTAATTATATATATTTATGTGAAAATTGAAAGTTTCTCTATTATCAAAATTTTGCTTTTATTACCTGGCGTACTTAGCACTTAGATTTTTCCCATGCTCACTAGATCTAATGTTACACTTTTGTTGTAAGACCATTTCCCAAAACAAATGTTTTTTTTCTGCAAACAAAATTTGATCAACTGACTCTTGGCCTTTATGCTTTATTTCCATATATATATCTTCAAATTTGAAAGTTTTGGAACTTATTCTTCACGAAGTTAAAGTAGCTTATAATTAACCGTCAAGTAGGAAATCCAATAGTAATTTTGACGTGAAGAACTTGTTTATATATCTGAGTCCATAGGATTCAGCAAAATTTCCTCCCCAAAGTCCATTAAACTTGTAACAAGGGATATGTATTAAACTTTCATTAACTAACGTTTGAAGTTTGTTTCTAATTTTGTATTTGAATTTTCAACAGTTTTCTCACCGAATGAAACGTGTTACACAAATTAGAATTAGGTTGGGAATTTATAAGGGGCTAGTGTGAATAGATATAATCAAGTCTTATAAAAGTAACAGATAATTGAATTTGAAAGATATGGAAAAGTTATGGTAGCAACAAGAGTGTTAGAGACTTTGTTAAGACTTTAAATAGTGTGTGGGAGTTACTTGCAAGTATGTTTCATCTGTTTGGACCATGCAGACGTTGTCCCTTCAAAATTGCTCCATTGTATATTTACTTGTATCCTATTCGGTAATAGTAATCATTAACATTTTATACAAATTCCTAATACTCGTGGTAAGGATACAGAGGAAAGATGAGAGTATCCCTCTTGTAAGAGAAGTAATAAATAAGATTTTGAAATTTAATTGACTACATTCTTGAATTGCTTTTGTGTGACAATAGACAAGTCGAGCCACATAGATATGCCCCAAACTTGTATCTTCCGAATATTTTATCTCAGTGCCCTTTCTTTCGTAAAAAATAAATCTAAAGGTAAACCATATGACAAGCTCATAATAAATATCTTTTATCCTACCAGGTCTGTTTACATCTAACATATTGCCACATAAATATTTGGACATCAAAGAGGATAATCTGTTCTTCAATTGGCCCAATTTTTGGTATTTTCTGCGCCAATCCAAGTTTACGAATTTTATTTGGAACATATCTAACATTCCCAAACATCAAATTCTTTAAATTTCTACGAAACACCACTGTCATTTAGAGCTTTTAAATTATTGAGAATTTTAGATGAATGATTTTTCATATTATTGTCCATATTATGTAGTCCTCTCTTGTATCTCGTCTCCGTATAATTTTAATTATAATATACCTTTAACAGAACGAAAGAGTAATACTCAAAGAAGGTCTGCATTACTTCTCAGGATTCACTGAGAATTTTGCTTATTAAAGTTTGTAATATTAGCCATGGTTTTATAAACTTTTCATTTATATGTTCCATAAAATATTCTGTTGGCTTTGAGGTTTGAGATTCCACAATTTCTATCTCTTCAAACTCATTTAAAACTACACCAAGTTGTTTTTCAGGCCTTTCCAACAGCATTGAATTACAAATTTGTTCATCAGTTGATCTTCTTCATTACCATCATCATTGCTATTACTATTTCTGTAATCGCTTTAATAGCTTTAATCATTATTCGACAATGAACTTAAATAAGAATTACTGCGATTAAACGATTTAAATTTCACATCAAAAGTCAAAAATTTCAGTCAAATATTTCACTAATAAAAACATAAAGAAAAATGTATATTCAAATAAAACTTTAGAAAGAAAAACATACAAATATGTGAGAAAAAATTCAACTAAATTTTTTAAATGAAAAAGTGTTAAATAACAACCTGCGAAATCCTTTTTAAACGAAATTAAAACAAACTTTTCACGCATATTCAGACATGACAGCATCCTATCCATGTGATACAAAAATATCAAACAACCTAGTATGAATAAACGTTTACGATAAACCACTTTATTTACTGTAGCCGAGTAACTCATACTTAAGAAAAGGAAAAGATTGTTTTAAAATTAACGTATTAATTGAAAATAATAAATGAAAAGAGCTTACCACTTCGCCTAGGAGTTATATTTTATTATTTTTAAGAAAGAGCTTGGAAATCACAATCGTGTCCAAATATCGCCATCTGTCGACCAGAATAGAAAATTATCGAAGGATTTTCAATTAGCGGTACAGCGAGTCTTGAAATCGTATCTGCTTTCTAGTTTTTAAAAAAAGTATCAAATTTTGTATCACCCGACAAACGTCTGAAGGAAGAAGGATAAATTTTATGATCAATAATTTATAATTTAATATCTAAATACTGAGTTTTCATTTTATTAATATTAGTTTGAATTATATTTAAAAAAGAAGGAATGAAAATTATATTTATGTTCAGGGTTAGAATTAATTTGAAAGTTAATTAGAACATCTGTATATCTATAAGCGAAATAAAATCAGTTTAGTCAATATATATAACATAATTAGATATAAGCTAAACTATCAATAAATAGTTCTTGTCATATATATATATATATATAATTGGTTTAAAACTTTTATCATTAAATTTAATGCAATATTCTTTAAGTACTAAATTAAATAGATAGCTAAGTTTTTCTTAAGAAACTATTAAAAGTGTCAAGACAAGATAATCTATATTTGTTGAATTAAACAGATCTTTAAAATAATAGCAATAGATAGAGTAAATTCCATTATTTGTAATGTACAAAATAATTTTACAGCTATTTTTAATTCTAGCAGTATTATTAAAATTATCTATAGTTTCTTGTAAAGTAATTTACAATAATTTTTCTGTTTTCGTTACAAAAGTATAAAAAATGTTATATATATGTAATTACTGCACGAAACTTAATAGATAATTTATGAAATTTAGATTTAAAGATATATTTTGTTATTCGATATCATTAATTTTAAAATCCTAGCTTTGTAAAGTGTAGTTATAATATATTGTTAATTAAAACCTGTCACAATTTTTATTTCTGAATTAATGCATTATATTTTCCAAGATGTTTATTCATTATTTTATAGTAACAACGCTTGCAAATAATTATTATTTACTCTAATCACATACCAAATTACAAAATTATTATGAAGTTTATTAATGGACTTTTTATAACTTTAAATTACGTGATATCATTAATTTTAAAATTCATGCGATAAATTGCTTTATTTAAATAGTATATATTCATTGAAAGTTTTAAAGACAATCCTTATTTTATAGCCAATTTAGTAAAAAAATTATCAATCATCATTAATCATTTTCTTGCTATGTTGTTTATTGTTAGAGATGTGTACTCTTATTTTATAGCTAATTTCGTAATATAGTTATCATTTTTCATTAATCTTTTTCTTAATATGTTGTTTATTGTTAGAGATGTATGATAAGTCTAAAATCAGTAACTTTATATATAATAAATATTAAGATATTATTTTTAACAATTATTAAATCGACAATAACAACACGCTGACGTTCATCATTTAAAAAATCATTATAATCTTTGGAACTGAATTTAATATTACTTTGCATATCAATAATAATATTATTGTTTAAAATAATTCAGCCATTTTTATTACATTTACTCTTCCAAAAATGTTATTAAAATTAATATTTGAAAATATTCTTTATATAAGTTATTGTACAATATTCCTCTTTTTGTTGTTCGTTATTAATTCATTGATATTTTATCTGACTAACTCGGTATATTATGGCTATAATTTATTTTCGATCCGTAGAAAAATTTCATGAAAATTAGTTTTTTTATTTTTATTTTTTTAAGATCAAAATAGAAGTATTTAATATTTTTTATATACTTATCCTCAAAACTAAATCTTAATTCTGTAATCATTTTCTTAATTTCTTCTTCATCCAGTTTTTTTTTCTTCTACCTTTCCATCCTATAGATGTTCTTTTATTTTTGACATAATTAGAACCTTTAAATTATAATTACTATTATTTTGTAAAATAATTCATTATTGATTTTTTTTGCTTTATTTTGCAATATATTTATTACAATGTAAGGAAACTTTTACAGAAAATAGAATAATGACAGTATCTAATGTATTGGTTATTTTCAATAACCATTTTTATTAGTATGTGATTTATTAATAACAATAGAGAGTTATATATTATCAAAATTATATAAATTTAATAGACCTGTTTGAATCTCATTACCATTTTTGAAAGTATTATATCTTTAATAGCGTGTTAATGTTGATTAATTATTGTATTTGAAGTGTGTCCTACATATTTATAGTAATATTTTTTTTACAATTTATTATTTAAATATAAATATTGGTTTTGCATGAAAAATTAAACAAAAATTGAATTTATATTATATTGTTCAAAATCATATGACAAGTTTCTGCATATTTATTGTGTGTGTGTGTGATATATTTATTGTGAATCAATTTAGTATTATTATTTACATTTATGTTATTATGATCTTTATAAAAATTAAGAGAAATATCGAGAAAAGATACTGTGTTTAACTAATTATTACTAACAATAGCCATTGTGAAAGCAATAGTGAAGAAAAGTAATCGTGATCTTCATAATTTTGTAACTAAATTACCTATACATTATGGTTTTTCAGTGGAATCCTTCAGTGAATATAAATACACTGTTAATAATGATATTAAAAAAAGAGATTTAATACTGAAAAAGCACTTTTTATAACGATTTAAAAAAAATCCCAGTAAGAATCTCTAAAATATTTCTATTGTAGGCTATATTAATTATACTGTAATATACAAAATTTTACATATTAATATGACTAAGAAATATCTATTTAATAATTCTTCTTTGATTGAAATAAGCAGTAAGGATAGAGAAATATCGAATAGAATAAGCAGTAATGATAGAGAAATATCGAATAGAATTACTGGTATTTTCAAAAGAAAATTTCGTAATAATTCAAATAATAGAACATTACTTCTGTTTTTCAATAACATAATTCTGTAAGGCTCTAATAAGATTTAACACAGAAAATAATGGTTATAAAGCTTATATCATAATATTTAGAAAGATTTTACATAATTTATTAAAATATACTTTTTATAATTTTAACAATTATGCTTTTATTGAAAATAATTATGATATTCCTAATTATATAAAAGATAATATTTTCTAAATATGAGTTAAGATTTTGAAAATTGATTTGATTATATCGATAATGAAGATCTCATAAAAATTTCTTGTTACTTTTAAATTAGTATCTCATAAAAATGAAGATCTCATAAAAATTTCTTGTTACTTTTAAATTAGTATTAATTGATATATTTCTTATGAAAAATTAAAATATTAATTAGTTTTAAAGGAAAATTATATTATTTTTAATGATATGGATGGAAAACAAATAAAAGACACAACAAAAGATGGTTTTGCTGGTAATAATCATATTTATATATATATTTTTACTCTTACGAACAAAAATGTGCATATTTTAAAATAATATGCTGATTCGATATATTGATGACTGAAAAGTTTTTCAAAATAATTGTAATTCAGATGTTAATTTTCGATTAACTTTTTATACATCTTATTTAGTTCTTTATTAAAAATAAAATTATATTTTGGGAACTGAGTACTTAGTTATTTACTTAAAAATTGTGGATAGTAAAATATATAAATACTTATATGATTAAGAGATAATCGTATTTCCTTATGAATACGGTGCATTTTTAGAATAGTATAATCTGAGTATCATTATTCAAAGGAATATTAATTTATTTACGTCTTACTTAATAAAAAGTTAGTTACTTGCTTTTCTACAATCGTGATAATTAAATTAAATTTTTCAATGTTTGCCTTCAAGCTACTTATCCCGTTATTTTTCTGTAAACAATCTAAAATATAAAAATGTTGTAATACAATATATTTTTATGCCAACTAATAAAATTTATTAAGTAACTTAATTTCTTTTAACTATAAATAATAATTTGTTCATGTTTTTCTTTTAAGAATTTTTAATTAATATTTTTAAAATTTTAATTTTTCTATTACTGTATATCTAATAATTCTTTTTTTTTTCTGAATTTTCTGAATTCTAACATAGAATGACATAACTAGCTCTTAATTTCCTTTCTAATTTAACAGTAAAATATTTTCATTCTCAGTATTTACAATTATGTAAGACGTGTTTATTTATTCATTTCTTTTTGTTTAATTATTTTCTCTATATATTGTTTATGAATTTTAGGGGTTTTGAAATAAGTATGCTTATTCTTTGTGGTTTTTTTTTTTCATAATTTCTTTTTATACTTTTTGGAATTTTTAAGTTATTATTAATTTTATTTCCTTAGTATTTTATTATAGTTTGTATTAATTAATTTTAGCATATATAATCATAATTCAAATAAAGTAAATAAAAATGAACGACAAATATCAAAGAAATTAAAATAAATGATATTTTAAAATTAAAAAAAAATGTGTACAGACATAAAATTGAAATATACTATATTGAATACTGTAACAGAATTTAGGCTGATAAACTGCAATGTTCCAGAATTATAGACCTAAATATCCTTATCAACAATATATAATATTAAAAATAATTATAAACCAAAAATATAAATAGAAAAAATTCTGAAAACTAAAATCGCGGAAACACATTAAATTTAAAAAAAAAAGAGCACTAAAAAGTCCAAAATAAATCTTTAAGAATCAGACGCTAAAAATACACAAACAAAATTCATACAAGATTCAAAAGAAAAATCAAATTTTTTCAAGATTAATACTCCACGAATATACTCCACGTGTATTAAAATTACATACATGGAATACAAAGAAATGAACACAAATTTAGAAATTCACATACAATGAACAAACTAAATTTACAAAAAATATTTATATACGTATAATTAATCCAGAATGATTTATCTTAATTTATACAACCACTCGAAAAAGTATATAAAATGCATCAAAAATGTCATTGAAGTGAAACACATTACTACCTCAACCCATAAAGGAAAACACGTTAAACGTTGAAAGAATGCTAACACAAGGTCTAAAAAGCAATTTAGTCAAAGGCTAGCTCAAATTTCACGGAATTTTAAAACTAAAAATTACAATTAAAAAACATACAAAGCAGTCATTTTTTAAAAGAAATCCGAATAGATGATAATAATTAAATGAAAAATTTAAGAAAGCTAAAAAATTAAAGTAAAGCAGCTTTATTTATCAAACTATTAAGAAATTAATATAAAAATACTTTTTTCTTAGAAAATAATTTTATTAAAACCATTTTAAAAATAAATAAAATAA
>BMAW01021692.1:377529-437172 GCA_019974015.1 Nephila pilipes | reverse complement strand
AGAATATATATATATATATATATATATATATATATATATATATATATATATATATATATATATATATATATATATATATATATATATATATATATATATATATATATATATATATATATATATATATATATATATATATATATATAACTTCTCTATATATATATTATATATTTAAAAGACATAAATTCACTCCTACAAGTAGGTCTCTCTAATTCCCAAAGAAAGTCTGGATGGAGGTGGAAATCGAGGAATGAAGTTTGGACTCAAATATTCCATAAATGTAATAATTTTCAAGTCCGGAGATTGAGGAGGCCATTCAAAATGGTCCACTTCATCATCATACTCTTCAAACCATGCTTGAACACGCAGCAGTGTGGACAGGTGCGCTGTCTTGAAAAAAACGGTGGTCGCTCCTCAGGGAATACAGTCTGGATAAAAAAGATGGACATGATCCCTAGAATGCTTAGATGGTGATTGGATTTGATTCTCCTTGCAGAATAACAAATGGTCAATGAGTACAGAATGTTGCACTATACCATAATGGAGCTACCCCCATAGCTACACTGTCTTCAAAGAGACATTCAGGATTAAACGCTTCTCTGGGCGTTCTTCTGATATAAACACTCAGTTGTCTGAAATAAGATGAATGACGATTCATCTGACCATATAATACCTATTGTCAATGCTGTAGAGGACCAGCCTTTATGATCTCTGTACCACTGGCGTCGCTTAAGCATTAGTTGCTGTTACCAGGGCTTGCCACTCGGCCATAAATATTTCGCAGCATGAAGTTCCCTTTTGGCGGTTTTATTGAAACGGAGTCTGGAGACTGTTCATTTCCAATGTTATCTCTAGACCAACGATTAGGTACTTTCGGCGCTTCTATGCTACTATGCGCTTCGTTCGTCTATTCCCTATTAAGAAAAACTTCCAGATTTTCGGCCACTGTTATGCTTTGAAGACATCGTCTTACCCTCTTTTCTCGTGTACTCTGTCACCAAATGTAATGCCGTACTCATACCAAACTTTAAAATGGTTTGCTGGCTATGTCGATGCTTCATACAAATGCGTTCAATAATCATTCCTCTTTTGAACTCTGACAGGTCTGACATTTCAATTATCACAGAGTTCGATAGACGCATGCAACTCAGGTGACTGCTGTTGAGAGACTGATGCCTTCTTTTCACGCTCACTGGGTGGCGTTCTGTTACAGGTGGCGCGGCTGTATTGCAGGTGTGAAACGTCACATTTTTCAGGTGTTCGTATTAATTTGTCCTCCATCTGTATATATATATATATATATATATATATATATATATATATAAATCGACGTAAAGTAGGACACTAATTACTTTTTTCCGAGAAAGAAAAAAAAATCTATTCATGTTGTTACTTATTTTTTGTCTTAAAAATGATCCAATCAGAAATTTAAAATAAATATAGAAGTGTAAGAATATTAGATTTAAATTTAATGTAAAACCAAAATATTATTTATAAAATTATCCTTTTGTTCTAGTTGAAAAATGTAAGAAAATAGAAGGATACTAAAAAAATCTGTAATATTAGTATGATTGCTTAAAACAGCTATTATGTTAAAATAGTGTTTTTCTTCCTTTTTTAGTTACGAAAATTCAAACCCCTGGTTTTGTATATAAACATATAAAGATTGAACCTGTGATTTAGCATATATTATCCCAAATTTGATGAAATTCTGAAGATTAATAATTCTGTCATATTATTTTTCACTATATATTCTCTGTACATTTAATCTCAGATGAATTTCTGCGACATTAAGATCAAGGCTTTTTTTAACTGAGAAAAAAATTAGAATATTGTTTGCACAAGAGCAATTTTTATGACCTGAATGGATGCTCCATCTTGTTCAAATATCCATCATTTCTACTAATAATTGCTTATCTGAATTTAGAGCATTCTAATAATTGGATAATCTATGTTTCTGGTTACCTTTAAAGTGGCCGCGGTAACCTTGTGGTCATGGCTTCAGTTCGCGGCAGGCAGTTTCGTTCAGTCGGGGATCCTTGGCCGATAAAGACCTGCCGTGTAGCCGAGACGAATCACACCTCTGTATGTAAAGATTGAAGTTCTCCCATTGGAATGGTGTAAAATTAAGGAGACGGGGTTCGGTTCGTCCTCGTCATGAACGAGGTTCAAAAACCCACAGATCAGCCAATAGCCCTCATTATTTGCTTCTAGTGCTACGCTAACAAAAGCTAAACTAAACTGGTTACTTTAAAAAAAACTGACTATGTTCTTCCATACCCACAGCTAAGTACACTATCAAACTTCTTCTTCTTTCCGGTTACATGAAGAATTGTGAGATTTTTTTTTAAAGGAATAACCTAATAAGAATGATTTACTGGAATTCGGAATAAATTCAACGTACGTAACTAAAAAAAAAAAAAAGATAGTACACAATGGAAGAAATCCTTACTGTATTTTTGAATAAAAAAAAACATATACAAATTCAATAAATATACAATTAAAACAAAGTAAATGAATAAAAATAAATTTACAAATTTAACTATTAAAGAAAAATGTTATTTATACTATAGAAATATCAAAAGAAATTAAATGAAAAGTAAAATTGACAACTACCAGAAGTTGCAAAGGAATGGAATGGAATGTAATTAATATTCTAACAGGGGATAGACTGTAAGACTATGTTACTCCAGAATTGGTAGCCAAACTATTCCTATCAACTATATATATATATATATATATATATATATATATATATATATATATATATATATATATATATATATATTTATTTAGAAATATTATATATATTATTCTAAATTTAGAGTAACCCAGCTCAACAGTCAAGGTTTGTTATAACAGTTTGAGTATTATTCTTTATATTAAAAAAAATTCAAGTTTCTTGATATATTCAAGTTTCTTGGTATTGTATGTATGCCTTTAAATTTTCAAAAAATAAAGTAAATAAATTCTTTCATATTTTTGTTAAAGCTGATTACTCTATTATTTTTTTAAAAAACAAATTCAAAATATAAAAATTATAAAATACAAAAATGTTTAAAATTATAAAATAGAATTCTTTCTATCTTTTGTTAATTTTAGTAATTAATTTTAATAAGTTTTCGTAAAAAACTTTTTATCTATTTCTGACTTTATTCTAGTTGGATTTTTTTCTTAATTCTAATTCTGATTCATAGAGGTTTTATTTTCTTAAAGATATTTTATCTATAATATTTCTAACTTTATTCTAGATGGATTTTTTTTTCTTCATTCTAATTCTGATTTTTTGCTGTGTGATTTAATTTGAATAGGACCCCGCAGGTTGGCTTGGAACAACTCAAGAACATCATAATTTTTATATGAGCCAACATTAATTAGGAAGAGGTTTTCTGATATCCTACTTTTTTTTTTCTGTGATAAGTTTCACATGTAAAATCTTTTACAATATGATTATCAATAAGATCTTTTTAGTATACACTTAGTATATAATGATATAGCCTGATATGCCAAATAATTTCTAGTAGGCCTATTGGGAAAATAGCACTTAGAATTAAACAAAAGTTCCAAATACATTTCCAATCTAGTAAAATTTTAAACGCTTTAGTATCTAAATTATTATATTTATCAAATATCTGCGCACAATTAATATCCAATTTGATCTTACAACCATTATACAATTAAACATATTACATATATTAATTTATACCTCACTTGAGGAACATAACTAACAATGTAAATAATTGAATTTCTAGAATTACAATATTTTGAACATATAGTTTTTTGCTTCAATTATTTCTGTCCTATTTAATTTCACATTTAATTTTTGAACTTTTACCTTCTAAATAAATATCTTTTAACTAGTGCATGTTTTCTTAAGTCACACATTGTCTTTGACTATATAGCAGAATGTTCCACTGTCTCATAGCCGTATATTACCTCAATGATTTTTTTCATTGTGAGAAACTGTAAGTATGGAGTCTGATGCATCTTGTTCTTTTGAGAAACAATTTACATTTCAGTGCGCAGTTTTTCTTTGGTTGTTTCTATTTGACTTATCATTTCTCGTATTTTTTGAAAAAAACACTTTTAGGTTGGTTCCTTCAGTATGCATTCTTGGCAGTGACTTCAGAGATGCTTTTTTGGTAACTTTTTCAATTTATTTTAAATTTCATCTATTGATTTACCACGCTGAGTTTTTAGTATTTCTTGAACTTAGAATATTTTCCCTTTAGTCCTGAAATAGTATGACAAACTAGCTTCCTTGGGGAGACATCAAGAGTGACTGATATTCGACTTGCTTTGGCATTATAATCATAGTGATTTTTTTTTATTTGTGTATTTTTAGTTCATTGCCCCCATCAATTTTACGGTCTGCTGTCTGCATTACAAATGTTCCTTTGAATTTATTCCCCTAAAGTACTATGGCATCTACCTTTTTTACCAACTCCAGTGCTTGTTTATTTGAATTCTTTTGATCCCATTCGGACGCATCCTTATCACTCAACACTTCTGATTTCTCTTATGATATTATAACGTCCAAAGTCGTGGTCTGGAATAAAAAAAAAAACTACTCTCGTAAGTTCAGGAATGTTTATTTGTTCCATGTTTACATTTTTAAGTTTCGGATTCGGTTCGCACAGTCAATGAATCTTCCACGTTATGCTCCGATTTGTTTTTATCTTTTTATATAATGAATCTACTTCGCCATAGATATTTTAGACTCAATTTACTAAACGCAAATATACATTACGACAAAACGTACTAGAAAAGAGCACAAATCATGAAAAAGAATCTATCATTACACACATCAAACTGATCGGTCAAGGTCTCGCAGAAGGAAGTGGGTTGAAGCGAGAAAGCTCGTCGAAAAATTATTCGCTCACTGCAACCCAACAAAATAAATTAAATAGTAAACTTCTCTGCTCTATCTCGAAACTTTCAATTTGCATTTTTCTAATGCCTTACAAGAATTCGTGCTCAAAAGCAGAACATAAAGGATTTGTTTAATTTTTTTTATCCTTTATGTTTGTAAATGTTTCATACTGAGTAAAGTGTTTCCCAGCTTTTTTTCCAAAACATTTCATCGTTGTCGGAGATTCTGCATAAGTTTGAAACCAGTTATAAGTTTATTGCAATCAAGTAGACTTGGGAAACAAAGAAACTTAATTGCAATTTGTCTACGGATGTTTTACTTTCAAGCGTTTTTTAGTTTTTTAAGCGTCTGACTTTCCAGGCTTCACATGACTTGCCTCATCCTGAGGTGAGGACGGCAATCAAACTGGAAAGAGAGCAATTCGTCTGAAATGTTCTAGATATAAGCTGGAAACAGTGGTGTAGAACTTGTGTTTCGTATCAACTATAGAATGTCCTAGATCATTGTCGATTCCTCAGGATAGATGCACCCGTTATTAGTGGAAATTTTACGCAGTACGCATTGTGTGACCTTCGACTCCTTATCTTGTGAATATTTATCTGTTGATGCGTATTGATAAATTTTCACTATAATAAGAAGCATTTCCCATATCTGATCAAACAACAGAAACGGCTGCTCGAGTTTTTTACGAGGTCTGGATTACTCGATTCTGGACTCATGAGACGGTTACAACAGATCGAAGAGGGATTTTTGAGAGTGGTCCTTTTACTTAATTTCGAAACTTCTCGTTACTCTCTAATCATATCTCAAAGAGTTGCCCAATTAAACGGCCTAAATCTATCTTATCGATTGATAAACTGAATTTAACAATGTTTCTTCTAATAGGTAAGAGAATGTTGACTGCAATACTATGAAAAGTGACTCAAACCTAAATCAGTTGGCATAAGTCTAGAAAAGCAGTGTAATCTATCCGCTGTTCTAATCTATGGTTAGGTTTAATATTGGCCACCTTGTGGACTTGGGTAGGGTCTTCTTGCGGAGACCGCACTGCGTCATAACTGCATAGAGAGCTAGTTGTACCTCTGGAGATGTTGGGAAACGATGTTGCAGACATATTCCGAGAGACTCCTTCCCCCGCTCCACATATGGTGCAGTACGGGGTGATGTCACAGACAGTCGGTGGTTTCACGAGGTGTTCATGTTACATGTAATTCTATGTTTCTTGGAGTTTTTGGAAGTGGCAGAATATTATTAGAAACGTTTTATGCAAATATTTCAAGTACATATATTGTGTGATACATTTCATCAAAAGCTTTATTTCAGATGCAGCTCTTTGGTTGATTGCGTTTTACATTTGGCGAAATCCCCAGGGAATGTTATTTTATTTTCAGGTGCGAGAAGTATTTGTTCTTGAACTATATTATTACATACATTAACTCAGCTTTTAACAAATAAATTGTTGTTAATTTTAAAATTGCTTGTTCATAAATTCTGCTGAACTCACACCTCTGAAAAAAGCATATTGGCACTGTGGTTAGCCGTTATCTTTTGACATATCTTCGAGTATCAATTTTAAGCATTGATGTAAAAAATTACTTTGCTAGAATGTAATAAAAAATATTTTCTTCTTGTAGGTCACCCCTTTTTGTGTCTATACCTCAACGTTTCACTTCCGCCCATACATTCCAATTAAAAAAATATTCGATTTAATGTCATGAATCCTCTCTGCAAATTTATGCCATGATTTTATAAACACCCAAGTACTATTTTTTTTTCAAACTGTCATAATATTAAAGTTTGATAGATTGATTTCTTCTTTTTTATTCACTTATTTACTTCAATTTGCTTGATTAATTATAAGACATGTTTTAAAAATATTTCATGTAAATGATTCATCCATGATTATTTCTTATTTTTCCACTATCTTATATTTTATATATATTTCTAGTTATTTTTCACCTAGCAACTGCACATTAGAAAGGTTTAAAATTTAAAAGTTTAAATATGTACTCATCAGCCTGAATGTGTGAAATAAATCTGTTTCATTTAGGTTTTGATTTTAGTCTAGATTTAAAAATTAATTATTTACTTCACATGTACTGTATTGATTCAATAGTGAAGGGGCATCTTTCGATCCTGGCATTCTGATGACCATGAATGTGAGCCGAAAGTTGTGGATAAGAGATTCGAACAAGTGTGAACAAACAGCTGTAAAGAAGTGAATAGAAGTCTTTTTGCAACAACATTAAAAAGAGTAGCTTGAGCTTCAACTTCATCTCCTGACTCCGATTCCCAAGTATTTGTTATGGCTTGTCAAATCAACTGATATTTCTTTGTTAATTTTAATTTATTGTAAAATTTCTTACTGTTGATAAATTGTTGAGGTGTTTGGGAATGCTCAGTTGCTTATTTCTTAGCTTCTGATATATCTGGAGTTATTCACAATTAGATGACTACCAATTGATACGAGTAACTTCTACAGTGTTTATGCAGTTAAAATGTTGGAGTTTCCACATGATTTTGTTTTGCATTGTGTGTGTGTGTGTCTAGGCTTTGGTGAGGCCAGTATAAAGTCATTGATGCAAAAGGAAATGTCATTTTAACCTACCTTACAGTTAAATAAAGTTACATTTTATTTGTACTTGTGTGATCTTTTAGACCTAGAATGAATTATATTTATTTTAGGTTGCTTAAGACCATTTCTAAATATAGGAATTTTTTATTTATTTTGAAATTTGTTATTAGAAAAAACAAATTTTATATCTTCACTATTCCTTGTTTTCATTCTTGTTTCCTACCAACCTTCCAAATAATATCTTGATCGTATGAGTGGTGTTAAGAAATATACACTTGCTAAGTAATATAAGTTTTTAATTGTACATTTATTATGCTTTTCACTATTCTTGATGTAATTTTTATAACAAACAAGATTTACATTGTATATTTATACACTAGCATACAAAACTTAAGCAACGAATGAATTGTTCAACATAAAGCCATGAAATTGATGAAAAGGGCTTTTTCTACCAATACATGAAAAGGCGGCTCAGTAGAAAGATGATGCATTACAAATATCAGCACTATGACATTAGAGGGGACGTCACGGCACGCAAAAGCGAGGAATCAGTGCTTAGTACCAAGGCAATTTAAAAAGAAGATAGGGCATATTTCCATACTTTTCCTGCAGGTAAAAGTGGAATCATACTTCCCTAATGCTACAAAGAACCATCAGGTTACCTTTACACGTGATGGAATGAAAGTATTGTAAAAGAGTTTGGAATTGACAAGAGTGTAATTTCAAGAGCTTGGAAAGCTTTCTAAACGGCAGGTACAACTATAAGGAAGGTTGACGGTGGTTGGCTGAGGGAAACAAAGGTAAGTGATGACCGTTTTATCGTTCAGTAGGCAAAAAAAAATAAGATCGGAACCAGACATCGGGTAACATTGCTCAGCAGCTGCGTATGTCAACCGGACGACAAGTATCCCCGTTTGCTGTGACTAGGCATCTTAATAACGGTGTCCTATTCGTGTATCGTCCTAAACGCTGCATACTATTAACAGCAGTCCATCGGCACCACCATTTACGGTGGTGTCAAGAACACAAAGACTGGACATCCCCTCAATGGAGTCACGTTTTGTTAACTGGTGAGAATCGTTTCAGTCTGAACAATGATTCTCAGCGCCATTTGATATGGAAGGAGGTTGGGACATGGATTCATCCCACTAACATTAGGGAAAGAAACCATCGGTTGTTGTTTTAGAATGCTTGTGTGGAGAGGCATTATGTTGAATGGATGAAAGGAACCCGTAGCTCATTTACCGGAGATCGTTACTGCGATGAAATCATTTTGTCGGAATTATCCGGGCGTCTATTTTAGGTGCCTTTGGCCCATACTTTATTTTTGAGGATGGCAAAGCATGTCCGCACAGGAACTCCACTGTTAAGGAGCTTCTAAGAAGTAAGGATATCTGCAGAATGGATTCCCCTGATTTAAATCCCATAGAATATGTGTGGGATGCTTGGAGTGGACGCCTGGCAGCAAGATCGTATCCTCCGAAGAACACTAGACATCTGAATCAGATGCACACTGAAGATTAGTAACTCTTACCTCAAGAACTGCTGGCCAATATGGCATCGAGTATAAACAGAGTATGTCATGCAACCACTTCGGTTAGGGAAGGCTCGGTTTAATACTCTTCTTCATGATCAATTTTTTTTACTAACACTATTCTGTCAATAAAGTTTTTTTTCTGCTTTGTTTCATAATGCTATACGCACAATTTCTATTTCCGACTACTATGTTTTCAGCAACACTTAAGTGCTACATTGCGCCTCTGTAGTGTGAATTTAAAGTCACCCAATTGATTTTCTTTTTCGGAATTGCGGCATAATCTGAAATGTTGCTTAAGTTTAGTACATTTGTGTATATTCTTATCAAAGAAAGGCTAAGCAACAAGCATTGATCGTTTTCTTTGAAAAGCCTTCTTCACAACTTCCTCTTTCAGACCTTTGTCATTATATAGTTTTCATTTTCTGCCACTGATAATTTCTTTTTTATTAACACAAAGTCACTTCTTTGATGTTCAGTCAGCTAATTTTATTCTGTTTACATGTTCTTTCAGTAAAAGACTTCTTTAATATTAATTGTATTGTATTTATGATGAATTAACAAACATAACTACAGCAAAAATCTTAGGATAATAAAATCTTAACTTTTATTAAACATTTCAGACAGAAGTTTGCTGAGAACTTCACCATCATTGTCAAACATGCTCAGTATCTACAGTTCTTAAAAATTAATAAAAATTTGGTTGTCCTTCTACAGGATTATCTTTATGTTCATTATTAACTTTCCTTATCCATGCTAATCCTTCTTCCAAGTGAGTATCCGAAAGTTCTCCATTGTACTGAGTTGGTAAGACATGAGGAGGAAAATATTCAAAAAGGTCTCTATTTGAATGAAAGTGTACCTAGAAATTAAAACCTGGTTTTAATAGTATTAAAAATAATAATGTCGAAAGTCAAATAATATAATAAAAAAGATATATAAATAAAATTGAATGGAGCTCAATATTTAATTTGGTATTGTAACAGATAGCTCGTACTCTTTCTTGTGCTGCTTCTGTATTAATTATTGCCATGGTAGCTTTGTACTCATGGTCAAGGACTTGAGGGACAGCGTTGTTTTCTTCGAGTTATGGGTCTGAGCTCTAATGCTACTATAGATACGCCGTGCAGCAGAGCTGATGCACGTTAAATCTGTTGGAGATCCCAAGTCCTCTAAGTTTGAGGGAGAGAGGCATCAGTTCGGGTTCGTCACTTGATAGAAGTTGAAAATTACGCAGCAAAATGAGGTAAAAATATGCCTCGTGCGACATTAATAAACAATCACTCCTTTGTTCTGTATTAATTATTTCAATATATTTCTTATTTATTTCAACAATTTTTATCACAAAATTAAATCCTTCGATAGTTTCAGTGAGAATCGAATTATTGTTGTATATATATTTCAAAGTTAGAGAATACTATTGTCGGGATATTCTTGTCGTGGTGTAGTCGCAAAATAAAATACTCAAGGATTACCTAGAATTAATTTTATTTGTTAAATTTCTCTTCTTCAGTCATGAAATAACGTGAATAATTTTTGGCCAAAAATATTTTGAAACGAGTCTTCTTGTATGTAATACGTGGCTCGTACGAACATAGAACAGTTAATTGTAATGTAATCGTGTAATTTTTGTGGCCATTTGAATTCAATATGTAGGATTGAACTTTTATAATAATTAAAAAAATAAAATACACGCATGTTTTCACAATAAAGCTAAGAACGTGCCGTAAAGTTAAAAGTAACCTTTACCGCACGACATTAATCAAACGAAATTCTACTATCGATTGTAATCATCCTCGATACTCGCGCATCTGTGCGATGAACCGAAAGTAGGTTCAGAAAATGCGTGAAGAGCATAGAGGAGAGACAGGGCGATATATATATATACGATGGTGGCCAAAATTGTGGACAGTTTTGGAAATTTTTATGTTTTTTAATTTTGTATGTTAATAAAAAAAATGTTACGTTCATTTTTATCATTTTATACTGCATTCAACATAAATGACATGCAAATATTTTCAATATAAAAAATGTAAAATGTATTTTAATATGAGAAGCAACTCCGTGAGTGTCTTCTAGAGTCCAGAGTATCAATAGAGATACGCTCGATGAGAACGTTTTATTTGATTTTTTTAATGTTATTATATGGCGTTACAATACCGCGAAATCCATATAGATAAGTTACTTGAAATGTCGACCTTGATTATATGGGCTTGGATATCCTTTCTGGTTATCAGGAAGGGGTTAATTGTTAAAAAGCACGTGTTTCGACGAGGCTCTTTAAATGTAATGACATGATTTAATGGGTGTACTTGCTTTCGATTTGCTTTTTTTCTTTCTTGCTTACTTCTTAGAAGTTCGAAGGAGAATTTATGACCCTTTATGGGGGTTAGGGCTTTTGGTAGCAGATGTTCTAAGCTTTTCGTTTCCTTGGGTCGGTTTTTATTTGTAGCGACAATCATGACGAAAAGAAAGTATTTATCTGATACTGATATTTGCTAAATAATGAATGAATCTGACAGTAATGTTAGCGAAAATAATCAAAATCTGTACATAGACATTAAAGTAAAAAAAAAAAGGGGGGGGGAAGAACTAAGATGTGCCCTTTGCTCAAAATCTTGCGTGAAGCGTCGGAATATGTGCGTAAGACATATGATGTTTGACTATTTTTTTTTTATAAATATACCACACAGCAAAATAAGTTTTATCTTTTATATCTATATATTCCATATAATGGTACAGTATTACACCATTATGTAAATATATTTTGTATTTTCTTAAAAGTATGATTTTTTATGTAATTTTATGTATAAAACATTCAATTTTCGATTAAATCTTTTTTTTTTCTTTTGTATATATTAATCTTAATGCATTTTAAGTAATATATGTAAATACCAAAATATTTTAATAAATAGCCGATTTTAGATGAATTTTTTTCACCAATTAGGCTTAATATCTAAAATTGTCTGGTCCCAGCGTGACACCCCGCGGTAAGAAGCTGCGGGCCCAGAGAAGCACTTCTTTTTTCTCCCTCCGGTAGCGAAAGGGATATGGTTTCAATAATTAGTAAAAATACTCAAAATTTTTAACAACAACAAAAACTTATAGCTAGCAACATGGTGTTAGAAGCAAAATGTGAGTAAACAAGTATTTTTAAGGAAATAACACTATAAAAAATAAAATAGTGAAATCAAGAAAGATATCACCCCTATACCAATCAGTGTAGATAAATTTAATTGATCATTTATTGAGTTTCGATCGATTGTAAATAAATATTGTGTGTTATGGTCAAGGCTGTCAGTATATGACTTAAGGTAACGTTGAGTATAGTTCCATCTCTTCGAATGGATACAATGTGACACACATAACCATTGTACATAATTGAAATATATGATATCTTGGAAATTTTGTACGGCACATTATTAATTTGTCAATAGTAAAAAGTTAATATAATTTGGCATTGAGTATAGAGTGATTAAAAACGTCATATAATTATCATTTATATTAATATTTCAAAAAAAATTGATAACAACTTACTCTATTTCTAAGTTTTTCAGACATAAGCTGCTTCATTACTGGCCAAACAAGTCTGACTACAAATGATTCATTGATTATATGGATTCCTTTAACTCTGGTTGGCAAGCAGTTCTGTTAAAATATTCATGATCAATATAAATCCGAAGGAGTACTACGAAAAAACTTGAAAAAGACGTTAGCATAATTGTTTTAAAAAAAATCATTACTTTCATGTATATTAGAGCTTTTGTCTTCATTCAGGGTCAGCTTTGTAAATAAAACGCGTATAAATAACAGTTTTGATATTTTGGAAGAATTTAATCAAAAGTAATATAAATAGACACATTTAAAATTTTATTTGACAAAAAAAAAGTTTATATTTTGGTAACTTTCTGAAAATTTACCATAATATAAAACATTTCTATCTTAAGCATTAAATATTCATTATACATTCCTAAGTAGTAATATAAAACAATTCTACGCTAAATTAAAAAATTACAATAAAATAATTTTTTATTCTTCAAGAAGTTAGGTTCTCTTAAAATCCTTCTTTATAGAAATTTTAATTCAGTTCAAATATTTTAGAAGATTTAAATTGAAGGAAACATAAATATATTCGTTCAGATACCTTGCTTATTTTTATACTTAAAACTTGCTTAAATACACTATTAATAATATATTCTGATAAATCCTGGGTTAGATTCATCGTAGCAATATAATAATAACTAACAAAATTTGTAAAATTTAAATAAGTATTATTATTCTAAGATGTCATTTTTTTAAAGACTAATTTTTTTTTTAAAAAAAGAAAATTTTCAACATAAACGCAGTAAAAAATTCACACCTACTATTATTCAGTATGCATATAATTTAATAATTAAAATACTTGTAAATTATTTTTAATAACAAGCTTCAAAATAAAGACTATCTTATAAAGCGCAGATCTCTAATATTTTAATTTTTCAACAAATTTGTCATACAATCGGAACGAAATTATTTTCTTCAGAAATGAATCATCAACTAATAAACTGAAAACATGCTTAATTTAGATACGACATCTATTTAAGCCCATCAAAAATTTATGAGACATTTTCTTTAAAAATAACTTTTATTGACCGAAAAGTTTTAATATCAAACATTCCTAAATATTTCAAAGTTTAGTGTCCCTTTTATAAAAATATATCTAATAACTGCAGAAAACAATAATCAAAATGTGTACTTTCTCTGAATGTGTTCAAATTATTAAAGAGAATGGAGTTTTTTCTAAATAAAGTGTTGTTTGATTCGATAGTTATTCATAATAATAAATATGTATTAAGATATGCATAAAGATAATTATGATAATATAAGATTCTCGTTTCTCAATAAAAAAAGATATTTTCAAAATTTTATGTAATTGACAATTACATCAACAAATTTTATGTAATTATGTCAATAAAACTGTCCTTTTTACGAAATTGTCATTTTTATTCCTTTTCATCAGATGATGGTTTCTTTTTCTTTTTTTTTTTTTTTGTCATGATCATATTTTTTTGTATTTACGAAAAATATAGTACTATTTTTTTAAATTTAGAGGAATACTTACTGTGCATCGTAAAACCTGTTTATATTATCGTAATACCATTATTGTTTTAAAATCAAAGAAACAATGAATAAAAAATATTTTTAAAGATTGAAGTGTCAGATGTACATTACAAACAATTTTATGCCAATAATTTACAAGTATTTACAATTTGTATTTCGACGTATCAAATTTTTTATCCAAAATCAAAACATACATCTAACAATACCCTTTGAAGCCTGTTATAGTGCAACGCCAAATTATACATGTAAGAGCAAATACCGATGCCGACGGAATACTTTTTATTTTGTGTGTGCTTCCCGTATGCTGAATTTTTCACCTGCCTGGGTTAAAATACCGATTTGAAAAAAATAATGAAGTTTTGATCTAATTTGCTATAAATTATGTATTATTATTCCAAACATCAGTTGACAAACTTTACATTACTTCCTAAATGTTGTTTAAGAAAAACTTATAATTGAGAGGAGATAATTTAGATACTTTAAAAATATTTAATGTACATAAAATATTACATAAATTATTCAGAGTCAGGAAAAACTTCGTTAAATTATGGTAATGATGATAATAATGTCATTAACTAACTACGATTCTTAATATTTCATTGGTGGAACAATTAGAATATTTAACTATCTACAGCTTTAAAGCCTGTTATAAGAACACAAATATCTTAACTTATTAACGTTCAAAAATTAATTTATGAATTGCTCTGATATATAAGTAAGTAAAATTCAAATGTGGGTGTGGGTGGGATTTCATTTTCAGAAAATGAACGAAAAAGAATTTGTATTAGATAAAAGAGAGAGAGACGAATGACAATACACACAACGCGCACACACACAGACACACACACACACACACACATATATATATATAGTGTTGTTTTAGGTCTTAAAAGACAATATTTAAATATTTTTAAGAAAGTTTGCGTTGTATTTATACAGTACCCGACTATTCTATCATTGTAAATGATAGTCTAATTACATACTTCAACTTAATTCCATGCACATTTAAAGTAATTAAAATAGTCACACAAATAAAATTTTTCCAAGGGTCATTTATTGTTTCTTTAAAAAGGGAAATGCTCTTTACTAGTTCACTGTCTACGCGGTTACTGGTAATTTCTATAAAATATCAAATATTTATCTTACTGGGATATAATGTGCGAGTTAATCCACAATGAATAAACTTCTATCAGTCAGAGTCGAATCCAAGTCTCTAGATCACCTACGGAAGAAACTACCCCGCTCAATTCAGAGCATTTATTCTGTTGCTTTTTTTTTAATTACCACTATCTTTCTATTACCGTAACCTTTCTATACTCAAACTCAGTTCTGCGTCGCTTTTAGGCGGCTACGCCGCCTGGGCACCCGTAGAGCTTTTCATAAGTTCATGCGTCGCTTTTATATGACTTTATTATATCTATTCACTACTCTTCTACCTAATATAATAATGATAATTTTACCTAATTTGAATAAACAAGTTTCAATTAGCTAAAATGAAGTTAAGTTTCGGAAAGCTTAAAAGTCGTAGGGGACACTTCTTATGTAAAGCAATTGATTCCGCATAATCCTTTTTACTTTTAAATCAGCAAATACGAAGTAAAAAGAATGATGTTAAATAATATGTTACACATTAACGATGGGTTGTCTTAAAATCTGATATATGTGAGTAATCAATGGGTGTTAGATATAATTTAGCCTTGTTTCATTCAAATCTGATCAATACACATATAATATATTTTCAAAGCTTATAAGATATCTTTATAATTTAATTTCATTCAATGCCACGGTATTTAAAGAAATTTTATACAAACTATTTGAGTGAGTGCATGCAATTAATTTGTTTCTTCATTTATCTGTAGAATACCATGCAATGAATATTAATTTCATTAAACATGCTTGTTATATCTTAGTTTGTATACTAAAAAGTAAAAAAAAAGAAACTTTTATTTTTACATTTATAAAATGCATATTTATGTTTATATTCGATGCGAGAATGGATCAATTATAGAAACAAAGGAAAATACATTTCTTAAAACAATGTATTGAACCAGTTATCACTCATAGTAATTATTTCAAAATAGTCTTAATTAATCACTATGGATTAAATTTTTGTTATTAAAATACGCAGTAGACTAACAATAATAATTCAAATTGTTATTTACTTCTATACTCATAACATCGATGATGCATGTATTTAAACTAAGGTTACTAAATAATAAAAATAAAAAGTTTCTCAAATGTTATCTTACCACTAGCAGATGATTATAAATATAGAGATTCTGCGGTTTACACAGCTGAAGTAATGCAAATGATGTTCCTTTACAATCATAAATAGCCCTTATTCCGTTGATTTGATTCATCTCATCTCGAAGAAGTTGTGTGTACAGCATCATATTTAATTGCATGAACTTATCAAATGTTAGCTGCTTTAGATTCCATTTACCTATTTGAAAAAAGCATCAATCGAATTTAATTTCATTTAAAGGTAAATTTATTTTGTATTATAATTATCACTATATTTACAGATATTCTGTCTGTCTGTCTCTCTCTTTGTGTATATATATATAAAGTAAAGGGTTACCCTTTAGAGATCAAATGCCCTTGTTACCTCGTCCTTTAAATTTAGTCTAGTATTCCTTCGGACGAGAGACAGGCGATTTTAGATACATTTTGAGAAGATCAGCAGCGCGCCTCTGGCCCTCATGGCCAGGATGAAAATAGGAGAAATTCGTAAGAGCGAACTTGAATTGAATTTATACAGTAATTAGTTTTAATAGTTTTATTTATTATTTTTTTGAATAAAAAATTTAATTAAAATTTTATTTTTATTAATTTTTTAACGAAATTATAATTAACAAAAGGTTGCTTAAGCAATGACCACTTCACCTTAGAGAAGGATTTGGCGACTATTTAGTAACTTGACGAGAAACTTAGCATAAAAAACTTAATTAATTAAATAATTAGTTTTAATCAATTAATATTTATATTAATTATAATTAAAATATCGTATCGACATCCAAAACAATCATGTGTAGAAAATTTCAACTTAACTGAGCTCTTTAAGGTGTGAGAATGAAGATTTACAGTTTACAGTACAATGTGAGTAGCCCCATTAAGAACCCATTAAAAAGGGAAAGCAAGAAGGATTTTTTCATCCAATACATTAAGATTATTTACCTTTATATAAGTATCACGTAGATAATCTAGGATCCAACAAAGTCATTTAAAAAAATAAACATATTTTTACGATTATCGACCTTCTTATAAAATTTATCTGGTTATATTTCATGAAGATGACATCATCAGCTAAAGTAATATCTAAATTGGAAACGTAGAAAACTACATTTGGTAATTCACTAAGACTAATTTCTGATCGTGGTATTGCTTTTAAGTGAAAAGAATTTGAAAAAAAAGGAGTATTGTTGCGAAAAATATATACACCATCATGTATCACAACAGGTCTTCCGAGTGTGCAAGAACAAGTTGATTAAATCAAATTATCATCCCCGTTCTTTTAAAGCTGTCACTTGAAAATTCTTTGCATTGGTATAAGCAAGTTAATGAGCTACAATAAAGTATTAATTCAACTTATCAAAGAAGAATATATACTACTCCTTTCATATTATTATTCGGTATCGAAATGAATGCGAAGAATACTGATAAATTGAAAGAAATAACTGAAGCATAATTCCAAGCTTATCTTGAAAAACATCGAAACGATCTTGAAATGATGCTAAAAACAAATAATCTAAGCTCAAGAGCAGAATAAGAAATCATACAACTTACGCGGGTGAATGCCTCTTCGTTATAAATTAAGTGATTTTGTTGATGTTAAACGTACTCGATTCGGACCATATCTTAAGTTTAAATTGTACTATTTTGGATTATACAAAATTATTAATACTGAAGATAATGACAAATATGAAATTTCAATAAAAGGAAAACATGAAGGATCGAACAATACGTTCTACGAATACGGAATTTATAAAAAGATGTTGCGTAACGAAAAATACCACTCTACATAATTTATTATATTGTGTTTAACAATTATGACATTTTCCAAGCAATTTCTCTCCTTTTCCCATTTATGACTGTTTCCCCCTTAGTATGACTACTTTTATACATGTTTCTGAACATGACCGCAAAAAGAAAATAAAAGAGAAGCCAAAGACCAAGCAAGACGATGATCTTCAAAGACTATGTTAATTTCCGAAGACGATGATGCTCCCAAGACGATGGATGATATGTAAATGTTGTGCTTTATTACTGTTTTTAATTTTTCTCATTTTAGGTTTTTTTTCTAGGAAGATACACAGACCCTGACTAGAATAAATCACTAATTTCAGTACTGTAGATAGCGCTATTACTGCGTCACATAATCTTGCGAGGCAATCAGAAGCAAGCTACGACTATATCCTTTGACAGAAGGATGAATCAGAACTGAAGAATGACTTACAAGAAGCAGATTTGTAAACAATGATTCAAAATTGCCTTATATCTGTGAATGTTTTGTCCATGTAATGTCTTACTTTGATGCCTTTGTGTTATTGGACATCCTTAACAATAACACAATAATTCCTCCCCATGTATATATATATATACGTTAGAGCTATCCATTCATAACTTCTCCTTCAAGTTCAGAAAAATCTTTGCAGAAACAGAGATCGAGTTCACAGAAACCGAATCGTTAATTTCAATTATTTTACTCACTCTAGCCCTAATGAATGAGTAAGAGTTCATTTAATTTAATATTTCGGTAGATAGGAATCAAATTAAAATTTTTATAACTTAGACAAAAATTAATTAATTAATTTCAGTTAAGGGCGAATTGCCATTATTTTGAATATTATAACTGGTATTTTTTTTTTTAATTTAAGATTGGAAATGGGAAGCGAAGCTATCAGTAAGTAGCAGGCTTTGCAATACATTATGCAAGTTTCAAAAGAATAGTACTTTTATCAAATAACAATACGCTGAACCATATGTACGTGTTTGACATGAAGGAAGGGTTTTATACATCTTTATACTCTTGAACTTTAACCACAGTTTCATGAAATTTGAATTACTTTCATTATACAACTTATATGATTTCAGTAGTCTAATATTTTAAAAATAAATATCGAATAAATATGTTTATTTCTCAGAAATGAAAAAAATGTAACCGATATTCAATCCTTTCTGTCTCTATTTATAATATTTTTGTAGGTAGTCTTTGAAGCAAATATTATTATTTTTTTATAACCGAATGTTAGATCCAATTTTTTGTTTTAAAATTTCAAAAAAATACTTGAATAATATTTCTAGCTATAATAAGATTACTTGTTACATTAATATCGGATATTTTTATTTAAACATTTATTTCCCAAATATTCTTTAAATAAGTAAATCTTTTGTGGCTTCTTTATGTAGATTTACCCATGTAACATAGTGGTGCAACATAGAATTCAACATCCTAATAATAAACATTTTTATTTTGAAGCATCTGTTTGGGGATTAAATTACTTATAAAATGTTAGCGAGTATAAATTTGTAGTTTAAGAGAAAAACTTTAATTGTAAATAAAAAAAGAGAATTTAATTAAATGTTTATCTTAATTCAGCTTTCCGAACAATAAAATTATGGCTCAAGGTTTAAAATGAATTATCTATAAATACAACTTGTAATATTTGTTTCATTATTCTTGTTGTTAATATTATGATTTTATGTAGATAGTTTTATATACATTTTACTGATGTTTAAAAAAAATGGAAATGGATAGTCTGTACTGTCATTGCGTCATTTTTCCACAATTCACACCAGATAACGTAGAAAAAGAACTCACCTACTTGAAGGAGAACTATAACACAGCCATCAGGACTTCGTTTAGGCATAATCGAGATAAATTTATTTGATAATTGTTCCGATAGCAAATTATCAGGAAGACTTTCAAACATATAGCTTCTTTTTTTCCTTAGATTAATATAATTTCGTATGTGTTTTAGAGCCTTGTTAACATCATACTTACTGTGTCTTAAATATTGAACTAGAAAATCTTCTTCAAAATTTATACCACTTACTATGTCATCTTCTAAAAGGAAAATTTAAGTGAATTAGGAATAACAGAAGTATGTAATGAAACAAAAATTGCTTTGTTTTGAATTGATTTCTGATTGTTTAAAAATATTGCGTAGAGAAGCAAAACAAAGGCTATTACGATAGACCTCGTAATTTTGAACCTCCTTTATAAAAGCTAATTAAAATGAATAATTCTCAAAACAGTTACTTAAGAATCAAGACAGTAACGAAATGGTAATCAACAGATAAATTCTATCTAAGGCATTAAAACCAATATTGGAAACTAGAATTACCAAACATATTAAGCATTTCACAGATATTTTATATTTTTAAGAAAATTGAAGCTTTATTTCTACTACAATACCCTGCATTAAGCGTACATCATTAGAGTAGGCAATATCCAAAATATTGTGTTAAAAATAAAATCATGATTTACTTTTAAAAAATAAAAATGAAATTTAGATAACATACGTTTTACAAGAATACAATTAATTGTTAAACATTTAATTCTTAAAAGAATATCCGTATAAGTTAGCAGTAAGATTTAAATCATTCTAAGTTTGATAGTTCGTTAGCCACAAAAGAAGCAATGGTCTTAATCACTCTTTAAATCTTGTAGCTGATTGCTTTTCAAAATTTTACCGTAATATATATTTGATGTTTGCTTTCTCCAGTAATGAATTTAACTTTCAAAAACATGTCATAATAAATTTCTCCCAAACCGTTTTACTGGATTGAAATAAAACAAACATAAAAATTAAATATTTTATTAACTTATCGCTTGATGTACTTCCTTATATCATATGTAATCAGGAATCAAAAACTGATAGAAAATGAATAAAATTATTCTTAATTTAAGACAGTTGTGAGAAAACCATTTTTGCCTGAAAAATTTAAAATTTCTTAATTTGGATTCCTTCTCTTCCTTCTTTGTTTCGGGATCAAATGCTTTTAATATTTATTTGCATTATAACCCAATAAGTAGGCTTTTGAAACAGATCATGCAATATAATAAAATAAAGTAAAACAGACTCTATTTAATGTGTTGTTGTAAAGAGAAAATCCCTTTTGGTGACGAAACTTTTTCTTCGCAATGCATTGCATAAAACATTTGATTACTTATTATTTAACTTGTGTTTTTAATTATATAAATAGAATGTATAAAAATATTCAACCTAATTTGTATTCATATACTTGATGGAGAACTTGATTCATATTCTTGATTGAGAACTTGATTCATATACTTGATTGAAAACTTGATTCATATACTTGATTGGACTGGAATTTCAATTATGGAAAATAAACTTCTGAACAACAGTGGAAATAGATGTATCCTTATTTACACACAGAAAGCATATATGCGTAATTTTTTTAAAAAAAGCTTCCTTTTCAGTCAATGGTAATGACAATGGTTATGGCTAAAGTTTTGAAATATCAGATCCTAGATTCTGTCAGAGATACGGCACGAAATGGAAGACCACTCAACTCAGAACTTAAGGGAAATATTTGAGAAAAATAATAAAAATATTACTTCAAACTTTTAAGCATGGACTATAAAACAGCATGGAAACAACAAAAGCATTTTTTCGACGTAGCATTTGCTGTACACATGATTATTTTATTGATACTCTGACTAAATTTAAATATGAGCATATTTCATGATTGGCGATAAATTTAAACACCTGTTCATATATTTCTTAACATGGATTAAAAAGAGATACCGATTTCTTGTTTCGATATTGTTTTTAATCCTACAGTTATTAAAAATTCAATGGGAAATTCTTATATGTTTCCAGAAAAGGTCACTGTGCCGTGAAATTTATGTCAAAGAATTATCTCATAAGCAACATGATAATTTTTTAAAGAAGCACTTGTTTTATTTATTATTTTGTTATAATAAGAAAAAAGAAGTCAGAAGTTCTCCATGAATTACTAAATTGTGGACTCCTTTGTATCTCAAAGGTACGAAACACCAAATTGAAACGAATAGTAGTAGAGAAATAGTTATTTGAAATAAATCTGTCGAGAAATATATATTAATAGCAAATGATTGAAAGTTATTTATTAATTAGTAAAAAGTTATTTATTAATTATTAGAGATGGTAAGAGAAAAACATTATTTTAAAATATGAGTTCAAAAAATTGAATATAGAAATAGAAAATCTGGGTAATGAAGTTTGCATAAATAAGTATTTAATATAAACTTGTAAACAAGAATAACAAAAATTCTTGACTTTATTTAGCCCCATTCACGTCACAATTCTAAAATTTGAGTAATAAGTGTATCTGTAGTTTTGAAAAAAAAATTAATTACAAGTTTCTTAATTTTTCAAAATTTAAATTCGTTTAAAGAAGTACTTAAATGTACCTTCTATCATATATCTTAAAGCAAGAACTTTTGTTTTCTTTTCTGATGTCTCGTTTAGCTCTTCGTCACATTTCTTGAGAACAAAATCGGGTAAATGGTCCATTTCAAAGGGTAGGACATCTTCACTATCTGTCGATACATTCGATGATTCGAATTCCATATCTAGTTAATGAAAAATAAATTACAAATGTTACTTAACAGCTATTATAATATTTAAGAGGATAAGTTTTATTTGCCTCGAGCTACCTTTTAATGGCAGATTCTTAAGTTTGTTACTTTCAAAAAGTGTTTCGAAATAAAGTTCATGCATTTATTGTAATAAATGTTTCTTTAAATTTTTATTCTTTTTTAGCATAACCATACTTTAAATTAAAAGTAACTTTTATTATATGGCATATACAGGCGTCATGCATTCTACCATAAACAAATGAGAAAAATTCATTATAACATTAGATACAATTATTTATTTTATTTAAATAACTAATGGTGAAAATGGTATAGTAAGCTTACAAAATTACCAATTTCTTCAAAAATAGAAAACCGCGAGATCAGCAACAGACTGACGAGAAAATCTGAAAAAGGAAGATGTTCTGGTACAATCAAAGGAAACATGTAAAACTATATGTTGAAGTTCATATCTAAGTAAAATTATTAATTAATATGAATATATGAGCTAACTTGTATCTAGATAATATGTTTGTGGATAAAACTGTAATTTCGCAACATTCATAACAAGTTGAAAATTATATCTTTCGATATTCTAGATAAATGCCCAATTTTATCAGATCAAATGCGTTGTAGTAGTCGTGAATCGAACTTTTTTTCTTATCCTTGTCTCTTTAAGGTTTCATGTTAAATGCAACTTTATGGTTTGGCCTTTATCAGTTCATGAAGTTTAATCGAATTCTTCATCGATTCCAAAATTTAAAGATGTTAAACTCGAGCTCGATCTTATTGATTGTGGAAAGCAAAGAATTTTTATATTTCTTTGAATGTGGGGCATCTTATTAATTAACGGTTTTATAATAATACCTTTGATAACCCAAATACAATAAAGATTACAAAATAGATAAAATACATATTTTTCAGATGTCTCATTTGACAACACGTTGTGGAGTTTTCGCAATGATAACTCTCACTTACCATCTGTATTAATAATTATTTTTCCTGTATACATACCTTAGTCTATTTGAAGTAGGGAAGATTATATTATTTTAAAAGCACAATAGAATTCGGATTACTTTATTTTTTGCGAATTTATATTTAATACAAGATTTTATGTGATTTAAAAAATCAATGTTCCTTTTGAGCCAAATCAATTGCACGAAATTACTTATTTTTTCTGAATAATAAATAGCTGTCCCCTTCATTGATAAGATCTTGTTCTGGTATATTTTTAAATGACCACCTATGATGAAATGGCTGGGGTGAGAATTTCACAGTCATTAGCATCAGAGGGCATGGAAGAAAGTATTCTGATATTTAGAATGCCTTTTTTCTGTGTGGTAACTGTGATAAACTCTTAGAGTGTGAAATACGAATTACCAACACTTCTCTTTTAAATGGTGTTTGAAGGGCTTGACATCTGACTCCCATAAGAAACTGATAATCGAGGTCCTTGGAGGAATAAAATTCCTAGTTATTCCTTATAACTAGTTCTACAAATAATGGCTAAGACATTATCGGGAAACAATGTCCTACTATTATAACTAGTAGTAATTTGTCCTACTGTTATAACTAATAGGACAAATAATGGTTAAGGGATTATCGGATTCTTTTTAATATGATTATATATTTTTGACTTTGGGCTTGCTCCTGCGAAATTTGTCGCATTGTCAGTAGTTGTAGAATTACGGCTGAAAAATCGTTTTAAAATTGTTATAATTTTTAATGATGTTAACTCAGTAACTGCTTTTAAGTGCATGGCCTTCATGGAAAAGCGAATTAAAATGATTACATAACATTTTAAAGTGAACCAGTTAGTTAGCCTTTGAAAAAGACCTACGAAAATCAATATGTGCGTGTTTAAAAAAATAGTAAAGTGACTGGTTCGGTGGGAAAATTTACCGTGGCTTGTCTGCTATATTTTGATTCCTTTATGAAACATATGACACACTTGTGCATTATTTTCCAGGTAATGTGTCTACCACCTATCGAGTAGAACTCTTGTCTAACAAGTTGAAGAAGTGCGTTTGCGATTATACATTCATATACCTTAAATAAATAATACTCGTATACTGTTGAAGATTGGTATCCACCAAGCCAAAATAGGGAGAGCAGTTATTGTAATCACACATTTATTTACAGTCTCTACGTGCCAATCACATATAAACAAATAATTATACTATTTACAAACTATACAAGGCTTCCACATAGCCCTTATTTCAATTTAACCCGCTTTTGCGGTCAGGAGAAATAACCCGCCTTAAGCGGCCAAGATCCAAGAGCACTCTGACAATATTACCCATGAACCCATGCGCTCTCACTTACACGAGACAAGGCACCTCCTGGAGGGATTCGAGTAATTTATCTCCAACATATACTGCCTTATTAAAATTTTCAGTTTAGGATTTCAGGGCATTAAAATAACTAGAGGAATTATAATGATATCAAAGGATAAATATGAATTATCAAGTTTACTACTTATTCTAAGCATATAATTATTTAAAAAAAAGATTCAAAGACCTCAACTGATATTCATGAGATTTTCCTTTTTAAAAAGCTCTTTGAAAAATGAAAACTTTGAATTAACTTAATTAAATTATATTTAGTATCTTGGAGTTCTTTCGATGAGATCTTTTCAATGAACATAATTTTTGCAGATATAAAGCTAAAAATAGTTAAAATGCGAATTAGTTCCGCAAAATTATTACTAAGATCAAAAAGGTTGGACAAAAAGTCTGAATTTGTCGAATTAGTGAGATGAATGAGTTCATTCAAATAAGTTTCTTCTTTTGACAAGTCTAGGCTAGTTTATCCTTGATTTTCTTCGCTTAATTGCAGCTCAAGTCGTTGACTATGAGTTGTTGAGAATGATATCCTCGATAAATATAACAGGCTGATTGTTGTTTGATCATATTTCCCATTTGTAGTTTCTAGCCAGACTCTGGATTTTAGAAACTCTATAACCAACGAACATTTTTAATATTCTAATAGGTGTATTAAGTCAGGCAAGTACGATTGTTGAATAAGTATGTAGAACCACTTCAACAATTTACATTTTTAGTGAAGCATAGATCTTCTCAATAGAGTAAAAATGAGACATGCGGATGGTTCAAGGTGAGTATTCGATAATACTTTGATTGGGCTGCACGACAGTTTGCGACTAATTTTTTTAAACAACCGTTGAACTTTCATTGCACACAACAGCTCCATATGCGAATTTACATACATCTGCATATCTGTAAATCTACACATCTGCATATCTGAATTTACATACATCTGCATATCTTGGTAGGAGTCTATCAAGATAAATTTATCAATTTTGATGTCATCTAGTATTTTTAAAGCCAATACAAAGTCCACTCATTTTGTGAGATATTTTCAGATAAGATGTCGGATCAAAATTTAACTTCTGAAGTCAAAAGGCTGGCAAAAATATCTTTGCTTTTGTACTGACTGGTTCTAAGAGACCTAAAGGATCTTATATATAACAGCTTATCTATAACTCTAAGAACAAGTATTTCACTGAACTCTTATTTTTTGGGAGCTGAAACTTCAAATCTAAACTTATCTTTGATAGGTTGCCTGTAAACACCTAGTATTTTTTACAGCTTTTGTCAGTGTCAAAAGTAAAAATATCTAATCAATCAACTTGAGAAAAGCACTGTTCATTATTTCTTTGAGATTTGAATGCTATTTGTGGGATAACATACCACAAGATGGTAACATGTGAAGTATTTGTCTCTGCAACTTCGTGGTGGTTTCCAGATTTGGTTCACCTTTCACTACGCGCTCTATACACAGTCTCCTAGAAGTAATTTTGATGCCAAAGAGTACTTTGAAGATTCATCGAGGGCTAACGGCTTGAAATTTAGTACAGCAGCAAGAAATGGTGCACATTATGTGCCATACGTTACAGTTTTCAGCCTGTCCATTGTTTGCACTTCATTTAATTCAGCCTTCCACAAGATTCTGGGAAGTCGATGGAATAGTCGATGTTTTAATCATCAAGATTTTGATTTTGTGAAATGAAGTCGCAATACTGGGCATGTTTATAAGTTTTAACATTACCTGAGGCAATATACCCGAAGACTATATATCAACTGGCTATCTGATATGCGAATTTGTCCATACCTCAGAATATCAAAAAATGTATCAACGTCGAGCAACATGTTTATTTTGCCTGGTACTGTGAAGTTTGAGTCTTCTAATTGAGAAATTTCAAAGTTTTGAACATTTAACTTTATAACTGGAAGAAAGACTGCAATTATAGATACGACTAGAAAGTTCAGCATAGCAGGAAATGAGCCATTATCATTTGGAATGCTTGCGTTTACTTGCTTCTTGAATGTGATCTAATTTCCACCTGGACTAAAAAGTGCTAAATATATTTTCTTATCAGGAACACCTAAGCTGCTTTTAAAATATACGGTAACTATATTTAACATACTATCTGAATCCAGAATAACAGGAACGTATGTAAAATTGCCTGTTATCTGAGCGTATGTAAAATTGAATGATGTAAAACCCAAACTATAGATGTTGATAGAAGAACAGTTTTGTTCTTGGTATTTATGCATGGTAATGAATGAAACGGAATAGTTTCGACTTGAATGCGAAATTCTTCTAGATTTGAATTTAAATCAACACAATATACAGGTTAAGATAGTTTGTTTGAATGCATTGCTAATATGTTAATTTTATTGCATAGAAGTAAGTTATATTTTTGATGACAATGCTTACATAAATGAATCTAACAACATCTAGATAATTTATTTTGGGTGTAAACAGTTACGGAAACCATTCTTCTTTATTATAATCTCATTTCATTTTACAAAATTTAATTAAAAATCAACACATTTCAAAATTGGGTGATTTTGGTAACATAAAATGCATTTATTAAATTAAACATATTTTTCTTTTACAAAAAAAAATCTCGATATATTATTGCTATCGGATTAATCCTTGGTTTAAGGGAGACAGTTCTTCCAATTGGTTCATTTAAAACAACATTTGTGCTCTTTTTTTAAGAATAACTAATAAGTTTAAATTTCAGAAAACCTTTGGAATTTATACTTTCCTATTGTTTCACAGATTCCCTATCAAGTTTTTGAGAAACGATATTTGATATTGAGACATTTGATATATATATATATAATTTGTTTCTGTCATATCTCAAAATTTTAAAAAAACGTAGATTCTTCTCAGTATGATCAACTAATTTCTTTATGCCTTTTCATGACGCATGCATTAGTTTATCGAAATTTAAAATTGTATTTATATGTGCGTTTCTACCATAAAGTATTTGTTTTCACACTGTTCCTCTAAGACATGATCAAGTGATGGATATGTATCACCAGTTACAACTAAGGATTCAGCATCACCTTATCAAAAATATTTGTAAGTATTATTGATAAGGAGATGACTGTGATTTTATGCTTTTAATAAAATTTAGGCTCATAGCTTAATATGTACTTATTATCTGATATTGTACTGTTAAATTTCAATTTAAATGTGAGGAATCCTTCATATTTTGCCCGCAATTTGGGCAGTGAAATTTCAGGAAATTTTATAGACAATTGTGCAGAGTTAGTTATATATAAGCTAGTTATATATAGTTAACCAGGTTAGTTTAGTTATATATAAACTAAACCAGGCCACGCTTCGCTGTGACTCAGTCTGACATTAATTATTAGGGAATTAAATTAAAGTATGCTAGTGAACATATATTTACCGCAAAAATACTTGTCATTCAATTTAATACCCGGCTTTGAGTTACTGTGGCTATTCTGTGGAATGAAAGGAAAGAAAGAAAAAAAAATCACTGAAAATCATTTTTCATTGTAAAGTTTTTGAATGGACAACATTTTTTTTTCTGCTGAAACTTATACAAGGAGCATAAGACATATAACTGTCTATGAGAGAAGCATTTGTTTTCTAAATTGAAAACGCATAATTGCAAAGATTTTTACATTTTATGAAACATTATAATTAATTAATAAATATATAATACATTATATATAAGTATAATTAATAATTAATTTAGCACATAATTAAAAATAATTATAATTATAAAATAATTATAGATTGTAATGTTTATAATATTAACTACACATAACTATTATAAATAAAAATAATCATATATTATAAATAATTATAAATTATGATATAATCACAAATAATTATAACTAATAAATTTATACTGGTATAATAATGTGAAGTATTTACAATTATTAATAATATTATATTTCTTAATTATTTAAATTTGTATATTATATAGAAGACAAAGAATAAAATAAGTAATTAAAATTTATTTAAAAATTTATATCAAAGAAAAATAAAAACATATATTATTGTTATGCAGTAATAATTATACGAAAAAAAAAACCTAATTGTTTTAGAATACTTCAGCGAAGGAGGATAAATTCATTAATTCAATTTGCAATTCGAACATTCGATCATTTTATAAATTACTTCTAAGAAAAAATTACTTCTCAGATAAAATGAAATCAATTGTAAAATTTGTATAAACGTATTTGATATAATATGCACATCAGCCAAATGATCACAGCTACAATTTTTCCGCAATAACGAATATTTTTATTATTTACATCATAGTAAAAAAATTAAAGATAAAAAATTGACAGTAAAAAGCAAAAAAGTAAAATACTGACAGGAGCTGGCCACCCGTAAAGGTCGTTAGTCGAACCACCAACAATAAAAAAAATGTATTTATCTAACTGTATGTTTGTTCTTAAAATCGTAAGTATTTGACATATTTTAAAACAATTGAGAGAAAATAGTTTTGCGTGTTAGTGGAAAAAAATGTGATACATATAGTCATGTATCAGATATATATATATATATATATTATATTAGAGAGTATATTATATATATATATATAAATATATATAAATATATATATATATATTATATATATATATATATTATATAATTATATTATATACATATATATATAAATATATTATATATATTATATTATAAAATATATATATATATATATATATATATATATATATATATTATCAAGCTTTTACTGGATCTAAATCTGTATCAGATATAATATTTTTAGAAAAATTCTAATAATTCTTAAATTTTTCTCCCTTTCCTAAAAATTAATAACTAGCACTGATTATTTTCGTTAAGTATTCAATTTGTATTTTTTTTAGCAATGTCCCCAGATTTTAATTCACAGAATTCATTAATATATGAAAAATCCTTACTTAAATTTCGAAATTATGCATCAAGCAGTATTTATACTATTGACAGTTTAAAGTTATATTATTTGAGTTTTTTAATTATGTAAGGTATGAATAAATTTGATTAAAATACATATGTAAATAGAAAACCTAATCATATTATACCTTATTTTTAACCCATTCAGTCCTGCGAAACGAGAAATAAGTTTTTCCTATGCCTGAACGATCCAAAATTTTTCGTACTTAGGGATTGACCTATTTTCTTAGTTAATCATAATTTCATTTAAATGTTCAGTATAAAATCTTAAGTGCAATTAAATACGCTGAAATAATTAAAAATACAATTAATTTATCAATAAAGAAAGTTATATAAATGAAATACATAAAGTATTATGGATAAAATGTATTATAATAAATAAAATGAAATGATGAATACAAATAATAAAACATAAAAAGTGTAATAAAAATAAATATAATATAGTAAGAGATAATAAATGAATTCAATAAAACATAAATGAATATAATATAATAAATGAAATAAATTATAATAATGTAAGCAATAATATATCAAAATATAATAAAATAAAAGTAAAATAAAAATAAACTTAAATTAAAATAATAAATGAATAAAAATATTTTAAACGTATAAAACAAAAATCTATAAATTTAAATGAAACGTTCAGATTTTTTTTATTCAAATCCGTGTAATTGCCGGTCTAATGACTCGGTGACATACGAGTACAATCCCGTGAAAGGAGATAGTTTATATTAACATCGCACAAGAAGCAACACGAGGGTTATTGGCGACGGACCTCGTAATTTTGAAACACGGTCGAGTGACGAGGATGATACCCGAGCTGGCACCCCCTCTCCAAACATCCACACCACGCCACCGGGAGGAATTTGGGCCCCGAACAGATTTAACGTGCATCAGCTCCGGCTACACGGCGGGTCTTTGGCGGGAAAGGATCGAACCCGCGACTGAATGAAAACCACTGGCCGCTAGTCCACGACCTTGATCACTAGGCTACCGCGGCCCTCCCGTAAAAGGAGAATAGCGTGATTAAGGTCCTGAACAGGTTAATTTAATGGAACTGTCAATTCGATGTTATAATTCAAAAAGAAAATCATCGAATTTACTAATTTGCGGAATGTATTGAAAAAAAAAAAAAAAAACTCTTGATCGCAGAAACATATCATTGAAAGAAAAATACGAATCAGGAATTACGGATATAAGACATTTACCTGTGAAAAATATCTTCGAACAACCAACAGCGTTATTCACGGTCACTATTTATGCTAAAATATTCCCCGTTATCAACCCTCCTTTTCAAAAATGAAAAATAACAGTTGTTGCTTATATATCTTTACAGATAAAGGGAAATCTTATCTAGCATTAAAAAAAAAAAAGATACATCCAGCGCTCTGCTGCATGGTTTGCTTATAAAATTTTACAAACTAAACACAAAAGTATGCGTTAGAAGGATTCGAAGAAAACTGATATTTCCGGCATTTTGTATGTCATTGTCAGGGTAAAGGTTACGTTTTGTTGATTTTCCTAGTTCACTTTCAAGAGGATATTGTGTTACTTTGATTTTATTTGTTTATGTTTATATCTCTATAGTTATTTTAGATATTATAAGAAACTTAAGAAAAACTTAGAATTTAACTGCACATATTTCATTTCATTGCTCTGTTCTGCACTATTTTATGTAATTGTACTGTACGACTTTTTATGATTACTTCTCACCAATTATATTAAATTTAAAAAATTATTTGTGTTATATTCAATACAAATACAGTTTCTTAAAATTAATTAAAATTAAAACGAGGTATCCTACATAGCAATAAATAAATTTATTTATTTAGCAATGAGTGTTTAAGATACTTTTGAAGTATATATATATATATATATATATATATATGTGTGTGTGTGTGTGTGTGTGTGTGCGCGCGCGCTTGTGTTATATACAATATATATACTGATTTCAAACGTTCTTAGTATCATGGGACATTACATTTGAAACCACTTTTAATTACTTATTTAAACCTTAATAAAGTATAGTTTAGAATTATTCTTTCTAACTAGCATAATTTAAAATTTACGAAAATATTTTTTTTACTTTATTTTATGTCAGAATAAGTCTCCATGTAGAGTTATTGGCGATGAATCTCTAAACATAGTCGATTACTCCAACCATTGTAAAATGAGTCCCGCTCACATACCCTTCCGTGACAAGATTTGGAGGTTCAGCTGTTTTTTTAAGAGATGGTAATAATGGACATTTCTTATAATATTCCAATGAAGTCTGAAATAAATTTAGCGATAACAGTCTAAATGAAAATTTTTTCTTCAGATTAGAAGCGTTCAAAATTTGTAGTTTTCATCTTAGTATAGGAGAATTATTAGAACATTTCATGGAAAAACTATATTATTGTGTAATTTTTTAAATTGAATTACTATTACATTTTGATTTATTACTTATGGGGATCAAACTTTAAATCTATTTTCAGACAGAAAAATGTTACCAATATTTGTTATAAGAGTTTATAACTATGTGTAATATATGTAATCTTTTTATTTTTACTACGTCTTTCAAATTTAGGCATTTTCGATAAATAATTTTATGCGTAAAGAGGCTAAATTAACATTGTATTTCGTATTTAAACAAAAGATGAAAAACATGCAAATATTTTTCATATTAAGTAATGAATTTCTGCAGGATCACTCATTCCAATTCAAACATTTCTCAATTATTACTGATTAGACACCTATTATTCGAATCAAAAGTCACTTCCATCTAACTTCAACCAAAACGATACCTGAAATATAGCTGGTCTGATGCATATTAAATATGTCGCTGTCCCAAGTCCGATCATTGGGAAAGGTGTGGAATTTTGGAGAGGTAGGCTCTAGCTCAGGTGCCGTCGGTGTCACTTGACCAAGGCTCAAAGTTAGGAAACCCGTCGCCAATAACTGGTGCCTTGCTTCTCAGTGCGAGGTTAATAAACAACCATAATCAAGCCGAACGATTAATTACAACAATTCCCTCAAATTCATAACCATCTATCCGCCTTTGTTATCGTATGTATCCCTTCTCAATTATTTCTATATTTCGCTTATATTTCATTATCCCTAATTCATTTCATAGCATTTCTTAAATTATTCTAAATTTCCTAATCACGCTCTTTTTTTATAGGCAAGGGTTTGCTTTTTATACGAATCTTGCTTTTTATACGAATCAAATTATTAAAAAATCTTCGAGGTTAGTGAAAGGCAAATCGCGAATAGTCCAACGTCACATAACTAAGTGAAATTATATTTTCCGAGAGATATATCATAAGAAAAGATACGTTTTCAATACATAATTGCAACTCATAAATAAAATACTTTTATTAAAAACAACTTGCATATCGTAATTATGAGTCAAATTAAAGTAATATTCATCACAAAAATACCCAAATTTGTAATAAATTAATTTGAATATACGGTAAGCATATTTATCATTATCAAATTAACTTATTTTAATCAAAATATTTCTTTGTCATCTTATGATTTTTTTTCATTCAAAGTACTTATACTGTAACGTTGGGCTATTCGCAATTTATTTCATCATTAAAACCGGGGACTTGAATAATTTGAATTGCGTAACATTATTATTTTTTTCCTAACCAAAATAAAACATGATTAGTTAAATCTAACGAAGATGTAAGTAAAGTGAATTGAATTATATAGATATATAGTGATATATAAATGAAATATAATTGTAAGAAATGAAGGTAGCTAAAGAATAATGACTTGTTGATAGATAATTATACTTTGAATTGAAGCATGTTAATTAATTTTGTGAATTGAAACGAATTCTAGCTAAAGTATTAAGATAAGAGTTGGTTGTTTGCATGAAGTGATTGAATTAGAACGAATGAATTGGAATACTAAGAATTAGTTAGTTGATCTATTTTAGTATTGACATATTCAGTGGGATTCGAGAGAGAGAGAGACCTTATAAAACACCTTTCCATTAATAAATAAAATATTTTATCTGGTTCTTACGTATCTTCTATTGGAATCTCGAATTTAATAGCTGTTTAAATAAATAGAACAATTGCCATTGAATTAAATATTGAAGAATGAACTTTACAATATTTTTCAATTGATGTTTCTTCCGAAGATATGTATTTCCAAGAAAATACTTTTATGCATTAAAAATATTCTTTGTAATTAGAGATTTTTTTTCCTGGATAATATTTTGAAATTATATGTATTTTTATTGAATAGTGAAAATATATTTACTCATGGGTTTCCAATTATTTGATTGATTTCACTAATTTTTTAACTTTGAGTGATTAAACTAATTGATTTTAATTTGATTGAGTTAACTAATTTCTTAACTTTGAGTGATTAAATTAACTGATTTTAATTTGATTGATTTCACTAGTTTTTTAACTTTGAGTGACTAAATTAATTGTTTTTAATTTGATTGATTTTACTAAAATTCGTTTTGAAGCATTTTTTTTCGGTAAAAAAGTTGCAAAATTAGTAATTTTTTGTTCCTTTGTTGATAATTATATTCATGTGTGATATGATTTCATTTTTTATTTATATTTTGGTTCAAATTGTATGAAAACTTTTATTTTAAATTATAAATGACAAAAGGAAATTTCAATATATTGGAACATAATAGCGAAAACTTTAAATCTTATAAACTTATGAATTCCTCTTAAAAACTTTTTACGTATGATATAAATACAAACTATTATCTATTTTACTGAATTTCATGAAAATCAAACAATAGTCGGAAATGTTAATAAAATAAAATTGCATTAGATCATAGTACAGAAAAAAATGAGAAACTCGAGATATTCGATCCACGAAATTTCTTTCTAAAAATTATAACTATTGGAAAAATAAACATTAATTGCAAAACCTGAATGCATTGGCTATAATTTATGTACACATATTCAAAATAAAATTCATGTTCAATCAAAAAATTTAAGCGAAAAATTACGTTTTTTATTTTAAAAATTCTTTGATAATTCGAAAGAAGCATTGGAAGTACATTTAACGTTTTTCTTATTATTGGTGATAAAAGACACAAGATATTTAGAATTTTAACTTTTATTATTTAAATAATAAAAGTTAGTTCGGAAGAAACTAAGATCTCTCCAGACCTTAGCAATGTAGAAAATGTGAGTTTTTCTTTTATTAAAATATTATCCATTATCTTTATTAAGTCTTATTATGTATTGAAAGGCAGTATAAAGTTTTTAAAGAGCTTGTGGATAACATACATATATATTGATCCGGAATATTTGAAAAAAAAAAAGAAAAACAAAACTTCATGAAAGTATGCTCACTAAGAATTTCACATCGAAAAGAGGCCGTAAAAAACATTAACCCGAGGAAAAAAAAAAAAAAAAAGAAAGAAAGAAAAAGAAATGACAAAAACCAGAACTAGTCTTAACATTACAAATCCTTTAAAAATTGTTTTTAATACACTTAGATTTTGTTTTAAAGAAAAATGACGAAAAGTTTATAAATAGTTTTTATATGTGTAAGTTAAATCAGAAAAGAACATTTTTCACGAAGTTTTCAGTGATTTATTATAATAAAATATTGGCTATTCTTATAATTATGAGAGACAATGAACAAGTAAGTTCTGTTTGTTGCTTTATATATTTATATATGTGTGTAGGATTTGTATATTTGTGACGCCTTCCTATACTACAGGGCCTGAGTTCTGCTTCGTGACCTCATCTAATGGGCTCACACTAGTCTGTGTAACTAGAAGCAAGAACGTGTTCATCATGGAAAGAAGTACGTGTGATAGCTCCAAAATGAAATGAGTCCGAAATCAATTTTGTAAATACTTTGTAAATATATTGCTTAATAAAATGTCATTTCAAATATCCGCCTCTTCATTGATTTCGGAACAACACCTAGACAACATAATAAAGGAGCCATTTACCCCTCTCTGTAGTTAGGATTTTACACACACACATAAATATTGCTTTCCTATCACTTTACTTTCTATTAAATTGTTCGGTTCTTTAAAAGTTTGTTTTGATTTTTCAGATTTTGGTTTTAAATTTTTAGATTGTTTAATTATTTAGGTAAATTTTTATATGATTTGCATAAATATCTATTTCTTTTTAATGTTTTTCTATTATTGATTTTTTTATAAATAGTATTAATTTAGTGTTGAACATTCTTAGATTGTTATGTTTTGTGACTTTGTGATTCTTATTATTTGTATATATATATCCGTGTGTATGTGTGAGCGTGTGTATAGCAGTAAATTTAATAAATATGAGTAAAATGGAGCAACTTCCATTACATTCAGGGCTGGAATAACACCACCACTTCCGAATAAAGTCTATTTATTATTGCTGAATGATTTAGAGGCGATAAGATGGTGATGAACTCCATTTGATTTCGTGAATTGCATAAAGCATCTGAGGTGATCATAAGCGTAGTTTTGACCTTGTGGCCCCAAAGCGAAAGAGAGAGAAATTTGCCTTGCTTAGGGTTTATATGCAGAGATTTCTTTAGATCATGTGGTATTGAATGGAGGGATTTCAAGGGACTTTAGCTAAAGACAGACAGTCCAGCACCAATTATCCCTGGTTCTTCGGTGCGTAAGGTCATGCTGTTTGGGTAGATTTAACGAGTGTGCGATAACTAAAATTAAAAACTGAAGTATAATAGTATCAGGGACTAAGAATGAACTTTTTATTGTGAGTTGAAGAATAAGAAAAATTAAACATAAGAATATTTATTTATTCTCTGCAGGAGGAAAAACTCCCTTTTTTATGTTAGCTGAAAACACTTGAGTTTTTATTTAATACTTCGAAATGCATTCAAGACAAAAATATCATTTTTGAAGAGCACTTTCTACAGCTAATTGTCTGTTTTGAAAAATACTTCCAAATTGGAAATTTTGATAGGTTTGCATGGATTCAAGATACATTTGACACAAGTGCTCTAACTGAGTTTATTTTTTCTGAACAAGAAAAAATAAACTCTTATCGAATTTTTTTTCCAACAAGGTTTGAAAGCAGCATTTTGCAACATGTAATCGACAGCATTTTGGATTTCAATAGAAATTCCCCCCCCCCCCTTGTCATAATGCGCTGTGAATTTTAATCCCACAATTGTTCAATTTGTGCAAAACTAGGTTTCGGCCGTTGCTGTGACGAAGAGCAAGTATTGAGTAAAAGTCAGAGTGGAAATAGAAATGAGATTGATAGAGTCCAGTTGGATAGCTCGATATGGGAATATATGCACTTATGTTCTGGTTCATTCAATCCATTGATTACTAAATTAGTGTTTATGCAATAAATTACAAATAAATGAAAGAATTTGTTCAACAATGCCGGTTTTATATATTTTTTATCTCTTACTGTATAGTAGGGCATAATTATTGGGAAACGAAGTGAAATAACAGCCGCTATGCGGCTGTGCTGTGACATCAGGCTGCGAGCTAACTCTGCCTCACGAATATAAAAAGAATTACTTGCATACTCTGCGATGGCTGAACATGTGGACGTGTAGTTATGTATGTCTCTATGTTATGCCGTCCTTTGTGAATAAACTATATGTTTTAATAGAAATCTCTTTGTATTTATTTATATCTAAGTACCCAGCATTTAGTAGATGCAATCCATTGAATTTATATTTAAGTCGTTTTAGAGCATAGTGGTACTCTCGGCAGGACATGGGTACTTTGGATTTGAACTTTTATATTTTGAACCTTTGTTGAACTGAACTTTTTTCCGATTGAACCTTCGTTGTGATTTTAACTTTGAATTAAAATCTGTTAAAGACAAATAGACTTGGTACAACTAAGACATAGGAAATCATGTTGTATTTGGTTTTTCGACTTGTGCAAAGAAGATTGATGATGAACTCTCAAAAGAAACGCCTGACATCAATAGACTTTCGATGTTGAAGTCGCCAATTACCGATAAATGTATACGATTGGATACGGGATACGGGTCATTCTGAAATTACCAAAATTATTTTGAAAAATAAAGATGCTGAAGGTAAGAAGATTAAGGCCTTTAAAAAAGAATGTTTGTCGGCCGAACCATATGGAGACATACATTTGGATCTTTGTTCTCAAATCGTTCAAATAAGTTTGAAAGAATCATTTACAAGAGAAATCTCCAAAAAACGAAATTTCAAGCTCCCAAATATGGAGCTAATAAGTTTAATGAAGATACTATAGACTACTTGACAATCTGGAGTCCTTTTCGAAATGTTCATGAGTATTCTAGTATTGTTAATGAAGACAAGTTTCATAATCTGCTACAGGCTTAATTATCCGAATTATCTGAAGGCATTCACCCAATTTCAGGAGAGATTAAGGAGAGAGAATTTACTCGTACAGATTTATATGCGAGACTTGCTGTCCACAGTAATGAAAAACGTGGCCACCGGTCTCTCAAAAACTGACCTTCAAGCCTTATACAATGAGTTGGAAGAGCAGATCTGAGTCTTGGAGTGTTGAGGGCAAATGCAAGAAAAATTCGTAGGTTTTCTAAGCCCATTGGCGGAGTCTTGACTACTGGAAGAAATATTATTGGCTTGAGAAAGAAGCAGAAACCATGGGTTAACAGAGGAAAAGGAGCCACGAAATTCGGAACATTTGATGAATTTTCTTCGTCAGGAAGTAAAGGCTGAAATAATTGTAAATCTTGCACGAACTGGTTTAGCCTCCCACCAGAATCCGCGAAGAAAGGAATTTCAAAATGAACATTTAAAATGATCCGGGGAGTCCTCATCAGCATCCGCTATAATAAGTTTCAACAACCAGGTAAGAGAGATAATTGCATTTTTTGCGCGCATCTTAGTGAAAGATATTTTTCGGCCAAGAAAATAATTTTAGCTGTTGAACAACAATTATTTTTGGAAAACGGGGCATGTTTTTCTTGTTTAAAAATCTCTGGTCATATAAGTAAATTTTGTAATGTTAAAAATCAATTGATAGGCCCTCTACGTAATAACCACCATTTTTAATTAATGTGTCTGGAACTAAAGAAAAATAATGAATCCAAATTTTTATTCCGAAATCTGAGAATTCTCATCCAATTGCAGCAGAAGCGAAACAGTCTTTTTACAAAAACTATTTAGATACCAAGGTCAGGAAAAAATTATCCGCCCAGTTATTAACAGGCCCAGAAAGTAGTTACGCCAGCGAGAAAATTATGACTCAGCTCTATGTTTTTCCTCTTCAAACGGAGACTGTGATTCATGACTTGTTTGGAGGGGAAGGGGAAGGATGATGAAACCAACCCAAAACATTAATAAGTACGAGTATTTGTAGTCAAGGTCAAAGGATTAAACTTTTTCCTCTTGTAGTTATGAAGATCTCTGAGAAAAGTATTTGAGGTTTCATCCTGAAGATTGAGAATAATGATATTTTTGAATGAATTAAAAAAGAAAGAAAATAGTTTTTTCCTATTTTTTTTAGAGAAGAAACGGAAATTAATCTTTTGATAGGTTCTGATGTCATAGTAAAATAATTGAAAGGCAAGACTACTAATATTAGTCTTTCCTTTCAATTTTTTTTTACAATGAAAAGGAGGACGTAAACAATTTAAGAAAAATGTGCAGCCTAAATAAATCAAAAATTTTGTTATTTCAAACAAAATGCAATAATTATGCTTGCATCCCTTTCAATTATTTAATAAAACGAGTATTTTCTATTGAATGAATATTTTCTTCTCAATTTATCTTTTTCAAACAGTATATTCAAAATTACATTGCGAGAAATATCCTTCATATTTAATTTTATTGCAAGTTCTGCAGCAAGAGTATCAACATTCAATCTACATTTCTCACTTGTCCAAAAATCATTACTAATTGAAAAAAATACTTTTAACTGCTGCATTAATTCCAGGGCAGCACAACGAATATTTAACAAGAATAGCAAAATTTTCATGTGGAATGTGTTTATTTTTGAAATGGTTAAATATTTCCAACCATCTTTTCCCTTGCTCTAATTTATGAGATTTTAAATATACATTCAATCTTATAATTTCTTCAAACAGACAATTGTCATCGATTTTAATATCAGACATTTCTTTCGACACAAACTCGACAGAATTTTCAAAATCTGCCCAGTTTATTGGCGATGAAGTAAAAAAAAAAACCATTGATATTTTTTTATTTCCTGTTTCAGACAATTCTTCGACATATTGGAAACATGTTTAGTAAAAATTCTACACTTCTTTGGTGCACTTTTTCGTTAAGCTCGGATTTGATCCCTCTAACTTTGACAGTTTTCTTTTTATTATTAAAGAAATAAATGTTTGTTCAAATCGTGATTTATAAATATAAATACGGATAAAATCGTTCCAAATAAGACAAACTTCTGTAGCTAAAATATGTTCCCCTTCAATCTTTTGAATCGTTTTGTTAAGAATAAATGCCTGATTATGTACAAAATACATTTTAATAATCTCCGATAATTTATAACTGAAAAAAGGTCTAAGAATTTTTGGACATTTGTCTAAACTGAAAAAAATGAACACGGAGGCTCAAATAATTGTAAAATACGCTCTAAAGCAGGTGTTAAAGCAAGACATCTAACTTTTCGATATCCTAAAAGTTTTTTCTTTTTAACATTTGCGTAACAGTTTGATGCGGGATCAATGAATGCAGGGATTAACAGAATGGTCACCTTAATATTAGAGTTCGGCTTAACGGCCATGAAACGAAACACGGATGGACGATGTTTGGAAAGGTTCGTATAGAATTGATAATATTTTACCCTCATTCTCAATGCATTCTATGTCATTATCAGCGAATAAACTTTGGAAACTTGAAGTTATAGGAATATCAACATGATTATCGAAACCAATTTAATAGAATTAATATCTGATATTGTTGATCGATTTTGGAATGCATCCCATTGGCTTAAGCGTAGATATATAAAAGGCTTTTTTAATGTTGTCTGTTGCTCCTAAAAACAAAATATTTCTTGTATTTTCCTCCTTGTAATGATAAATTGATTTACGGACATTGTCGAGTTGTATTCGGAGTTTCTTTGAGTTCCTTTTTATTGAATGCATCAATTACGCATCTTCTAGAGAATACACCTAATTTTATGATGTTGTTCAGAAACTTAAATATTCTTTTTATGTCTATAATAATTTATCCGGATTACATAATGTTGCAGAAGCTGAGAATTTCATTGAAAAAGCATAATTTATCGTGTCTAAAGGTTCCTTTAATTTGAGGGGTTGGGAGAGCAGTGTAGAGTGTAAACATACTAGTAAGAATTTTGGAGAAACTTCTGTTTAGGGAGTAATTTGGAATTCAGATTAGGATGCAATGGAGTGTAAAATAGATTTTGAAATTTTATCATGTGGATCTAAATAAACAAGAGATTAATTTTGTTTGCTGAACTAAAATTAAATGATTCTATCGGTATGTTGACTCCTGCAACATTGCTCACTAAGCTCAGTATGCAATATTTATGGAAATCTCACTATTCTTGGGTTGAGAAATTACCTCCTTCTGTTGTTGATCGGTTCTCTAAATGGTTAAATGAAATGTATTTATTAAAAGCTGTAACTTTACCATGGTTTATGAATTTTAATGAAACATCTGAATAGCATGTAAGAGGGTATATGCTGGGTGTATCTTTGATAGATCTAAGGTAGGAAGTGAAAGTGAAGTGAGACTCCTTTGCTCTAAGAATAGAGTGGCTGCTTTAAAACCTTTGGGCATTCCTAGATTGGAATTGATGGCTTGTTGTATCGGAACAAGACTTGTTAATACTGTTATAAGGGCATTCTGTGCAACAAGTATTAATGTCATACTTTGCTACGACTCCACTGTCGTTTTGTGGTGGATTAAAGAATTTGGAGAATGGGGTTGGTTTTTGATGCAAATTGCGTTAAAGAAATTAGAGAGCTAAGAGGATGTTTCTCATGGTGACATGTACCAGGAAATATGATTATTGCCGAAAATAAATGTACCAGGAAATATGAATATCGCCAGGAAATACGAATATTTATCACGCAGTTGTACTCCCTAACAAATCTTAAATTCAAAGTGATGGAAGTATCTATCTTGGTTAAAAGAAAATTCATCTGTAATCCTGGCCTGTTAGTGAAGTTATTTCTCAACCCAGTGAAGTTATTTCTCCACCCAGTGAAGTAGATACTGAAAGGAGAAAGTGTAAAATTGTAAATATGAATTGAATAATAGATCCCTTGGTATGCAGAAAAAGCTTCTGATCATGATAAAGTGATCCGAGTATTTGCCTGGATATTAAGATTTATAGATAATTGTAAATTAGTTAATGGAAAATGTAAAAACAATGAACTCTCACAATATGAGGTTGAAAATTCTAAAAGGAAGTTAATTTGCTTAGTTCAAAGCCAATATCTTTCTAATGCAAATTTTTAAATTAAGTTGTAACTTTTGTAGATAATTAAGGTATTCTTAGAGTAAAACAACAATAAGTAACAGAGATGATGAAAGATATTTTTTGTACCCAATATTATTATCTGATAAATGTGAGTTCACTAAATTGTTAATTAAAAGTGTACACAGGAAAAGCTGACATGCTGGAATCCAAATAATGCAGCGCCTGTTGCTTGAGAATTTTTGGATAATCAGAGGTAGAAGAGCTAGTAAAAATGTTCTATATAAATGTATTGCATGTAAATGCTATAAGGCTAAATATATGTCGGACGCACCAACGTCTTTTCCACCAGACCATATAATTAATTGTTCACCAATCCTAATTGTGGGAATTGATTTAGAAGGACCACTGTTTTTGAAAAATGAAAGCAAAGTGTGGATTGTTTTGTTTAATTGCATGGCATACTGGGCCATTCACCTTTAACTTGTTGATTCCCATTCTTAGGTTGCTTTTCTTTTGACAGTTTATCGCTAGATGTGAGACATCACAAATAGTTTATTGTGATAATGAAACTAATTATCGGGGTGCTTCTAATGATCTATCAAAATTAAATTGGAATAAAGTTCTAAAGGAGACCAGAACTCCTAAAATATTTTGGAAATTTATTCCTCCAACCGTTTCTTGGTGGGATGGTTGATGAAAGAGGTTGGTCCACACCGTAAAAGATTTATTAAGGTGTTCTTTAGTTATTCCATGAAGAGCCTTATAGCTTAATTTGTGATTGTGGATCATTTCTTAACTGTAGACATTTAACAAATGTAACAGAAAACCCAGAAGAGTTTATTCCTCTTACCTTCAGCATGTTCCTTATCGAGAACAGAAGATATGGAAGATTTCTATTCGAGGAGTTTAAGCAAAAGAATAAAATATCGTAGTAAACTATTAAAGGACTTACGACAACGTTTTAGGAAAGAAAATCTTTGACAACTCGTTCAAGAAACACAATAAAAAGCTATAACGTAAGCCTCAAATTAGAGAAATAGTTTTATTTGGGAATGACAGTAAAAACAACTGTTTTGGACCTTGGCAAAAATTATTGATTTGATTCCTGGGCGCGATGGAAAAATTCGTACAGTTAAACTTAAAACGCAACATGGGACAGATTTATGCCCTATACAGCGTATTTACCCATTAGAAATTCATTCAATGGAACCTATAGATAAGGAACCAGGTGGAGAGGAATCTAATTCTAATAAGTGTATGATAATGAAAACAATTTAACATCTGCTGGTGCTGTGATAGTGAAAACATTTACAGCTACTGGAAGCATGTGAAAAAAACCTAAGAAACCTCATGTTTTGAATATGAATCGTATGAGATTCATGAACCCCATGAGATTCATTCTGAGTCTCAAAGGAGAGGGAGGATGTTGGGAAATGAAGTGAAATAACTGCCATTAGGCGAAAGTGTTGTGACGTCAATCTGCTTGCTGGCTCTGATTCTTGAATATAAACAGAACTACTTGTGTACTCGGAAATGGCTGAATATGTAATAATGTATGTCTCTACGTTGTGCCGTCTGTTGTGAATAAAATACATGTTTGAAATGAAACCTCTTTGGATTTATTTGTATCTAAGTACACAGCATCAGGTAGTCTCATGGTAAGGGACATATTTTTGGCTCAAAAAGTTTGGGAACCACTGCTTAAATGTCATCTTTGTTGCTGCTGACGAAGTGTCATTTGAAATAGATGCAGATGAAAATTTTAAATCAATACTTCGCCATCAAGTTCATTGGTGAAAAAGGCAATTATGATCAAGAAAATCAGGATGAGCCCATAATCTATGCAAAGAAAAATATAAAATAAAATTTTTTAACGAACATTTTGACACTGCAATCAATTTCTTAGAATCAAGATTTTCTCAGTTGCAACATCATTAAAATTACATTTGTTTTTTATAATGCACACACACATATATATATGAACTAAAAGTTGTTCGAAAATATTTTAACAAATGGAAATCACCGTATACATATAGAATGGAACTTTGTGATGAAATGTCAATTATGTGTTCTTTATTGGAAAAAGATATACTAACTTTGCACGTTTTGAAATTAATAACAAAATGGAAATTATAAGTACACGCAAACACATATATATAGTTTTATTAACGTCGCACTAGAAACAACTCGAGGGTTATTGGAGACGCACCTCGTAATTTTTAACCTCGGTCAAGTGACAAGGACGACACTTTAGTCTTCTAATTTCCACACCACGCCATTGGGCGGACTTTGCACACCGACAGATTTAATGTGCATCAGCCCTGGCTACACGGTGGGTCTAAAGTAGCATCAAGGCTTGAATCCGCGACTGAATGAAAACCGCCGGCCACGAATCCGAAACCATGACCACTAGGCTACTGTGACCACGAGAGAGAGAGAGAGAGAATAAACTCTATAATAGGTCGTAGAAAATAAACCATGAAATAAATATCTTTTACTCTAAAGGTTTTGGTAATCTTTATACGTTTATATTTTTATTGACTGTGACCATTATTCATATTAATGCCCAACCTCTGTAATCTTAAGCCTGTTTCCGACTTTGGATTGTAATGCAATACCTTATTATGTTTGGAATCATATCTCATCGATGTAAATCTGAAAATTATATGGAGATTCTGTATCGATATGATTGATAAATAGTGGTTGCTTCTTTAATTATAACAGTCATAATAAAAGGAAAAAAAAAGGTTCAGCAGTATATTCTTTACAATGCATGTAACTTATTAAAGGAAAACATTTTTTCATAGTAAGGAAGCTAGAAGTTGAAATGTTACTCTTTACAGCCATATAATTGTTAATCTGAATATCCTTGGTAATAATATTGCATTCAGTATTTTGTAATTTCTCTAAATTTCATATTACTTCTAAACGAAGAGAATTACTAAATTAAAATTGATTTTTCAGAGCACAAATATTGAAAATTAGATATATATTTATTTTTTATCTAATGAATTCTCTTGAATTGAAGTATTTCTTCATACTCTCGTTTTGCTGCTGAATTTTTAGATCATTACATTGAAAAGAACTTTTAAAGGGTAGATTAGAACCATCAAAAAGGACTCCAATACGAGTAATTTTAGATGTCGTGATCTCTGGTACGAACTTGAACTAAAATGCCTAATTTGCTAAATAACTATAATTTGCCATGTTATTTTGAAAAGAAAAGGTAAAAATTAATTTTGAAAATTTAGATTCTTCCTTTATTTGTGATTTTAGACTTTATTAATTAAAATGATGTAATTATTACTTACTCCGATTTTCGTGAACGTCATAATGGTTAACAATCAAGCATTTTGAAGGAAAAAATTATGTTATATATATATATATATATATATATATATATATATACTGTGTTCCACAGTTTACTGCTTATATATCTAACACTACTAAATGATCTGAAAAAATATTTAAAATAAGGGAACCTTTAAGTATTCGGTGAGTAATTTTAAGGGGCAAAAAAGTTCAAAATGCATTACAGGAAAAATTCCTTATTCCTAACTAAGTTTGCTGATAGAGTTAACGAATTCTACTTTTTCTTAACAAACTTTCTAGTTAAATTCTTTCCGGGAAATTTACAATGTCTCGTTCGTTGATCTTTGATGAGAATCGAGGAAGTTATTAAGGTTTTTTTTTGCTCTTTCTTTTAATGACTTTATTGCGTGCATGAATAGTAATTTATTCAGAGGAACAGTTTCGTAATCAAGACATCCATATGATTACTCAAGGAAATATTGCTAACAATGTTATTAAAATTATATTTCATGAAACTCTCTATGATTAAATGATACATGTCAAGAATTTTTTAATTAGCACTCATTTAAAGAATTTGAACAGCGTATCTCAATATTGTGCATTCCTCACTACTAAAAGAGGGGAGGGGGAATAGAAACGAAAAGACCGAGCAAAGTTTCAAGTGAAAAATATTTCTTATAAACTAAGAGTATCTGACACGGATTAAGAGTATCTGCGGGATTGCATACGGACAGAGAAATACAACCAATCAACGCACATCCATGTTATCAGTAGCATCTATGTAAGGCGACTGGTAGTTAGGGTAGCTATTTCAACGGTTCTGCTACAACAATGGCAGGTATGCACGGTTTAAGTAACTTTGAATGATGATTTCTGTCGATACGCAAAAGATGGATTACAGTTTTTCTGAAATAGATAAGAAGTTTGAAATTCCGGACACAATTATTTCATGGGTGTGTAGAGGGTATCACTGGAGAAAAATTAACTTTCCAGCAGCGATGTGGGTGAGAAAAAATTGTGAAGAAACGTTATCATCGACGGCTGAAAAGAATGGGATTATGAGATAGAAGAGCAACACTGTCTCAAATTGCTTCAGAATTCAATACTAGTTATCAACAAGTGTCGAAGAGCCGCAACAGTAGGCGAATTATTGTGGTCGCCAACTCATAGCCGGCATTTTTTCCATCGAATTGTGGATTTGAATACTGACCTGATGCCTCTAAAGACCCGTCGCTTAGCGGGACTGACGCAAATTATATCTGACGAAACTCAATACCCTTATGTTGGGATAAAGTGGTAGTTTGTTGAGTGAGATGCCAACTCAGATGCCTTTCTCATCACGTGACAGAAATCAAAATTACGAGATCCGCCACCAATAGCCAACTTGCTTCTTCTAGGTGTGTTGTTAATAAACAAAAAATCCTTCAGAGCCGAAGCTTCACTCGCAAACTTTTGATGACTGCAAAGCACAAAACTCATCAGTTCCGCCATCAAACTGTCAACTATTGGAGGCATCATATGGTCTGACGAGTCGTATTTTTCTTTCGTATTATGCTAATGGAAATTTCTAGGTATTGAAAAAAATTCCTATTTCCGTATGTCAATAGGAGACTATTCCAGCAGCCGAACCTTTCTCAAGAATTGAAGAATTGGCACGATTTGAAACCCATGATAATTTATAGGAACTCTGACAGGTGACCTGGTACATATCATTCCTCCCGATATCTTATGCTCATTAATGAAAGGTGACCAGACGTCCCGATTTTTAACCATTTATCCCGCATCCGCGGAGTCTTAAGAATGTCCCCATTTTTAGAAAAAATGTACGACAAACTAGGGAGTGGAGGGAGAAAGGGAAGGGAATATACGGTTTTCGGCTTCCATGTAGCAATTTCACCAGGATACTAGCTTTATATTATTTTTGTAAATTTTATAATGTTAAACTTCAATAATAAAAATAATCGTTGAGAACTGATTATCAGGAACTGCTTATTAAAGTTCGCTTTGATCAGTTGCTAAAATTCGACCACCATTGTTTGAACTTAATGAACAATAGCATTTTTTGGCATTGGCAACGACGAAAACATTTTGTAGTTGTAAAATGAAGAGAGAACAGTTTGTATATTTCCACAGATTTTATTCTTATGGCGACATGTTCCGCTAGCGATCTAGCATCATTTGGAACATTGTTGCAAAGGAATTACGTCTAGTACAAAAACTGGAAACGTATGGGAATTTTAGAGAGGAGAAGGGTCAGCGTGTAAGGAGTTTGTAGGCAACGCCTTCGCATATTCAGTTTTGTAACTCTCTCATACAATACACATCGTATTGCGAGCTAGTGCTAGTTAAACAAGTGATGTCAACAAATAAGCTATTCAGTTGATTTAGGTAAGTAATTTATTTAAGTTCCAAAGGTAGGTACTTTTTAGGTACCAACTTTTTAATTAAGACCCCCCCCACGTCAATGTTGTCTCGCTTTTTGAATGTTAAAATCTGATCACCTTACATTATTTGCCTATGTACATTCCGAAGAGCATGGACAATTCAATCAAGACAAAGCGACATCAATACGCTTCGAAAGATACTACTAAGTCACTCCAGGAACACTTTTCTTCCATCCGCTTTCTCCTTTGCCGACTAAAGTCTGGTGATAAGTTCATTGGTGAGCATATATTTAATGCCAATAATGCGATGAACAAAAGTAATCTCCGTCACTTTACACTTTTACTGAATTGTGAACTACTCTGATAGAATCATAGTGGGAATTGTTTCCAGAATTCATTTACACAGTAGTGAAGTCTTTGCTCCGTGTTGATGCTGTTCTGGGAGGAACAGGAGGATAGACTCGACAGTATGTGGACCAACCAGATTTTCTGACATTTCAGAGAACTAAAAATCAGGGTCGGCTTATATGAATACTTCAGCCATCAAATCAAAATTAAATAAAGAGCTAACGATACAAATTCATTCTGATGTTTACACATACAAGTACGTGAAACTACCAACTGAAAAGTATTCAATATAGAAGTATGTTTCGCTAACTGCCACTGGGGCATTTCAAAATTCTGATATTTTTCATTTCAAATAATGAAATCAATACTTGTATTAAAATCAATTTCCCATTATATTCATAACGTCTTATTTGAATTAAATTGCGTTTTTTTTTATCTTTATTTTTCATATATTTTTTTCAGTTTCCATCGTGCACTGTATTTATGAATAATAAGTACCTCTTAACGAGAATTGAAATTGTAGTTTTAAACACACTCCGGAAAGTATTTTTAAAATATAATACACACCCACATTTTAATATTTAAAATACATTTTTAAAAATAAACTTTCGGTTGAGATTAAAATGGGATCAATGTAATGGATCATTAAAATGAGTTTATTAAAATATTAATCAAATCATTTTACATTCAATGTTCTCTAAGAAAATAGAAAGAAATTTTTATAATTTTGCTAAACTTAAAGAAAGTAGAACAACGTTATTAGTATTTTTTCAAAATTTATTTTCTGTGAATAACGAAGTCTTAAATATTAAATAAAATTTAAAAATACTGTGTTATTAGCTGTATGAATACTTTTTGCACAAGAAATTACCCTTTTGAGAGCATATATAAGCAATTGATAAAAATATGGAAGCTTGATCTTTCAATTTTTTTAATATTTCCTCCATTATTTTTCAAGTCAAAATTATGAAGATTATATAATAGAGAAAGGAAATGTTGAATAATGCAATATATTGCTTAATGTCAACGTTTTTTAGTTTTTAATTTAGTTTTTAATGGTGTTGAAAAGTAAAACTTTTATATAGTAAATCACAAAAAAGTTGGGTATTTATTTTAACATATGACACAACAACAAAAAAGTACTACTTACTTAAAAGCAAAATATTGAAAACTCATACGTACTTATAAGTATTTTAATAAAGTTAGTAAGAATTCCTTACGAATTTTTTAATAAGCTAAGATATATATGGTACTTACAAAGGATATCTATTTTTGTACCTACTTAGAATCGAGCTCTCTCGCCTTTCCTCGTGGCCAGTGATGTGCGATTAGTGCCATATCTTGATCCTACCATATGCTAAATAATTTGGTGTTCCTAACCGTTAATTCAAACTGGATCTCAAACTGTTCACATGGCGCGGAATGTGCATTAATAGAGTGATGGACCAACTCAAACGTCATCCTGATGGAAGAAGACGAGGAAATGAAGATGAGCAAAAGATCTCCTTTACAAATTTGCAATACAGAATGTGCTCACCTCATGAGGGTTGTTAAATTCAATTCTGCCATATCAAAACAAATTAAATATTTCTTTTAATATTTGCTCTCGTCAAATAATATCAGGATCTTCTAATGTAGTAAGCTTATATTATTAAAACTAGTTAAAATAAAGCAATTTCTACCGAATGAGCGATCTTGTCAATAAAATAATTTAAATGTCTTCAACTGTTTCTGTAAACGCAAGCGTTATTTAGAAAAATGCAAAAGCTCTTTTACAAAGTGAAAAAATACCTTTGTGTGGATCGTGCTACATTCTCGTGTTTGTAAAAATTGCAACACCATGGAAGACTCATCAGAATTTAATGAGATATACTACGTAAATCATCTGAATTGATAAAAGTAAACCGTTAAGTATACAAAAAAATTATCCCATTGTTGCGTGCTTTCTGGAAATCTACCCGATTTCTTAAGCTTCAAAGTATAGTTTTCAGAGTATGTATCGTTTCTTATTTAAAATTAATACTCCAAGCGTTTTAATGTCAATCGCATCTTTATTCCTTTTCTCCACAAAAAAACATTATAAAAACATTGCCATATTACCAAATGATAATATTACATATTGCCAGATTGCAAAAGTCATAAAATTAATCGTTTGCTATAAAATGAACAATTACTATTCAGAAAATATTTTTATATTTACCGAACACCCAAATCAAAAATCATTATTACATGAAGTCACTACACACTACAGTAAGTACTTCTATACCGGGGGGCACTGATGATTGATGATTGCTTATTAACGTCACATTTAGAAATAACACGAGGGGTATTGGCGCAAAACCTCATAGTTTTAAACCTTGGTCAAGTGATGAGAACAAGATATGAGGTAGTACTTCCCTCTCCTAACTTCTACACCACATCAATGGAATCACTTGAGCCCCTGGCCGGATTTAATGAGCATCAGCCCTGATACATGGTGGGTCATCAGTGGCATCAGGGTTCTAACCAACGAAAACCCCGAAAGCAACGCCGACCGTTTGACCTCAAAACATCAAGGTCCATCGAATGATACAGAATTTGACTCAGTACCGATATTAGACATTACAGATTGCTTTTATTTCAATTCAAAATTTATTTGTATTAGAAAGTTTTCGAATTTCATGAGTGAGTTGCTTATCAATGAAACCACAGACTTGTTCACTAGGCGACATATCTCGTGGTTGGGCAGGCGAAGGAAAAAGATATATCTGTAATGCAGAAAGTAAATCTTGAACACTCCCAGAAATTTGTTGACAATCATTGTTCCGCTTAAATATAGCTCCAGGAATTTATTGAAGGCAAGGCTCCAGAACTTCTATGCACTAGTTGCTGCTCAAATCACCCAAAATTCTTAGAAGCTGAGATCAACCACGACACCCAAAAGGCACCCTAAAGCATCTCGCTTGAGTGTTCGCCCTGTATGAAATAGGATAAAGCTCTTCGGAAAGCAGAAAGCCCTGGTATAGTGTCTAATACAGATGTGATATACATTATATTTTAAATGAAAGCGAGATTCATCGGAAAATAACAAAGTGTTGCAAGTATATGTGCAAACCAGCCCATTGAATCTTCAGGTGCTGATGCTTTTGCGTGAAGTGGAATCCTATGCAAAGGAAAACTTCTATGTTGTTCAAGGTGAATTATCAGAGTTTCAATTTCTTGTAAACTGTTGAGATGAGCTGTACGACCCGTCACTGCCACACGAATGCGCAGTGACGGGTTGACGTAACCCATATTCGCCCACTGTTAGATTTTCGACATGTCCGGTTCTGTACAACCCACTGCATTTACACATGCATCATTTTCAATGTATTACACCCTATTCCAATTTCTATTGCACAATAAAAATCATCATTTTCAAGACTGCCAATCATCGGTCTGCATTCAAACTTCTTTACTTGCCCATATGATATGGTTAATGCACTCTGAATATTCTCAAATGGTTTATCCCTGGCAGACAACTATTGACTACGTTAAACGTCCCACTAAAGGTCTCTATCTGTATCGTTCAATCAGTAATTATGTGAGGGTTATTTATCCCAAGCTAACACGATGACTTTAAATTCATTTAAAGAGAACATCCTTATTTGCATTTACACCAAGTTACTTCGTGTCAACTTACTTTCATGGTGTTATGATTTTCGTATACAAAACTGTATTTTATAAGCAATTACAAAAAGCTTCTTCCAATGAGTTAGTTTCATTGAGAATTGGAATCAAAACCTGTGTTCGTACTTATCAGGTTTTGGTATTTATATATATATGTATAATTTCATAAATACTTTATTGATTTGAGAAACTATTTGGATTATATTATTATGAATTATTCATTTTATCTTAATTGCTTATCTTTAAATTTTCATGAATAAATTCATTGTTTTTTTAATAAATCATATGGGTAGTGTTTACCGACAGAAATATCTAAATCTTAAGACGTTCCTCATCTAAGTTTCTAAACATCTAAGTTTTCTCATATGGCATGTATTTTTTCCAATGGAACTTGATCAAAATGTGCTACGACTTTTCTCACGTTTACGTTAGATACATTAGAAACATTTCGATTTTAAAATTACATCTTTCTTAAAAAGCTTGTTATATCAATATAAAAAAATTATTCTAATACAATTTTTAACTATTCGCTTAAAATATTATAATAAGTTACATGTAAATAAAAATTACCAATCCTCAACTTTCCAAACAGTGAAATTATATTTAGATTAAAAAAGTTTCAAAAAATAAATTGTAAAACTGTATGCCCTTTTTAACAAGTAGTCTACGTTCTGCATAAAACCTTTTGATTTTACTTTAAAACTTTGTAAATTTAAACAGAAAGGGGCCAGTTAGTTTTGGTAAGGCATTTGAAACAGATTTTACGGAATTTAATATGTGAAAAGGTTGAAAGTCCTTTAAAAGGTTGAACCCTTTTGAAATGCCGAAATTTTTTTTAATAAAAAAGCCATTATTATTGTCAAAGATGCAATTTTCAATAAGATACAATATATTGTAAATAATGGCGATGCAATTGCAATTCTTTGAAACTATGTATTTCATTTTTCAGAAAGTGAACTATATAGATTATTTTTTACTTTTAGTACACATATGTAATAAAAAAAAATCCAAATGAACAAAAAAAAAAAAACCCTCTTCAAATCTTAAGACTCTAGGAAGGAGTAAGGAATGTTTTAATTAATTTAACATCGAATTAAAAATATAAATAATTACCAAAAGTTTAAATTTTAGTACACAATGACGTCAAAAAATTCTTATCTTTACCTAAGCATCAATTACGCAAAAATTTTACAGTAGATTTAAATGCAAGTAACGAATATTATACTTCACAACATGATATACAATCTTGCACAAAAATGTCTACAAATTCTTAAAATTATTGTGCATATTACTTTTAAAGGTGCATTTATAAAATATTTCAAAATGTTGTTTTTTTAAACTATATTAATAATAATTTTATGAAGAAATTGGAATTGGAATAACTAATTGGGAACCCTTAATCTCAAAATCACATCACGTTTAACAGGTAATTTAACTTTGTTTATTTTACACACTAAGTTACTCAAGGAATTATATCTTTTATAAGTTCAAATACATATATATATATATATATATATATATATGTGTGTGTGTGTGTGTGTGTATTTGAACTTATATATATATAATATATATATATATATAATAATAATAATAATTAATGTTACAAAGGTGTAATTATTAGCATGTGCATATAAATTTACATTATATAAATTACAAATCATGGTTAATAAAAATCATAATTAAAATAAATAAATATTGAAACTAGTAAATTGAGAATAGTGTAAAATAAAAACAAACATATAATAGAATAGAATTATATTTATGTATAGAGATAAGGAGTGAATCACTAGAACTCCTTATGTATAGAGAAAAGGAGTTCTAGTGATTCTCATAAGGTTATTAATAGAATTCAAGACAAAAATGTTGGTTATGGTTCTTAAAAATGTTTTAAAAAATGTAAGAAACTTAAGACAAAGTTATTTTGTAATAAAAAGTATTTTGCTTCCAAGAAACCTTTAATAAATTATCATGTGAAATTCTATTGATTTGAATATAAATGATAATGCTAGATATAAGGATTCAAATCTTATTGTTTGCCATAATAGAAATTACAAAGCTAAATTATGCTATTAAACATGTAAAACTTGTAGTAAGATAAATAGTGAACAATATAATTAAAATTCTAAATTTATATTTTATGAAACGCTTAATTACATATATTTATTTAATTATAAAATATGTGGGAGAAACTTCTAATAATATAAACATTATAATAAATCAATTAAAATTTGGTCAAAACGTTACAAGCATATACTTAAAAAAATGCATTAAATCTATTATGTCATTTTTATTTACATAAATTTGACAATTTTGAAATCTCTATAATAAAAATTGAACCTAACACTAGAAAAACACTGATGAGGGATAACTACTGTGTAAGTCATCAAATTACTTTTTTTTTTATCAATTTAGAGTTAATATACTGTATTTAAATAAAAAATAATTTGCAAAATATCAAACAAAAGAACAATAAAGAATTATTTACATCTATAATAACAATAATAAAAATTAAGAAGTTAAAAATAATAAAAAATTGAGTATCTTAGTTGTCAAAGAAAAGACCTAAATAAAGGAAAACAATAAAAAGCATTTGCAAAGGAAATAGTGATTGTGAAAGTAATTATATATATATATAAATATATATATATATATATATATATATATATATATATATATATATATTAATTAAAATATTCAATACATTATTTTTGGCATAAAGATAAAAGTAATAAGTAGTCTAATAGATTTTCTAACTAAAGATACTAAAATAGATGACCAATACTTACGTATTATTAAAGAAATCACTTCTTACCTAATAAATAAATATCAAAATGCTAAGAAGTAAAATATTATTATAGAACATTATACATTAAGTCTAATGTATAATTATTATAATAGGATTAATATTAATAATATTTTTGAAAAACAAAGAACTTTCTTCCAATAAAAAAATGTTACATTTAAATAAGATTTTGAATATGACTAAAAATGGGTAGATTTGTTTTCATTAACATCTAAGACTTAAAGAATGATACGCATTGTAATGGCAAAAAATATAAATAATTTCTTAGTAACGAGCACTAACATGTCATTACAAGAAATTTGAGCATTATAAAAAATAATGTTTTGAAATGTATAATGAATAAGGGTACAGACTTCATGATAATGTTCTACAACATTACATTTCATTAAAAGAAGGATTTTTTGTGAGGTTTAAAATTTTATTAATAATTTTGTTATTAAATATATTTTTCCAATAGTAGCATTTAAGGAGTATAAGTACTACATTTATGAAGCCATTAATAATTTAAACTTTAAGATTAAAGCTAATAAAAAAAAGTCACTGAAACAGAAAGACAATTGATAGATTTAAAAAAAATATTTTATTATTTGTTATGTTGTCAAAGTTTGTTGTAATTATGCAATTATTTGAAAATATTACTATAATTTAATTATTAATAAACATCTAGTAGTGAAACTTATTTACGAATTTATTTTATTGGCCAAGAAATTAATAATATAATTCTTGTTCTTTTTTCAAAATCTGGGTTACAAATCAATAAATTTAAATATCCATACATATTTACTAAATACATTAAAATTTCATAAGACCTCCATTAAATTTCGAAAAATTATTAGTAGACACAAGGCTTACATTACCAAAACAGATAAATTACTACAAAAGTCTTACAAGAAACTATTTATAAATTTAATAAAGCATCCTTAAAATAGTTTTGATATTATTGAGAATATAAAAGGTAAATATAGTTGTATATTTGCGATACATATTTAGGATTTGAAAACTTTTTTTTATTTCTATCCACATAGATGATCTAGCAAATTTCCATTAGTCATTTAAAAGAATTATGATATCATTAATTTTACCTCCTATGAAACATTCAATTCATTAATTAGTATTATACTTAGAGAAAATTGTATTAATTATAACGATAATTATTTTAAGCTAATTGGGTTTGACATAACTAAAGTTGACATGTAGCTATAGAGTAACATTAAAACAGAATAAACCAAAATGACGGTCCAAAAGGTTATAAAGGCTTCCAATGCCTTTTATTTTAGTAAATATTTTAAATCTGTTGAAAAATTTTCACTTTGTATTTAAAATCTATTCAATTTGATAACTCATATTAAATGAAATTATACATTCACTGTTCTTTTTTTTCTCAGGCAATCTTCTATTTTGAAAGTCATTACAACATTTCAGCTAAAGAAATAAAATTGCCTCTACTGTTCGATATGCTTCGATGTGAATGGACTCTACTTGCAAACATCTTTTTTGATGCGGAAGATGCACTGTCAGGAGGTCGAGGCATTCACTTCAATATGAATCTTGATTTATTGAAATCAGTTTTAGGAAAATCTACTTTGTGTTTTATGACCCTGATGATTATGCAAACTAGACATATTCCATTATTGTACAGAAAAAGCAAACTCCATGAATATAAAATGATGATTGAAGAAATAAGAAATGAATTAAATAACATTCTGGATGAAGATACAGTGCTATTATTGCCAACGTTACCTATTACTACTCCTTATATGTTGGAAATAAATTACTCGGATCCCGCCAGGAGGTGCCTTGTCTCGTGTGAGTGAGAGCGCACGGGTTCATGGGTAATATTTCGAAGAATGCTATTGGATCTTGACCGCTTAAGGCGGGTTTTTTTCTTGTATTGGATATAATTGCTCCTGACCGCATAAGCGGGTTGAATTAAAATATGGACTGTTTGGAAGCTTGTATAGTTTTGTAAATTGTATAAATATTCGATTATGTGTAATTGGCACGTGAGTCCTTAAATAAATGTGTATTGAAATAACTGCTCTCCCTATATTTTGGACTTGGTGGATAAGATAACTCCAACATTATCATCATGCAGGAATTCCTTTGATGGGTAAAGTTAGCTATACGGCAATATTTAGCTATATTGCTATTAGCTATATTAGCTATATAATATTACAACAAACATGGACTTCCATATGATATCCAAATCGTCGGCCGCAAAAACAATGATGCTCTCACAATCGCGTGCGCAGTTGAATTAGAAAAGGCATTTGGTGGATGGAGTGCTGCTCAATCGACAAAGCGTGATGTTTGAATATTTTCATTGACTTTTTATAGTGTCTAAATAACACCTTATCATCACCCTTGTATTTCAATTTGTTATTTGTAGTACATTTTTTTTAATTCATTGAATATTGTTCGAAATACGTTTTAATATTTAATGAACTAAGCATTTAACGGAAGAAAACCAGAATAATACGAAGAAGAATAAAATTTGCTAAAGTAATCTTGAACTTATAAAATATGACATTTACGCAGGTTACAAAAACTATTTTAACTTCACGTATTGAGCATTTGAATCTCATAAAATAGTTTCACAGAAGTAATTCTTAAAAGTGTCTCATATTTAATTAAAGCTTGAAAAAATGTTATGGTATGGTTGATAAAAAATAAGCATTTATGCTTTAACTTTATTAAGTAAATATGATAAATGTATTTTTCTAATAAACAAATAAAATAAATATACTTTACTGATATTTTAGAGTTTTTTTTCTAAAAAAAATTTATTAATTTTTAGACTTACAATTTTTTTTCTCTGTTTCGAAATCTTAATACAAAAATAATTAAACTTTTTAAAAGTTTAATTTGCTTGTGTTCTAATTTTTTATACATTTAATATGATTCTACTATGTATAAATTTACTGTACAGTAAATTTTTTCAACTTTTTCTTTATAAGCAATTTATGATAAAAGAAACGAAGAGAAATCTTTAAAAATTCTTTTAAAATCTGTAAAATTAGTATATAACTGTTTCGAAAAAGTTATTATCATTATATGTTATATTATACTTAATTACGTATCCAATTAATGAACCTGAAATTTGTTCAAATGTTCAAAAGTCTGTCTAGAGACTACAAGGAATGTAAATTTGTAACGAGTCTTATTTCTGCCACTCTTCAGGAATTTAAACATCTGTTTAATTTATATAACTCTTATTTTTAAGAAAATTGTACACAAAAAAATAGTCTTTTTACTTTTCATACTTTAATTTACTAGTAAATATATTGCGTAGAGAATAGAAAAAAGTCAATAACTTAACAGCTAAATCAAAGTGGTTTCTCCAATCAGTTTTATGTCACTTTATCACATTTATTATGGACTAAAAATGATGTAAACCTATACAAATAAATACACCGTAATTTACTTGAAAACGGCAGAAAAAGCCTTTAAATTACTTCATATTTTTTTAAATAAACTTTGCACGCATCATTACTTAATTTACACCCACCCACCCACATATATATATATATATATATATATATATATATATATATATATATATACATATATATATATATACATATTTGGGCAAAAACGAGTACATTCCATGTAGTAGGGAATCAAACAGAAAAACGCCTTATTGAACTCGTATTATCGTTACAATTATTGTCTGTCCAAGATGAAGAACATCCAGCAGCTGTTCCTTTGTATGGGATATGCACAGCCCCCTTTTCCTGCGATTGTTGCTTCGCACCGTCTCTCCATACTCAGCAATAGAGTGTCCAACAGTTCTTGAGGTAAGAGTGCCCATTCCTCAATCAGCAAATATTTCAGTCGTTGGGTATTCCCTGGAGGATATAATCATGCCCTATGGCGACTAGCCAAAGCATCCACATATGTTCTATGGGATTTAAATCAGAAGATAACCCTGGATGGTCCATACGAGTGATATCTTCACTTTCCAGAAGCGGCTAAACATCAGCAGTCAGGTGTGGCCGTGTATTGTCAACCATAAAAAAAGAATTCTGGTCCAATAGCTCCTCGGAACAGACGCACATTTGTCAAAGGATCACCTCCTTGCAATAGAGATCTCCGGTTACAGAACCTCTGTTGAAAACGTGGAGCTCAGTTCATCGTTCAGCACAATCACTACACCGTCGACAACTCCTAGACCACCATATTGTTTTCTTTCCTTGATGTTACTGGGATTAAACCGTGACCCGACCTCTCTCTAAATTCATTGGCAAGAGAATCGCTAGTGGTACTGAAACGACTCTAATCCGTAAAGAGGAAATGACTCTACTGATGAGATGTAAAGTTTTCGGGTTCCTTACACCACTCTAAATGGTACCACTGATTGCCAACTTTCAAGGAAATGTAGCGTTCAGGATGACTGGCGAATTGACTACCTTTGTGAAAGCGTCTACGACAGCTAACCAAGATATTTTTGCCCTAAGGCTGTACCTTGTTGCTGAACATTGGAGCATGCTGACTAGTATAGGGCACTTTTCGACTACAGGACGATATATCGGTCATCCTCTGCAGTTGTTTTCTTAGTGCGGTCAACGCCAACCTTTCTAACAGCTGTACCTATGGTATGGAAGTCTTCCAGTCTTCCTTTTGATGTGGTCTTTAGCTAAGCGCATTTTGTGCATGCATATTGTGTACATTTACTTCGCCTATGATGTTTTGTCCTTGACATTTGCATACGCATCACCTTTCTACTGAATTGCGGGCTTGTTGTACTGATCGCAATAACCCTTTTTATGTAATTTCATGGAAACACTGCTTACACTTTTAATTGTTTCTTAATATTTGCTCACCAATAAATATTATATATATATATATATATATATATATATATATATATATATAT
>BMAW01021692.1:321418-377429 GCA_019974015.1 Nephila pilipes | reverse complement strand
TATATATATATATATATATATATATATATATATATATATACATCGCCTCATATACCTGATGTGATCGAGTCTGAAATTTACCTATTCATTTCTTACGGTTAGAGATCAGTTAAGACTTAATATAATTCAAAATGTGATTCTTTATGAACTCAAATAAGATACCAAATTAAAATGTTATACGTAAGTAATTCATACACTCTCAAAATAAGAAACGTAGTAAAATGCAAAAATGAAAGATATTTCATTCATACACGCAACATGATATGCCTAGTAAAATTTGAAAATACATTACGTCATACTCCCAAAAGCAAATACCTAATCAAATATAAAAATGAAATAATATATTTTCTCAAAAATAATATACTTAAAAGTATATCATAGTCTGAGTCTTTCAAACGAAATAGAAACAAATATATAAATTGTGTTAATTGGAGAAAAGTTAGTAGACGTAACTTATTGATGGGTATTTATTAACTGAAACTCATGTGCTTTATGAAACTATCTGATTTGTGATGCATGGATATTATCATAACCCTTATTAAAATTTTATTCGGTTTATCAATTTGATAAATCACTTCAAATTTGTATAAGGTGCAGTATTTGATAGAGTTTCATGGCATAAGTTTCCTGGTATTAGGAAATTAGAATTCTTCTAACATCACCATACCTCATTAACCAAACCAACTTTACTGCAAACAACATTGACGATATGAATGCAGCATTCCTGCAAATTAATAAAATTTTATGAAATTTCAAATTTTAAAATTCGTTTTAATCGGTTAGTATATGTTTCAGTTGTAACATATACTATTTGTAATTTAGATGAGGAAAACCATTTGTGTCTTATTGCATGATCTATGATAACATAATTTTTTTACAGAATTGTAGTAGTTTAAACAACCAAGAGCATCAACAGAGTGCATTTCTAAAGGTTTCTCTGACGGAGTCAATACTTGTAAAAGTTCCTAACTTTTTTGATGATACTTTTTATTCAATTTGTAAGATTCATAATATTTGTGTATATACAAATGTCATTAGTAATATTGTGTTAATTTTCAGCTCAACATTTTTTTAAATTCTTGAATGTCCAAAATCTTTATGAATAAGTTGAAGTAATTTTTTCTTTAAGAAAATGGAACAACAACTTCAAGGATGGATTTCTTACTGATTGTCCAGATACCTTTAATTTTAATATATTTTGGATATTTTAAGTTATATAAATTTTGTTTCGATTACTTTTTTCTTTTCAAGTAAATGAGTTATTTGAATAATATGGTGAGAATAGGATATTTAGAAAACATGTCGGAATAATAATTAAAATATTTCTGTATTTTTTTAAAAATATTTTTATTTCATATTAGGACATAATTAATGTAAGTAATCATTTAAATAATCTTAAATGTTTCACACTTTTCAGCTACGCGAGCAGATTGATTTGTATATATTATGAAATGTTTCCCATGTAAATAATGAGATAGTATCTGTCAAATGCATCTTCTACAAAAGGCATTCTATTTCTGAGATAACATAGTTTCTTTCATAATGTCTTAGCTGTCAAGAATGACAAGAAATGGGACGTTGTGAACCATCCGGATGCTCTTGTTTTAAAAAAGCTCCAAGAGCTTCTTGTGACGCAGCTACAAATAATTTGTATTTATATTTTGGACAAAAAAAGGGATGTTACATTTAGGAATAATTGCTAACGTTCTTTTAAACGATCTTATTTAATATCTTTTTCAAGAATCTGTTTTTTAGGTAAGCTCAAAGTCTTGCATAATTATAATGAAACTGTGATGAACATCGATGCTACCTCAAATTCCCTGAAGTTTTTCATATTTCTGTGAGAATTTAACCGTTTATGACCTCTGTATTAATACAACTTTTGGAGAACATTGTCACGTTGTCCTTTTGAAACTTCATATCCTATAAATTTTATTATTATTTTACCAAATTTTTGTTTAGATTTTTCTTTAATTTTTCTTCTCCTTTTCACCGGTAGTAACATTTTCCTTTTTTACTAGACATGATCTTCTCAAACATCTGATTATATTTTATTTTCATCAAAGTATTTAGAGAAAAACATATCTGATACTTTTTAAAGACTTTTTTAATAGTTCTTTGGAAAATATTGTGTGCATTTTCACTTCCAAATGTAGCATCAGCCAATCTTTAAGTCCGAAGTTTGTTGCAAAAACAAATTTTTAAGTATAGCTATCTTTATTTATAATATGCAAATGAACCGGTATTAAATTTAATTTTGAAAAGTACTGAGCCTTTTTAATCAATCTAATAAGGCGTCTATTCTCGGATTTGATTATGAGTCCGTTTTATTGGCTTGATTTAATATTCCGGTATGAATGCACATTAGTGCCTTCATACTCTTATCTTTCTTCATAACTAATGTTACAGGTGCTGCATAGAGATTATGGGAGGGTTTAATAATATTTGCTTCAAAAAGACTTCTTATCTGAATCTCAGTTTCTTTGTTATATTGAAGTGAAGTACTTTTTGGGCTTAAGGACAATGAAAATTCTGAAATGAGTGCAGCTTCCTGAGGCTGGAGCATAGTACAACAGTCGTCATAACGCTCCTCTGAAAAAATAAATGAGAAACTGTCTAGCAAAGAATCTAACCTTTCCCCCTTCAATATTCCTTAGCACATATGCTTTTGAATTGTACTGTGAATTTTCTTCCATAAACACAGAGAGTTTTACCGAGCAAGACGAGACATACTCTATTTGAAGCTCCAAATCCTCCCTCATACAGCCCCTCACTTACATTTGTATTATACCTAAACATACCTAAATAAACTGACGTCATATATAATTTAGAATTTTTATAACTTCAAAATTTTTCTTACTGCTTGATATTTAATTGTAACTGAAAGTTTTTCATATCTAAAGTAAAAAAATATGGAATATAAGTTTTAATAGCTAATAATTCAGTAACTTTTCAACTTTTCTTTTCTTTATTTTGACCTTAATCAATAATTCAAAAAGGACGCAGAATTTTAAAGAATTGGAGTTTGATATCTTTTATAAGGTTGTTCTCTATTTTTAATTAAAAACAAAACAATTTGTGAAATTTTTAACGTATTCAATCCTGTTGAACAAATATTTGGGAGAATAAGGAAATCGTATACTTCCCCGGCCAAAGTAATCTCAGTAAACACTGTTTCATAATTTTCATAATGGTCCTGACATTTCCCTAACACCTTGAATCCTATTCTGTCCAAATATTTCATATTTGTGTTATTGAGCCTTAGTTTCACCTTGAAGATTATAACAAGTGGTCGGACGAATGGGAAGGAAGAGTAGACATTTCTAAAACAACCACTTTATGGACAGCTCAGCTACAAATCTACAGAACAATCAAACTAGAAATCTATACTATCTATTTCCCCGCTCAATCCCCCCCTTTGGCTGCTACCCGCTACGCTTACTCCTCTCTCTTAATAGCTTACACTATATATACATAATAGTCTTAATTTACATATCTCCGTTCTCTTCTTCGGAGGAAGTCCTCTGATACAAATAAATGCTAATTCCCCAAGAGGACTATTAGTGACCAGGTCGCGGATAGATCCGTCACAAGATGACAAGGCGTAAGTTTATTTTGATAATAGGGCTGTTGTGTTTGGAGAACATGATTATGACATGATTGATAATTTTCCTGAAGGAAGTTTGTAACAAACCGTTTTTAACAGTGACTTTCTTATGACGGGCGGTTTTAGTCCTTATAACTAATTTTATTATGTTGGGGTTCATCTGGAGCTTTAAAACTTATGTCAGGTTTATTTTTCTTTAAAGTAAATCTTACATTTTCAAAGTGATCTAATTTTATTTCTACATCCTAAAGAACATAATTGGCCAATTAATTGATGAAATATTCTTTTTTGTATGATTTATCCTACTTTAATCTGACTTTCCATCAAGTTTTTATTTTTTCAAAAATATCAATTTCAAGTTCTCTGTGATATTCTGAAAAAAAGTATTTTCTTCATGTGTTTAAGTATGTCGAGTTCAGTTATTATTTCTCCGATGTGAATAAAATTGTTCTCTGAGTTTTTTAGGAATCTGTCTACAACAAAGAATTAAGAGGTTTGTTTTATAATAATTTATATTCTTTAATTTCTTCATCATCTTCCCTTGAGATTTATTCATTAATATCAGGGAAAGAAGTCCTAAAAGAAAAACAACCCATTCAATTTTAGGTATTCTTGTAAGATTTGCACTATTTTTTAATAGTTTTAAAACGAATTGCAAATATTTTTATACTTTGGTAGAAATTGTATTATAGTTCTTTTTATATATGTTGTTACGATAAAACCTATACGTGATTCGTTATTCAAAATTACATCAGTCTCCCGTAATTTTAATTTTTCCAATTCAAATTGCATTTTTAGTTTTTGCTATTCAAACTCTCGCAAATTATTTCATTCTAACATATAGCTTATGATCCATTTCTTCATTGTCTCTAACAATTTTATTTTTTCTATCCTCGTTTATACGTTAGGGCTACCTTTGGGATTTCCTCTTTGCATAATTCAAACTTTCTGCTGAAATTTCTTTATCTCAAAAACCGCAAGGTGGGTTCTATATTAAACCACAATTCCTCAATTAGATCTGTAAGATTTTACTTTGTAGCCGCAGACAACAAAAAACTTGATATTCTTAAAAAATTCTCATACAGGTAAGCATTAAAATACGAATTTAATCACTGTTATGACGCATTAATAACAAATTAAACAATATAAATACATTTAAAAATTTATAATACATGTATCATTTATATCAAAATATCAATATCAATAATGCGAAATCGTAAGCTGAAAATTTGAAACATTTATGAACTAGAAAATGATAAACACGCAAAGAGGAAGTTTAAATCATACTTAGTCCTTCAAATGTTTAATAGATGTGTATCTATCATATCAAAATATTTATACAAATAGTTCTTAACGTAACACTGAAAATACCTTATGTACCTTAGCTAGAAACCATTAAATATGTATGCTATGAATCCTAAATATTCATTACATAAATTGAACATAAAGCCATGATTTTAACAGATAAACGTAGACATTTTTTCCACTTTCGTAGATCCCGATTACAATAGTTTATAGCAAATTTAAGATTTGAAACGTGGGAAAGGAACAGTTTTCATGCTTGTATACTCGTGAGTTGATTTTTCAATGAGAGTTTAAAAGGGAAATCATATTGGGGGGGGGGGGGCATTGAATCTCGTCATTGAAGTCTATAGATTTTTCTACAGAATGGGTGCACAATTATGTATACGCTCCTTTCTCTTTATACGGTTTCTTGCAGTCGTTTTTTTTTTCAAAAGTAAATTCATTATTCTTATATCAAAAAGTTTTTTGTGAAAATTATTCATTTAATATCTGCATTTCAACTGGTATTTCGGATTCTTCTGCACAACTTTTATTCTACTGGTTTATATAAGGGCAAAACTGTACCATAATTGAGAAGGGAATTTAACAACTTACTTCTTATAGGTATAGCTCAATCATGTCGTTGCCATATCCAATTGGGATATAATACTTATCAGGTTATGAGAGTTATTATATAATGCATTTCACAAACATATCTATTCAAGCTCTTATAATAATTTAAGATATTTAGCTCTAGTAAATGAAAAAGCTCTTTGAATTTCAAATGATTTATTTAGGTCAACGTAAAAGTAGAATATACAATTCGTTAACTCAAGAAGGAGGCGACAAAGTCCCTTTGAAATTTGGATGTTAATAATTATACATGAAAATTAATAGTTTAAAAAATTGCAAAAAATTTCAAAATATTAAAACATTTCTAAAACCTTTTACGCTTATCTAAACAGAAATTAATTAAGAAAGTACATTCAAAAATGGATCTAGGATAATTCTAATAATGTCTCAAATTTAATAACATATTTACACTAATCTTAAAGATTTAACCATCCCACTTCAATGAATTACATAGTAATAAAATATCATAAAATGTGAAAATATGCAGAATTCTTAATTCATAGCAATAATTCATTCAAAGAAAAAAAAGAAAGTATAAACAAAGGAACCAAATTCATTTCACAAAAGTATTAATTAATAAAATATTAAAAGAATTTATAATTACTTATACACATTATTGAACTATTTTAACTTATGACTTTATAAATCATTTATCTATAATAGCAAAATTGATGTTCTTAAAAACTAATTCCAATATGGTGCGATTAGTTATTTTGGATCTGAGTACCCTTGACTGTTCTACCTCGATGAGTAGTTATATAATATATCGGTTATTAATTGCATTGGTAGCACTTACATGACCTTGTTCTGATGGAAATCTAACATTCCTTGCTTCTTGGAATCGAATCCACAACCTTAAAATGTCACTTCTTGCCACTCCGACAGCGTCAGTTACACTTCTTTGTTTTTGCCCAAATTAAAAACACCCGCTAACACGACAAGCCGTAGATTTCGGTAAATCATATTATTGGAACATTTTTAAGTCACATTGTGGCAGCTGTAATCTAGAGAACATGGTATTGGAACCGCGGCAGCGGTTTTCGACGATTGGTGGATTCGGGGCTTGACGTCACTAAGGACCCACCGTGTAGCTGCGTCTGAAGCACGTTAAATATGTGGAGGTTCAAATTCCTCCTGTTGACATAATGTGGAAGTTAGGACAGAGGGTGCCAGCTCAGGTGTCATCCTCATCACTTGACGGAGTTTCAAATTTATGAGGTCCGTCATTATTAGCCCTCGTGTTGTTTCAAGTGTGACGTTAATAAAACAAAACCAAATCAAGTTACATTTTCTGAAAACAGAAGCTGAAAAATTTAATTTCAGGACTGGCACAGTGAAACCGAAGCTTACGCAAGACCACATTTTTTTGCACTTATATGCTAATTATAGTATTTTACACCATTAACATTATTTTGAAAATGATGTTTTCTCTTTTCTTTTGGATGGATGAATGGAGGGAAGGAAGGGAGGGATGGATGGATGGACGGACTCTATAACAATAAAAACGACGTACTGAGAAGGAGTTGTTCGATGGAGACAAAAATTGGCGGATAGGACACGTATGTACAGAATACAAAATGATTAAAATTTTAGAAAAATTGAATGCGTTGTTTCATAGTTATATAGTTACAAAATAACGAGCTCAATAAGGTGTTGACCCACCTCTTGCCTGGATGCAATATGCCACACAATGAGGCGTGGAGGGATGGAGGGATGAGATGCAGCAGTGATAAAGTTCCCTGATGCTATACTGTGGTATTCCTTGCCAAAATTCTTCCTATTGTCGAGCTAAATCATCAACAATTTCTGGCAGATTCGGTCGTTTTCCCATTATTTCCCAGACATGCTGTATTAGAGAGAGATATGGCGGGCTTAGGAAGTGTTTGATAAGCTGTAAGATAGTTCATAGCATTACGTGCGGTATGTATTTTGGCATTATCTTGTTGAAAAATAAGGCATCGCTTCGACTCGTGACGAGTGATTCTCCTATTTTCCCTACCTACTTCTTTCAATCTTTTGATATGATCCCTTTCAAACTGTGACATTTTCTAGTAATGAGTACAAATCCTTCAGCAAGGCATTTTCTCAATCATTTAAAGGTATCCTAAATAGTAATGCAGCAGAAAATTTGACCATCAGATAGAGAATCGCTTCTTATAGACACCTGCGGAGTGCGCAGTAACGATGTGCGGTAGCTCCCGCTATACATTCATTGGACACCAAATTTCAATCATTTACATGTTCGGTCCAAATGTCTTTGCATATGAAATAATCGGGCTACTCCTTCTTAGTGGGATGTTTTTTTTTTGTTATAGACTGTTTATATATATATATATATATATATATATATATATATATATATATATATATATATATATATATATACAGAGAGAGAGAGAGAGAGACATCTCGGTTCAAAAGCCCATAAATTTGATAGAGACAGGGATGATTGTACAACCCGAATCTCTACTGGTTTTCTCTATCGCAAAGAGTTGGTTATCTAGTGGAGTAATCCCATAACCGGATTTTATGACGACTCCGTACTATATAACAATTCCGCTATGAGGCTTGAAATGGTTTTACTTCGTTTATTAGAAGAAGAGATGAAGGAACAATATCTATCTACAAAATTACTATATATAAGTAATTTCGATTGAGAGAAACAATTCCTCTGAGAAAAATAGATGGCAGCCCAATTTTTATCGTATTTGGCGATGGGCGTTGAACGAGCACTGGAGCTTCAACCTAATTGGGGGAAGAGCAGAGGAGGAGAAAGAAGACAGAGAAAACTAAACGTCTCTTTGTTCTGTTCAGAATTAAGCGGCTCTGCGAGAATTATCACATGACGCTGATTCGTGGTGCCAACTATCGAATTCCTGATATACTGGTTTCATTGTACAAAATCCTACATTCACTCACTCACACACACTAAATGTATATATATATATATATATATATATATATATATATATATAATGATTGTCTTCGTGTGAAAAGTATTAGTGCAGAAATTAGAAAAATCTACGTATGTTTCATCACAAGAGTCCTGGTACTGTAAAACACATATTTTCGGACAACCTGTCAAAAAACTTTTAAATTTGACGTATATATTCTAACTTAAATGTTACAATTTCTTCTTTTTTTTTAATTATAAAAAGAAATCGGTGTGAAGAGAAATTGAAACAAAACGTATTATTTTCTAAGTGATTATATATATATATATATATATATATATATATATATATATATATGTGTGTGTGTGTGTGTAGTTCAAATCAATCTGGAATCCTAAATGCCTAAATAAATAAATATACAAGTAATTAAATTTCCTCTCTCAGAGGACGTAAACATTCTATTTTTCCTATTGAACAACCACGACTTTCGCTTAAACAATGATGTTCTCTATTTTATCTCACTGAGTCTAAAACAATGTCAAATTATTACTTTATAAGAACAAAAATGGGTTTGGTAGACTATTGAATTCTAAATTTGGTAAAATAAAGTGATTCTCAAAAAAGAAAATTTCATTATTTTTAATTCTCTGTTTATTCCACTGTATACCTGAATAATTTTTTGGTTATTATCTATTCTAAATGAATTACTTTACATTGTTTCACGATGTGTTCAGTTTTCCTTGAATATTTTAGCGATAGGATTTCAGAATGATATGTTAAATAATTCATATTTCAAAGTACTTTAAGAAATCATAGAATTGAAATAGCCGGAAAGAAAGTTTAAATATTTGTATAATTTTCCCAATTTATCTATTTCAAATATCCTTCCATGCATTTGATTATTTTTGATATATATATATATATGGCAGAATTCTTGGCAAGATTTGCGGAACAATTATGTTTCTGGAAACTCTTAGACCAATGTTACGTGATATAGCCTAGAATCTTCTAAAACTTTGACGAAACTCTTATATTTTGTCACAAAGTCAGGTATAAATACCATCAGCTGAGATAGAAGCAGTAGTAGTGCAGGGGAGGAGCAATGGCGAAGACGATCAGTTTTGGTTGCTAGTCTTGTACATAGCTCAAGTAATCTGTCTGAGATATTAGAGACTTCTCTATTTGGAATCTGTTTCCTATGGAATTAGACTGAACGACGATCTAATTCGTATAAGGAAATCGTATAATGTACTACCTTCTTCAAAGCCGATAGTAATAATTTATGATCGACTAGTTCCTAATAGTAGTGTAATAACAGGCCAATTGAAAAGTCCCCGGCCTGACACATAGATGGCCCTACAAGAATTAAATCCATATGTTCTTTAGTTAGCCTTAACCTTCAAAAGATGCGTGTATAAATTTGACAGCTGTCGGATCATTAGTTTGTGAATTATAGCATTTTGAGTGAAGCAACTTTTGTTATTGTGAAAAAAATGGATAAAAAGAAATTTCGCGTGTTGATAAAATATTGCTTTTTGAAGGGAAAAAATACAGTTGAAGCAAAACCTTGGCTTGATGCCGAGTTTCCGGACACTGCCCCAGGAAAATCAACCATCAAAGATTGGTATGCTAAGTTTAGACGTGGTGAAATGAGCACCGAAGACGGTGAACGCAGTGGACGCCCAAAAGAGGTTGTTACCGACGAAAACATTAAAAAAATCCGCAAAATTATTTTGAATGACTGTAAATTGAAATTGAATGAAATAGCAGACACTCTAAAGATATCAACTGAACATGTACATCATATCATTCACGAATATTTGGGTGTGAGAAAGCTCTGTGCAAAGTGGGTGCCGCGCGAGCTCACTTTTGACCAAAAACAACGACGAGTTGATGATTCGGAGCAGTGTTTGAAGAGGATCAAGCGTAATAAACCCGAGTTCTTGCGTCGATATGAGACAATGGATGAAATATGGCTTCCTCATTTCACTCTGAAGTCCAATTGACAGTCATCCGAGTGGACTGCACACGATGAACCCGCTCCAAAGCGTAGTAAAACGCAACAGTCAAGGTTATAGCGTCTGTATTTTGGGATGCGCATGGAATAATTTTCATTGACTACCTTGAAAAAGGAACTATTACATAGCGTTATTGGACCGTTTGAAGGACGAAATCGCCGAAAAACAGCCGCATTTGAAGAAAAAGAAAGTGCTTCTTCACCAAGACAATGCACCGTGTCACAAGTCGAAGGTTGGCAAAAATCCATGAATTGGGCTTCGAATGGCTTCCTCATCCACCATATTCCTCATCCACCGTATTTTCCAGATCTGACCCCTAGAGACTATTTCCTGTTCTCAGATCTCAAAAGAATGCTCGCTGGGAAGAAATTTTCGTCGAATGAAGAGGTGATCGCCGAAACTGAGGCCTATTTTGAAGCAAAGGACAAATCGTACTACAAAAATGGTATCGAAAAGTTGGAGGGTCGCTATAATCCATGCATCACCTTTGAAGGGAATTATGTTGAATAAAAAAAACTAATTTTGCCAAAAAAATGTGTTTTACTATGGTAGGCCGGAGACTTTTCAATTGATCTGTTAAAACTAGTAGACCATGGTCTCTTAGAAAATAGTGTATTTGGCCTCCTATCAAGGGACTGTACTGCCCGGTAAGTGCAATCCTTGAAAGGGGGGGCGAGCAATGTTACAAATTTGTAAATATTACTTGTATTTGTCTTAAAATATCTCAGACAGATCAGAAACACTCAGTGTTTTGGCAAAAATTGCGCATTCAATGTTAAAAAATGGCATTTTTAGTGATATGGCGACGAGATGAACTTTTGGTGGAATTCTTGGCAACCTCTTGGCAAGATTTGGCGGGAAAATGATGTTTTTGGAAAGTTCCATCCTCGAAGCTCTAGGACCAATATTAAGCGAGATGGCCTAGAGTTTTCTAGAACCTTGGAAAAACTCTTAGATATTTTCGTCAAGTCAGGTATAAATACCACCGGCCGAGATAGAAGCAGTAATATCCTCCAAGTCGTTCTACCCTCCATTCTATCAAGTAGAGACTTTTTACTCCACCAGGTGTCACTAGTGATACTGATGCATCAACTCATCCTTTTGCCTTTAATCAAAGTACAAATGCTCCAATTTTTTCAAACTTTTTCCTCCATATTTTCTAGACTCAACTCCATAGAATGCAAACACCATTAGGGTAAAGAAACCTTTTTTATTCACAAGATTCGGGCTAGAAGAGCACTCCGCGCTCTAGGTGCCCGTTGATAATCAACTTCAACGTCATGAAGCAGTTGTAGTGAAGAGGAGGAGCGGTAGTGAAGAAGATCAATTTTGATTGCTAGTCTCGTACATTGAAGCTGTTATCTCTCTGAGATATTAGAGACTTCTGTATTTGCAAGCTGTTTCCTGTAGAATTAGCTGAATTGGAGCTGTGTAATTGTGTTGTATACAGCTGGAATTTCCTGCGTCCTGTAGAAATTTCTACGAATAAAAATCTTGAGATTTTAAGGAGATTGTTTCATCGACCCTCAACCAACAGGAACCCCGAAGCGCTGGTGCATATATATAGAGCATATAATACATATTACATATATTATACATACATATACATATACATATAATACATGCGTACCTGTCTGGTGCGTACGCGCGCACGCAAGTAAATCACCGTGTTCGATTCTTTAGACTGTAATTCGTAGCAATGTAAAAATATGTGCATTGCTTTTCTTAAGAATGTTAAAAGCACCACGTAGGATCATGTTCTCTTAGTGTAAGAATATGAATCACAAAAATCGATTTAAATATCTATACTCTTTTTTTGGTGATGTTCAGGTAACTTGGCAACCCTTAAATTAAATTGCAAGTTACATAAATAATAAAATACAAATAATAAAAGTATTGAAAATAAATTTAAAATATTAAAAATAGTTATTTTTTTTAATTTGGTTTTATTTCAATCTATTTTATATATCATTGGAAATTTTATATTAAAAGAAACACGTTTATTAGGCAAGTACATAGCTATGACTTTGATCATTTTGTTTCATAATTTAGGGAGGATCATTGTCTAATCTAAGTTTAGAATTGAAAAGGAATTAAACTAAAATAGTAATGTATCTTTGATAAGAAAACATAAAGCAGAAAGCTATGCACATTTTTATCACATATAGATAAAAATATAGTATCAAGTGATGTTTCAATTTTTGATATAACAAGAGGATGACTTAGCGATTGCGTTTTTACTATTTAAAAATTAATTTTTAATAGTTCCTGAAGTGAAACAAATATAATTTTGTTCCTAACATTTTTGATTTGGAATGCTACAGCCTACAGCTAGCGGACTGAAAAATGATTGTAAGTTTTTGCGTTCAACATTTGTTTTAACAAGGGCAGATGATACCTTTTAATTATATCATCTGAAATAATATGTTTTGTTAAATTTTTCTACCACTTGGTTTTTATTACGTCATGCTTAATATATTAAAGCTAAAAAAATAATTGTTAAATTTTTTCTTCTAACTGAATATATTTTAAATATTCACGGTTTTTAAAATCTTTCATCGCAAATGTTTCATTTAACTCACTTTAAATTTTCGCAATCATAAATGATTTATTCTTATTCTCTTAGTAAACATAAGCTGATAAGATTTAGTTCTACAAATAGTCTCTTATTGAAACAACATTTGATTTAGTGCGAAAAAATTGTTTTCCAAAACTATTATCCTTAGAGCAATTCTTTAAGATAGGACGCTTCTATTGGTTAATTTGAAATTCATTATTCTAGAAAAGTTCATTTAATCTTCTTACCTTTTCTATTAGAACATGCATTTTATTTTTAATAACCTACATTCTTTAAATATGATTTGATAACATACATTAATTTCTGATTCAAGTTTAATATTTTGTACTTTCAGTCCAGAAATGTTAAGCACTCAGATCTGATGGATTGTATTGATATATTTTATTTTGTAAGCAGCCAAAATACGGATTATTTATATTTCCGGTCGTTAAGTTTTCCCCCTCAATTGACTTTAATGGGCGTTAATGACAGGATACAATCGTTCCGTTGTATTAACTGAGCGGGATGCCAAAATCATAGTTAGGGTTGCGAGTTGCGCATTCCTGGCTTAACACACTCACGGACAATTTTAAAATGTTTCTTCTTTTCATCACTTTTCAACAGAGGCGATTATCCGGATAAGACAGTTTATTTGTATTTAAATATATTTAAACAAAACATTTTGACTGGTCAATTAATCATTTATATATTAAAGGAAATAATCAGGATAGTTCCTACCATCATAACCTACGGACGGGATAATTATTTTAATGTTCTAACCATACTGTCCGTGAATTTGTTTAACCATTCTCAAACTAAAAATATGCCTCCGCGGATGAGGAAATGCCCTTTTAGACTAAGGGTTACGACCTCAAATGCGGTCTCGAAAATTTAATTTATGTATAAGAATTTAAAGAAACATTAATCGTAATCATTCCATTTCCATTAATTAAAAAATTGTATTTTTTGCGCAGTGTGCAATTATAAAGAACACTAGCTGAGATGAGCTGTAAATCTTAGTTATATATTGAAAAAATACCACTTATCGCGTTATTGTATCCTTTTCATTTCGCACTTTCAGCATCTTTTGGGATTAAACACGACTGCAAAAGCGTAAATACGCAACGCATAAGTAAATAAGTCTTAGCACCACAAGGACTAGTATGGAAACACTTTTTTGTCATAATCAATTTTTTCTCTCTCGTTGCAAGTGTTTACACCACAAAAAGAACGTAATATTGTACTTTACTGCTTTATTCGGTTAAGATTTTTTTTTCAATGACTAATATAAGAGAGATTAGTTTGCCTATATTTTAAAACGAAATTATTTTAACTCATCGATATGTAGTTGAACTCAAGTAAGAAAAACGGTGGTGCAAATGATATTCCTACAAAATCTCTAAACCAATTCAGAAAGAAGCATATAAAGTGCAAAAAAGAAATTATGATGAGACATTTCTTCAAACTGGTTTTATTTTCAACAACTGCCACAGAAATGAACAACATCTCTGTTTAATTTGTAAATAAAGTTTCGGCTATGGAGTGTATGAAATCATCAAAATTTAAAAAAAAATAGTTCTAAAAATCAAGTACCTTTCGCACATTAGTAAATCAAACGAACACTTGAAACGACGTTTAAAATCTTGACTATTGATGACTATTAGCAAAATATATATGCTTGCCTCATGTAAAGTTTCATGTTTGATTGCTAAATATAATTACTTATTTAACACTAGAGGAGAGGAGTTTGTATTCCTTCCTTCTATTAGAATTGTAGAAATATTTCGCGGAATTAAATATGAATTTAAAAATTTGCTTTATCAAACGACCCTGTAACCCATGGAATGCTTGAAATTAACAAAGACCAGTTGGGCAACTTATGACTAGACTTAAAAAAATCTTAAATTTATAATGCAGTTGATCGAAATAACTGATACTAATATTTCAAAACTTTCTGATTAGTTGGTATGCGTAAGATATATTTATAAAGAAAGTATTGAGGAAGAATTTTAATTTTTTTCATAATTTGAAAGAACATATAAATAGGAAAGACATACAAAGTAAAGATAAGGAACGTTTGTAAACTTAAGATTTCGATTAGAAAAGTTGTTTTTGAGTGCAAATGATGCAAAAGCGATTACTGGCGCAATTATTGATTTTTAAATCGTTTTTATAAAGTTTCTGGTAATGATCATGTAACTCTTTTACTCGTTACCTAACCCATCGAGATATCCATGCGGGAAAATACTTGTAACAGAAATGAATAATGTGCTTTAGATTTCTGGCAAAAATTATTAACTTCTTTGCAATTCGATCCTTTTGCAACCATTTATATTCAAATCTTTGTAAATACATGGTATATGTAAATACATACTAATAACAAACATTTATTATTGCACGCATAAATATGATGGATGTCAATAGGGGGGAATGCAAGTTTATTGTTATTAAAAGACGAAATTGTATTTTTTTAAATGAACAAAAATTGGATCTTGTTCTTTGGCAAGATAAGCCTTTCTCCTTAAGACGTAATTTTCTTTAATTAGTTTCTATATATTTAGGAAATATTCCAAAGCTTATTGTTTTCATTTTTCAGCTTTTCAATCTATGTTTTTGTATTATTTTAATTAACATTTTATCTTATTTACTTTGCACAAAATTATTACAATATTATTATCTTATTTTAATGAACATATTATCATTTTCATTTATTTCAATTATACATTATACTTTTTACGAATCTTATTAGTTAAAATATACATTATGTGCAAAGATGCTTCAAACATTCGTTAAATAATGTTTATATTATAAAATGTAAATTTTACACGATAGTATAGTTACTAATATAAAAATTATAAGCTTTTCAATTTAATTCAGCCAAATAAATTTTATAAGAAAATTAAACATATTAGATTTTAAATTTATTTATTTATTAAGTTTCATTTGTGTGTGTGGGTGTGAATATTTATCTTAATATGTCACAATTCAAGATTAATGTATCTGTGTGGAAATTGAATGCCAGCTCAAGTTTCGATTTCCCTGATTAAAGTTATTTCAAACTGAAGAAAAATTATTGATTGCCCTCGGCGGGGCTATAACCATGGCAAAAATACGTAGCCGGAAGCGAACAAAAACAAATTTAAAATTTTATATTTAGTCAAAATATAGATAGATTCCATTTTTATTGAGCTAAAGAAAATGTGTAATAAGTGCAAGTTGTTAAATTATTTCGAGCTCTCATTCCAAAATCGATTTCCAAATATTTTCTTATTTCGAAAATTTTCCTGGCTTAAGTCTTTTATTTTTTTTTTTTTTTGTATTTTTTTGAGCTTTGTATATTTTTTTTCAATAAGTCATGCGCTCAGAGGTTTCGTTATATCGGAGTGGATCCTGATGAATGCCGATAGTACGAGCACAAACCCCGAAAGGTGCAAACATCTGAAATATTTTCCAGTGGAAGTCAAACATATTGCTAAATTCATCAAGGAAGTTCAATAGCTCGCCTTTTTGACCATTTGTATGCTCAATATATAGCATTTTTCTTAATTTTTCCCGAGTTACTTGCTTTTTGTGCTGATGTTCATGATATTCTTGTCGGATAATGTCCTTCAGCAAGCAAATGGAATAATCCAATAGTGTCGATAAATTAGCTATTTTCATTCCCTTCGGTATAATTTGAGTGCGCCGCAACCAATTTGTTACCCATACTTTACAATAGCCATTTTCAATGCCAATAATCGTGGCTGGTACGCATAGTTCCTTTTCGTACATTGAAGATTTTTGACCAGTTATCATAGTAAGATCTGTTTCTTCAATTTTTGGGCTAAGAGCACATCTTTGCTACACTGAATAGGCTTCGATCAGGTAATTTCCAGCGAAAACACAGAGAAATATGATCTATTCGATTCTGTGTCTATTGGAAGGATCTCGGCGAGTCGTAGATCTTCATTTTCGCAGTCTATAAAGTATATATCAGTAGTTGGAAAAAAATTCCGTCCAAGTATCATTTGTTGGCTGAACTTGGAAACACGAGATACTCAAACGGCTTTATTGTTCCATTGAGATCTACTTTCAATAAACAGAGACTAAAAGTGGCAATAAGTTTCCAACGCGCTATTTGCCGAACAGCGCGATATCTTTATTAAACATCAGAACATTTAAATTTGGACGTAGTTCTTCAGATATGACAGAATAATTGGCACAGGAATCAACCAGAGCTTTTATACGTTGTTCATTCACTGTAACGTAGGTCATGTTCTTTTTCATGGTGGTTGAAATATGGGTCAAATGTATTTTCAGCTGAGACCGCACCTCCAGAAAAGGACGCTTGCCTTAGTTTTCTTCATTGCGTAGGCGTGGGGAACGGAAAGGGCGGTTTGCCAAAGAAAATGACAGCAGACGACTGAAGGAGCGGCGAGATTATGAAGATGTGAATCTGTAATTGATGCAGTCGGCCATATATAGCCATTGTCATAGCTTTGATGGGATTCAATATCCATATCTCGTTGAAAATTGAATGATCTAGCGGCTGTTACTTCTGCGAATACTCTCCATCTCTGTCTACAGTAAAGCATTACATGCCCCGGAGCCCACGGTGGTAAAAGAGAGGCACATTCTCTATAGTTCTATACAAATATGCCTTACGTTGAACATTGGTGGGGTTTTCGGACTGGAATTTGAGGCTGGTGTCTAACTGGAGCCATGTAATGTGGAGCGTTATTGCGTCTTCTTGGAATCATGATTGTAGCGAAACCATCCATGACTTGTTACCGAACTATAGATGCAATATCCCGAAGGGATACAGATTCTTCATCAGTATACGGCATTTCCGATTTTATCTTCTTAACATTGCTATTTACCAGGGATTGTAGGTCAGCCATGTCTGAATCTGGTGGCATAGTATAAACATTAAACTCTGAAACTTAGGCTGAGTGATGCATGTTCGCTTAAGGTTTTCAATCTATCGATAACGCTTAACAAATTCATCGACTGTTTCATATTCTTGAACCAGTAGGGTCTAGTTCAAATCCTCTGCGATACTCTTCATCAGATGCGCCACAATCTTGCCTTCCTGCATAGTAGTATTAACTTTTCGGCACAAGGCAAGTATATCGCAGTTGTACAACTCGGATGTCTCGTCACTTCTTTGGACCCTTATCAATAAACAGCTTTCGACATGGTGTCTTATATCATGTGTACGACAAAACGTATTTTTGTGGTTGTTTCTGAACGTCGTCTAATTCGCGAAAGGGTTTTCATTATTGTCAAAACATAGTTTATCATTTCCAGCGAGGTAGAAAATGGCATTCGCCATGCACATTTGTGCATCTCAGCGGTTATAGGGTGCGATCCATTCATAGTCCTTGTGCCATTTACTAACATCCTGTTTGCCGTCACCTTAAAGGATTCATGGGTTTCTAAGTAGCTGGTAGGTCAGTAACCGCACTAGGGTGATATTTGATGAAGCTGTAAGCTTTAATTCAGGATTATCAGACATCGTTGGGTTAATCATCTTTTACTGTTACTACTTGAATTTGTTAATTGTCCTAACTGAGGAGGGAAATCTTGAGAGTGTAGATCTCTACGTAGTTGCTGAGTAGTCACGTCGGTTACCACGTGCCACCGCCAAAATATTGTGTAGAAAATACACATAAATGAAATAAAGAGCTGGAGTAATCTCAACAGGAAATTTTACATCATAAATTAATTCAAAGACAGTAAAAGTATATTATACATTAATTACAAATAGTGGTAGTAAGATGCAATAGTAACAGGATCTCTACCAATGTCTATATCTCATTTCCTAGAAGTAAATACGAGGGAAGAGGAAGATTAGTTTTGCGTTAGTTTATATTTACTATCGATCAGATTTGAGAGAGGGATATATACAAGAAGAAGAAAATTCTCTCCTCTTAAGTTCATGCATACTTCCCGTAGTATGTGGAGAGTGAATGAATATAGGTTTATGGCGCAATAATCAATTATTGCTCTTACACCATTGCCAGAAAACGAAATTAGCTTCAATATTTTCCCAACTCTCAATTTAATTCATAAGATAGGATTAATTCAATCATACAATACGAACCCATTCTCTTTGAGTTCGTTATTGGAAGCTATTGTAAAAACATGTCTTATATAATTATCATTCCTACTTTTTTACCAGAAAGAAACCGAATATCCTGATGTCTACCAGAAAAAGGAGATCTTGTTAAGCAAGGGGATGTTGTTATGTAATAGTAAGAAATACAATTGATTATCATTAAGTTTAAATCGCAGATATTTTCATCTTCATTTTCAGCATATAATTTAACATCTGAAATTCTTATGTTAAGTAGTAAAGAGTAATTACATGAAAAAGAAATATTTTCTATTATATGGTTATTACAAAATGTCATAAATTTTTCCGAATAGATTTACCAACGATATGTCTTCTGAGAGAAAACTTAAAATAAAGTGATGTGACGAAATAAAGTCTGCTGACGTTTTGAGGAAAATGCTTTTATGATAAGCCTTCAAACAATATATACTTTCACAATACTTGAAAAATACAATTTTAAATAATGCAAATATAGCATTGGTTAAGATTGATGTTACTTTTGCAACTGATTTCGCTTATAACTACCAGTAAGTTTCGTTGGATACCATTGTCAAAGTTAAAATTGGGTTTAAAATTAATTTAAATATAAACAAAAATATATTTTTGTAAAAAATATTGGTTTTCACTGTCATTGAAAGTATCAAGCAATAAGAGGGAGGTTTTTTTCCCCATCAACGGTGAGTGATTATGTCTAGTGATATATATGGTTCTTCTGAAAGTCAGTGAGAAATATCGAAAGATTTTGACTATTTAAAAAAAATATTAAAATCTTGCCTTGAAGAGTGACATTAAAATACCTGACCGAGATTTTTAAGTTCAAATGTTGCGAAATGAGATTAAATTCTGAATATACGCTTAAAAAATTAGTGCTATCTAAGAGAAAATTTTATCTTTATGATTGAGAATAAACATATTTAATTTCCCACTTTTTTGAGATCTAATATATTCCCTTCTGATATTGAATGATGTATCATAAGAGGAAAGTTATAATTTAAAATTAAAATCAAAAACTGAAATAATAGTGCTGAGATTTAAAATTAACTTTAATAATGTACATATAAAACACTCCATTTTGTTTTTACTCCACAGCTATATCTTTAAAGTCCTCGCGAAAATGAAAAATTGTGTAATATATATATATATATATATATATATATTCAGAGAGAGAGAGAAAGAAAATATTCTTAAGAATCGAGAGCAAAATGTAATTCAGCTACAATGTTCATCAATTTTTACTCTTTCGGATGTACCTTTTTGTATTCAAAGAGATAAAATAGAAAATATATGAAAACGGCAAAAGAAATTTCATAGAATTAATGTTACGTACAAGGGATCAAAATAGTCAGTAGAAAAATGGGAGACTTAAAATAGTTGATTGCATATTATGTTCCTGTGTTTGGGTTTGAAAAATCTCTTTCGAAATGTTTAAATCTTAAATAAAATACACTATTATTAATACTTTATGCGCATAAAAAGACTACATAATTTTTGAACTTTTTTGCTATAAAGGTATAAGGGAAGATATACAACTCGAAATCTCTTTGGTTTTAAACCATTAATTTGTTAGTGCTTGAGTTAAAAGAAACAGTTTCTTACAATTTTCAGAAAGTTCTAAAGGACTTCACATAAAATATTTTGCGTTTAATTTTACCTTTTTATATGATTAGTATATGAAAATTAATGCTTACAAATGTAGAGCCTTTTAAATAGAATGACAAAGTATTGCTCGTGTATGTTGTGTGTGGGGGGGGATTTTCTTTCTCGTATCTTATTGAAATCTAGAGAAGACATGTTATCAAATTTTTCTTTAATTTGTAAATTAGAATACAGATGTATACATTTCGTTTGAAAATTGCTATATATTGTGTTTTTGTCACATGAAAATTAAATCCCAAATATTAAAAAAAATGGATGATTTTTTTCTCAAATCACGAATTTCGTTCTCAAATTTTTGTATCGAATTGAAACCCAGCATGCATATTTTTATTTGTTCACCAGCGGGTGTTTAATCAACTTGTCAATATGTATAAAATTGTTCGTATTAACTTCAGATAGATATTTAAGAACGCGAAATTGATAATTTGAAAAGTTATACTGACCAAAATGTTTCTTCTATGGGGACTAATATTAGTTCTCAATTAAATAAATTAGCATGAAGCATTTTAGAACTTTAAAGTCTAATAAAAATGCCAGTCCTCTAAGCTATTTTTTTTTTTGCAAAATGTTAGTGAATATTTTATTTCATTAATGACTAAATTTCCTTTAAAACATTATAAAATTCCTTTAATATTTTGACTCGAATTATCCATTTTCTTTCTAAAAACACATTACTTCCTTTTAGTAAGCATCATAAGTTTGAGATATTAATGGAGATGGCTTACATTTATATAAAAATTCATGCCCTTAAAAATAATATCTTAGACGATAATTATCTTTACGGCCATTACGCATACTTGCTCTGTGCAACGATATTTCATCACATGCAGTTTGTGAGAGATAATTTCACCATTTTCTATTAATATTATAATTTTATTCATTTTCCTTTACATCATTAGGAACATTATGAAATATGTTCATATTTTTTTAAAGTCGCTTTTGACAATCTTTTACACGCTTCATGTAAGACTTCTGTTTTAGATCATGAAATAATTATTTTCTTTTGAAAGAAAGCTTTGTTGAGTTTAAACATTTTTTTTTTCATTTCTGCTATTTTGTCTTGATACGCTTCATTGCTTTTGCTTTTTGGTACGCATATTAAATACTGCAATTTTTTTTGTGTGTAATGCCTTTCAAATTTAAATACTTCAAAAGAAGGAAGAAGGAAAAGTATCAGCTCATCATTTGTTACGTCGATGAAATATGAACACGGGTAGGAAATACATACTAGCGTACTTATTGCACATGTAAAAAGATAAGTAAATATACTTATATGTGACCATGGTTTCGTAAAATTCTCATTCCGAAAATATGCATTAAATTCTTAAGTTCAAGACTTCTAAAAACTAGTATGCTAATGTTGTATTTGCTACATTATTAAGACCATTTTTATTGGAAATCTCATAAAGTTTATAAGTTAGTAATTTATTATTGGTCTACATTCAAAACAATTCCAGACTGCGAGAGGAAATCGCTTTTAATAGACATAAGATAAGAAGACAATAAGTAAAAAAGAATATCAAGAAATTATTCATTTAATTAAATAGAATCATTTAATAGTTTTTCCTTTCACAAAGATTAATTGTCTGTTATAAATTACTAAAGAATATTTATTGAATTTTGTAATTTTTTGTTCACGCAGAATTTTGTCACGAATTGCAAATGAAAATACTGCATAAGAGATCTGTAACGAAATTTCACATAAGTTTTAGTATTGCAAGAAAATGCTAAATATTCGATGTATACCTAAAACAATTTTCATCATGATTAAAATTTTGAATCAGAAATTCGCAAAAATCCTAATCAGAATAAAATAGAAATAGAACCAACATATAAATTCTTTTTTCAATTGGAAGGATTAATACTAAAACATTTTTACCATAAAAAAATATCAGAAGTACAGATTTTAATTAAGTCGTATATTTCAAATTCGAAAGATGAGAAAAAAATATTTTTCTACATTTTAAGTATTAATTTATTGAGTAATTTAGAATCATTAGCGAAAACAAATTTCATTATAAAAATTCGTTGCCTTTTGCATCATGAAAAATAGCTATTCATATTTTATGATTGGTTTACTTTTTTACATTTGGTTATTGTGCTAAAATATACTAATACTGATTTCATTGTTTTACTAAATTAAAAGCTTGTATGCTTGTTTTTGTTTGTTCATTTTATTTTTTATGATTCAAATATACTAGAATTAACCCAATACATATTTTACTAATTATTAAGGTAGAAGATACGTCCAGCATGTATTTCTTTTTTTAAAAAAATCATAAATTACTAACTACTAACTCGTTTTGGATACTTATACATAATTTGGGCATAAGTAACTGTTTTTTATTGTTTCTACATTTAAAATTGATTATAGTTAAAATTAATTATTTTAGTTTTAATTTAATTCGGAATATTTGTAATTATACTGTGAAATAAACTGAGAATATCGGAAATTTTTTTGAAGAAACCAACAAATCTCCGTGCACCACAAATTATCTCACTGCTCGAACAGAAGTAAGTATGAAACATATTATAAAAAGAAAATCAAAAAGGGAAAATTTTAGGGTTATGAAGAATTACAATTATTTACAATGAATTTACAAAAATAGTCAAAGGCACTTATTCTGGAAACAAGCTTGTGAAAATCCAATTAATATTAATGCTTTTTTTAGATTTTAAGGTATTTCTTCCACTGACAAATGTAGAACGAAGAATCACATGCTCAGTATTCTCCTAGCCACCAACGGTACAATCAGAGGAAGCGCCTGGATCCAAATTAAATCTATTTATGTAACTTTTAAAGTTTCCATACTAGTTAGGAAATTGATCATATTGTAATTGGTAAAAAATGATGATATGACAATCTCATTTTAATGAAAGAGAAAAATCTCTTGGTTAAGTTCGCTTTACTTGAACTGATGCATTTTTGGTTCCACGATTCTACCATAATTTCTCTCATGACCATCTTATAAAATGATTTAGAGATATTAATATCAATGTCAATTTTGCTCTTACTGGCAATCTTCAAGACAATTGGCCCGTTTGTTTCCAAAAATACCAGTGTGTCCTCGAACAAATCAAAAGACAATTGAGATTGTTCCATCTTTTAAGATTTTGAGTTGACTTCGGATCTCTGACTGGATTCAAAGGCAAAAGAAGTGAGACTGATTTAAAACGCATTTGAAATAGATCTGACCAGTTGTTTAGATGCTGGAGCTGGAAATCATTCAGTTGCAAGCGAATGATATCTTTATGTACAAGTGCAAAGACGGGTAGGTAGGTTTTAACCAGTTTTTGCTCAAGGAAGACTTCCTAATGTCAAAAATTTTGTTGTAAGGTACCTTTCAATCTTTGGAACTCATTGCTTGTGTGAAAAACCTTTTCAAGAATGAAGTATGTGAAGAATAATTTGAAAGTACAAACTTATCTGATGATTATCTAAGATCACCATAGATGTTAGGGGCATCAAACCTAAAGCGATATATATCCTAGCCCTAGATTTGATATGTTTAGATAAATTGTTTCGTGGATGAATATTTTGGTAAACAAGAAACAATTTCACCACTGCCATTAATAGGGATATTCATGTGTAGTGTATCAATGCGCTATTAAAGAATAACTGAATGAAATAATATTCAATAAAAAATTTAGAACAACATCTATATTTTGATTCCTTTTTATTTGGATCTTGAGAGTGTAGTTGGCATTCAAACTGCTGTTTGATAAATAATGCAGCACTCGGGCTGAAAAGTTTGGAGACCCCTGATCTAAACAAATGTTAAAAAGTTTATAGAGAAGAGAAATAACATAGAATAAAACAGTATAATAATATCTTTTGAGGTAGAATCAGGGGCAGGAGATTCATTTGGTTTCAGCTTAAGAATAACTGTATTAAATTCAACATATGAAAAATAAAAATCATCAAAGGAAGTGTAAATAGTACGCGCAAATCAACGCTACTTCTTATGAAAATCAGCATCCTTTTCTCTGGATCAAAAAGAAAATATTGTTCAAACACAGCATTTATTGTTATGTATAAAGATTTGATTGTTTCTCCCATGGGTAAATGAATACTAGTTACTTCAATTTTTTCATAAATTCTCTTTCAATACCATACGTATAAATTTATTTCAACACATTGTGAACATCAATGGTAGAAAAACATGTCTTATAAGAGTCGAATTTAGCATCAATAAACATTTGACTATAAACTTTTCTATGTTCAAGATATTTACATTTGTATAACTCTTTAACAATCGGATTTATTCAAAGTTCAAATCTACATTTACAGGCATGAAGTCTTTGTCTCATACAACCAATCTCAATAGACCACTAAGGAACATCATGTGTATTACGCTTCTTAACAGGCATTGAAGATAAGCATACTGGAAAAGAACAGAACCAAGTTTCTCAACAATAGTATTTAGGCGAGAAACAACAGTAGAGCAGTTAAGATGATTTCTCATATTGATTTCTAATATTTCTCAAGGATATGAGAAATATGAGAAAAGCAAAAGTCATGAAAACAACACCAGTTTGCTTTCTTAACATTCCAAAATTTAAAGGGAATTTTAGAAATGTCTCGTGGTGCCATGGAGAGACGAAGTTCGAACCTTCAATTGTACGGAAAGAAGGTTCCTAACTTGTGTTAATAACAAATAAGCTGTATTCAAAAATAAATTTACTCGGTTTATCTCCACGAGAATAATAAATAGGACTAAACCATAAGTCCATACTTCAAACCAATCGATTGAGAATTTGTGCATAAAAACATGTATAATTGTAAAGAGATCCGATTAAATGTTTCTTGAAGTTTCGAAATAATATGAATAAAGAGTGAACACAGTTGGACCAACAACAACATCCAAAGTGATCATATTGTAATCAGTTTTAATATAATCAAGAAAAGTTGAAATTTTACATGATTGAACGATAATGGCTGCTTCTATAATGTAGAAATTAAGATCATGTTAAAAGTCTGTAAGTGCTTAGATCGCCTGGAAGAGAATCCTTGAAACAATGAGGTTCTTGAACCAGCACAAAGTCAATATTATCAGTTTCTATACTTAAAACGAGATGCTGTGTCGCAGATTCAGGTCTAAAAAGGTTTAACTTGTTTAGCTATTTCAATAACAGTTAATTATAGATTCAGTGATTTCCTGATAAAATTATAACTCGGACAGCCAACAAAAGGCGTTTGTGAAAAACAGGAACTTATGTAAATTACTTTTTTACCGTTTTAAAGTTAAAATTAACACATGCTATTACATCTCTATTCGAATAATCTTTCGCTTAGTGTTCAGCATAGTATTTGAAACAGACTGTGGGTTCCCTGAATTCGTCAGCACGATGGTGTACCCTAGAGACGCAAAGCAACTATTGATGATAAGAAAATCACCAACTTCACATACATTCCAATTAATTTTCTGTCTGGTTTGCAGTAAAATACTTTTACGAACCATGGAGTGGTCTTTAACCACCACATGCTTCGAACACTGGAAGATTTTTAAATTAAATCGAACTCTGCCCATACTCGTAGTTCCTTCAGATACGACGATTTCGGTGTTTTGTTCAAAAATCACTTTTAGATCTACATTGGAGAGTTCATTGGGAATTTGTTACAAGGATTACAAGTTTTTTTTCTTTTTCGGCTGGGAAGTATTTAATTATGGAGATTTTTCTTAAAGTACGCTTAGATGTCGATTCCAGTCACTTTCGGAAAAGCACTAGCTAGTAATTTATTTCCTTGAATATTTTTAAAATTACAAATACCCAGTTAAGCCAATGATCGATTTATTTAAATTTTATAATTTTCTTAACATCATCAGGAGAGCAATTTTCAGAGTCCGTAATTGAGCAATTTTCAGAGTCCGTAATTGAGCAATTTTTCGATTAAAAAGACTTATCTTTATTTTTTGAGACACCAAATGTGGCCATGGCACTGGGATAGCTTGGCTTTGTTTGGTTCGTTGGTTTTATTAACGTCGCACTGGAAGCAGCAGCAGGGCTAATGTGACGGACCTTGTAATTTTGACCCTCGGTCAAATGATAAAGCTTAGATTTGGATTCACTTCTATCAAACTCTATTTGCATGCTTCAAAAAAATTAAAAGATTTCATTCATTCAAAATTCAGATTTTAACTCATCCAGAGCTTGTCTAGTCTCTTCTGGCACCTGTTCCTTCATATGGCATTAAGATAGTTTTCAATGCGTTTCAAGAACTTCTTAAAACACGTTATCCCCCATAGTCAGCATGTTGGAATCAGATATCGGTTTTCATTAAAAGAACTCGCTTATATTAACTTTTAAAAAATTGCTCAAATTTTCTAACAGTATATTTTCTGTGAAAATCCTAGTTATCATTTTTTGAACAGTAAAAAAGTAGCAACAACTAAATTGCAAACAAAATTCTTTGAGTTATTAATTTTCCAACTTTTTTTTTAATAATAAATACAGTTTACTTACCGTAAATTCATTTAGAATTCCAGTTTGCAGAGAATATTGAATTATCTAAATTTAAATGCCCGAAATTTATTTTCTATTAATTGTAATATAAAAAATTCTAGTTTTAGGTAGAGAATATTTGAATACTTTAACTAAATAATTGAGCTACTGTTTTATAGAAATTTCAATTTTTAATGCAGTCGGAGGCCCTAGGGAAATAAAAAAAAATTTCAACAAAACCTGTCGTCTTAAAAAGTGTATAAATATAATATTTTAACAATACGAATCAAATGAAAGTTTTCATTTCAACTTTTTATAATTATCAAAAAAAAAAAAAATCTGTATTTAGGTACATTTTTAAAATTGTAAAACTACAGCTAATATTAACTGAAAAAAAAATTAATGAATAAACGCTTATTTTAAAAAGGAATATACTATATGCAATTAAAATCTATTTAAAATCTATTTTTTGTCAAATTGTGCTTCTAAATTTAAAATTTCTTATTAGCAGCCCATTAATCCCTCTTGAGAAACTCAAATATAAAGATTTTTTTCTAATTATTCCACATTCTGTAACTTTAGTACAAATTGAACGTACTGTCGGATGGACCAGAGACCTAAGTATTCCATCCCTTGGAAGTAGCGCACACGAAATCCAATTATAAAGCTCAGTTCAAGTGCTCCTTTGTTATGAAGAATAACTAAAAAGTGTCTAAGTGTTTTCCTCCTTTTATTTGACATTTATAGATTTTCTAAATGGCTTTTCCTGGTTTTGAATTGTAATATATTTTTCTTCAAATTGTATACGATTGAAAAATTCTTTATCCCAATATTTGAAATTTTAACTGAGATATTTATGTATTTTAGAGTAATGAAGATTTCTGGTCCATGTAATATTTCTGTTCATTTCATGTAATGTTTCATATGTGTAAACATGCTAAAATAATTTTATAATTTCTTTTTACTAATGATTTATATTAATTTACAGATTCTTCAAAACTTTGAGTTTCACTTCGCTGCTATGAAGAGAGCTATTATTTATTATCCTTGCCAACTAATTCTAACCGTTTTCTTTAACATTTTTAACTGTGTATTGGCAGTCTTGCACTATGGAAAGAGAAAAATTGTCCCTAGGATTGAGGATCCATTGCTTCTCATGTCAGCAACGAAGTTAGCCGAAGGAATACGAGAAGGCAAAGTAATGTGTTTTTATTCGTTATATTATTAAAATACTTATTTATTCTATTCAAATTCCTAAATAGGGAATCGTAAAGTATTTTTTTAAAAAAATAGCACACTATTTAAGGGGTGGCCAATAGTGGCCCGCTAAGAGTATCTTGTGATTCCCCAAAGAGTCCGAAAATTCGCAATGATAGATTCGCCAAAGTAGGAACGATGAGCAATATTTTTCCAGTTGATTAAATGAATTTATTTTTTGTGTTTGTAACAGTAAATATACGAATTTCTAATTTTAGTCAAATTTGAATCTTTCAAAAAAAGTAAAACGAGTCTTAAATTTCGTGCGTTTAATACAGAATGAATAAACAAATATTTCTGCTGTAACACAGGAAATGAAGCTCATCTTACATTGTTAGCACATAAAATGTGAAATCCTGTAAAATCATTCAAGGAAAAACTAGGTCTAATTTCAAAGCAAGAAGGTAAAGGCATTTCTTCTCAGTTCCCCATATTATAAACACGGAATGTGAATGAAAGTATTTCTGGTGAAATTAGGGATCATGTGTAGAACATTTGAGGATGAAATCACAAGAATATTTCAGGATTTCCATAAGATTCAGCCTAAATTCAAATCGCTCTCTTTTCCCATCCCTGCTGATATTGACTCAGCATCTCAGACGCTGCAGCTTGAACGTATTGACATGCAGTCAAATTACTCTGAGAAGGAAATGTTTATTGCTGTGATATTAGTTGACTTTTATAAATCTTTATCTGCAGAAAAATTTTCTAGAAATTTCCAGCAAATTCCTCCGAAAAAATAAGCTGGAAAAACATTCTCTATAATTGGGTGTAAATATAGTTGTGAGCAAAGTATTTCTTGCTCGATGATGAACAAGAGAAAATATAAACGCTCTCTGCAGGCTGTGATGAGCATTTCAACAAACAAGCTCCCTCCTAATTTTGAAAAAATTGTAGAAAAGTGCAATAGGGTACATTTGTCTCATTAAATTGATTCTAAATTTTAAAGGAGCTTACAGTTATAGATATTAGATATTAGCACAAAAATAAAATGAATAAATCTATTTTATTTAATTTACATTTATTGATTTTCGTAGTATAATTTATATCTTTTCTGAAATGCAAAATTAACAAATCAAAGATATCGTTTCAAATGATAATACTCTCCCCTAATCTCAATTTCCACAAAATGGCCCTCGATCCAAAACTTTAACTTACCTCTAGTATATATTAATGTATTAAAAATAATTATTGAATTTGGTGAATATCGGGTTTGTACTTCCTAAAAAACAGTAATGGCTTGGTTAATACATATTGAATGCACATTAATTTGTATTAGCACATTAATATTCATTAGCCACGGCACCTCATATGTTGTGGATGTGAGGTATGAACTAACTGAGGCTGAAAAATTACAAGACATGTTGGACACATAGAGAGTTATTCAAAATGAAACATTCAAATTCGTCTTCACTCCGATTTCAAAATTTCATATTTTCTAAAATAAATGGTACGGAGTGACAATTAATACACGAATACAAATGAAAACTGTGGAGGGTTTATACTCTGAAACAAAGATGGCCTTCGTGTTTTTTTCATGAAGCTGTTTCACGGAGTTATATCGCAGTTAAACAAATGACTAGAAGCTGCACAAATAAAGTGACTTATGTCACTTTATTTGGTCAAATGTAATTTCTTCTTTTGATTCTTGTAAAAGATAAAGTGTACGCTACCATTATCCACAAGTTTATGTGAAATTCAGTAACGGATTTCCGCTACTGTATTATCAATTATCTCTGACATTTTACAACGTGTTTGGTAAGAAATTTCATATCGAATTGATGTTATACGTGTAATTAATGAAGTTATAATGAACACTTGTAAAAAAAAATTCAAAGTTTTCTTTTGTATTCATGCATTGCTTAACATTCTTTGTCGCAAATGTTTTTGCTAAGAATAACTCATCTACAAGTTATTGTTATTTTTTCTGAACAATATTCTTGTTTCCTTTGGAGAAATCAAGGAATTTGTACTTTCTGTAAGCTTATTTTCTTGCTGGTATAAATTTAATTAAACAAAATACTGGATACAAATATATAAAAACACATGATTGATATTCCGTTTCATGTAAATTTAGATAGCACGTGCATCAATTTAATTGAAGTTCAAAATCTTGTTAACTAACTTCAGCATTATTTACTTAAATATCAATACTAATTCTGTCTTTGATACTAATTCATTCTAAGTAGTTGAAATTATTTGTGCACCATTTAAATATAAATTCATTTGCAGTAGTATCTATTCATATCTTTAACATTAATAAATTTTTGACAGTAACTACACACATTTATGTAAGAGTTTTACGATAAAATCGAACGAATTTAATCTTTGAATTAATGCTATTTCACTCATTCAAAAATTTCATGCTTGATTAATACCAATATATTTCAAATAAATAAATTTTATTTTAATTCTATTTTTGAAACCTTAATGTGACCGTTTGTGGAATGCAGATTATGTACCTCATAGATGATTTATGTTTCTGAATCACATTTATATATTGTAATTCTCCAACATTTTCATCTTATTGCAATAGTTAAATTAAATTCAGAGTCCCCTAATTAAGAAAAATATTTTTGACCAAAAAATGTTAATTTCTAATAAACAAGGCATATAAGAAAAATACAAAGTGGTCTTCGAGCGTCACCGATGCAATATCAGATTTTATAGTATTTATAATATTAATATTATTGCTATAAATTTTTAATATAAAATATTTTACTTAATTCCCTTATTCAGTTTAAAAGTACAGGAATAAAAAGTTTAATAGTTTTACATAAAATGTAACAATTTATGTGACCACATAGTATTTTTTATGATCTTTATCCGCTAAACTGCTTCTTCAGGAAGTAACTCAAGACATAAAGAGCTATTCAATCTGTAGAAAGCTTCGGAAATCTTTCACAGGAATAATTATTTTTCCGAGTACAATTCACATCCTATTTGGAACTTTTCAGAAATTTCAGCAATCCATAATTCTCTAGGTCAGCTGTGTAACAACATCCTCTTGCGCTACTTGAAGAATTATTTTTAATTCTGGGAATCGAGCCACTAACTTTTAAAATATTTATTTTCTCTGTTAAACATTTGAGTTAAACTAGTCCTGGGTTCCTCAATAAAAATTAATTAGTTTCATGCATTCTTATTTTGTTCGTTTAATATAGGGTCATCTCGTACATGAAATTCACAAACAGTCTGGAATCTTATAGAACTAGCATTTACTGCTAAATATTCAACTAATTTTAGTGTAATTATTTCTTTTTTTCCTTCCAAATCTTACTATTTTGGCTAAGTCTTTCATTACAAATTTGTTCAATGAGTAATTTTATCTAACATAAATATAAAAATCTTCGAATCATTAAGTCATTAAGTGTAAATAAAATTATTTTTAAAGAAATGTTAAAAAAAAAACCTAATTGAGTGCCATTGTAAGTAAACTTGCATGAAATTTGGATACAAATAAAGTAACAAACCCAGAAAATTATTGTAATTCGAAATTTATTTATAGATTTGAATGATAGATGGTTAATCTTTCAATTTGAATGAAAGCAAGGGAATAAGAAACTTTTCGTAACTATACCAACTATTACATTTTTAAGTGAAAATTATAACTTTAATATATATTAACTATATACAACCAAATGTAATTTTAAAAATATCATTACAAGTCATAAATCTTTCTTTCTCTGTTCTTTTTTTTCTCTCATTTCGACTTCATTTCTTATTAACCTTTTCCATTTGACAAAACTGTTAACGTAGACTTACGAGGATAATTAAAGCAGTATTCCGAAGTATAATATATATATATATATATATATATATATATATATATTTTAAATATATATATATATATATACAGTGTATATATATATATATATATATATATATATGTAGGACTTTCTAGCTAATTATTAAAAAATTGATTTTATTTTCCAATGTATTGTAAAACCAGTTCTTCCAATACTCCATAGATGGCACCACGAATCAGCGTCATATGATAGCTCATGCAGCGGCACCTATTCCAGACCAAAACTGAGTGACCCTTCGTTCTCGTCTTAAATTCCCCACTTTCCGTTTCTCTTCTCCTTCGCATTACTCGCGTCGGAAGTAAACTTCAAACGCCCGAGCGCGTTCTAGCACCCATCGCCGGTAAGGGTTAAATGAGACAGCCATCTGTCAATTCATCATCTCATAGTGTAAATAATTTTCACTGTTCATCATCTCTTCAAATAAACGAAGTATAACAAGTTGAGCGTCCTCATTGAATTTCTACCAAAACCACATGTAAGCCGGTAATGGAATCACTCCCTAGACAACCAAGAGCAAACCATTGTAAATTCGGGATGTAAAATATCATCCCCCTACAGTGTATATATATATATATATATATATATATATATACTAGCTGATACCCGCCCGCTTCGCTGGACAGACGATAATATAATATTTCGGAACCTATACGTAAGATATCAAGAAAATTTTTAATTTTTAAAACTTTAATGATAATCTAAATTTAAAATTTTAAGAAATTGATTGTCTGTAATAATGGTTATCCTCGACTTTCAAATATATGAGAAAAATAAAAAGTTTTATTAAAAAGTCACCCCATATATATAATATGGATAAAATTCATTCCACCGTATACATGTTACACCTAGTATAGCCAAAGATGCAACTTTATTTCAGAATATGCATCATGTGCTTAGCATTTAAATGAAATACCTTCGCAATGGCATCGTGTCTATTATAAGATTTTTTTCCTTGCCTCAAGATATCTTTGATTTCTGAACATTTAGGATTGCAAGTGACTGCAATCCTTAAGAAAAAGTGGTGCAAGTCGGGACATCCAAAATGTCTTATGTATGTCAAAGCCTCTTGAATTCGATCATGCATGTAGCGAGGTCCTCCAGTAAACGAAGATTGTCATGCGTGTGCGCTACTCCGTAAGAAGTCGCCATTTTAGTATTTTTCAAAATCCCGCTAAGTTTTGGAGCTAAACTACACTTTCTCCAACCGCGGGATTCCAAACTGATTTATTTTTATCGCTAAATATGTTTGTTTCCTGTTTTCGACATGTACGAAATTTCACATAAAGAGCCTCTACACCAAATCTTGCCAATCCTCTATCGACACTTCAATAAAAAATTATTTGGTATTTTTTCCATTTTTCATGCGCAAATCTCACCAAGTAAACTTAATGGGTGACAATACACAGTATACATATAAAGAAATATATTCTATAATAACTTATTTATCTTTATAATGCAAGAGTTTGGTGTCCGCGGTAGCTTAGTAGTTATCGCTTCGGAAACGTGGCCGGTGTTTTTCTTTCAGTAGCGGTTTGGATCCTTGGCAGCTAAAGAGCCGCCATGTAGCCGGAGGTGATGCATGTTAAATCAGTTGGGGCCCGAAGTCCTCCCGTTGGCGTGGTGTTGAAGTTAGGAAAGGGGGTTGCCAGCTCAGGTGTCATCCTCGTCCCTTGACCGTGGTTCAAAATTACGAGGTCCGTCGCAATAGCCCTCGTGTTGCTTCTAGTGCGACGTTAATAAAAATACTAAACAAAACAAATGCAAAAACTTGAAATAAGATGTAACTGTAAAATAACTAGCCATGAAACTTTTACAGGAATTTGTGAAATCAAAATAACATTTAATTTAAAGCATCTTTTAATGTAAAAATTTTTATTAACTGGAGATATCCAATCTAAGTAAATATTTATCAATTTATCCTGGGTTTGATCGATATCTTACTAATATTTAGAAAATGCCCGAGGTTTCTTGTCGATGAACCTTGTAACTTTGTACCTCGGTAGACATATGCACTATGTCTAAGAATGCATTCAGTTTTGTATAGCATTGCAATAGTTAAAAGTATTCTTGCAATGATCACATTTAATTTAAAGCTTTGTTAATTAATTACACAAGATACACGTAAATGTTAGTTGATATAATGCTGAAAACCTTAGAAAATACTTTTCGAAGTCTTAGAAATTGTTAAAATAACTCAGAAAAAATTGATTTTAAAAACTGAAAAAAACTGCCTGGAAAAGATAATAAAATGAGGTTATAAATATGCCTTTTTTTAAAAAAAAATGTTCAGGGCCATAAACCGGAATTTCGTTTGAATTTTTTTTTTTTTTTTTTTTACGATTAATAAATTGAAAGCAAACGAGTTTCCAAAATTTGACGTATCTATAATATTGATACATGCCAAACCCAAAAATATGTAGAAATTCAAAAATGCTCGCAGGGCCATACAAACATATTAGAGGCCTTGAGGCCGATAAGATCTCGGTACATTATCAAACTTCCATTGCTCTGTGCATCAGTGAATCCCGTACATAAGATATGGTGGCCCAGTGGTCCATTTTGGTATACAGAACTGAGGTTGTGGGTTGAACCAAATGCCTCCGGGCAAAGGAGCACGTCGCAAGACTCTCAGAAGACCCCATAAAAGGTTTTGGTTGCTTGGGGTCATAGAACTCAGAATCCGCAAAAGAACTAAAATAATGTAAAAACAATTCTGAATACTTATCTGCAAGACAAATTGTGTTTCAGTAATGAATATCAAAAGATTTGGTTATAATTTATTAAATCTAAACTCATTTGTAATAAGTTAAAACTGTTTTAATTCCAGGTTCTATTATTGTCTTCTTTGACGTTAGTTCATATTTTTATGATAATTTTTAAGATAGGACAATATTGAAGTCTTCATTCTCACCAGTATTTCCCAAATTCTGTTCTGAATCCAGTGGCCGCGTCGAGTCATGGGTTCGAGTCATGATGATATTTAATACCCGCCGCGTATCGGTTCTGATACACGTTTCATTTGCCGAGGCTCCAAGTCTTCTGCAGACGTGTTACGGAAGTTTAGAGAGGAAGGTGCCTACTCAAGTGCGCTTTCGTCACTCGACCAAAGTTTAAAATTATTAAGTCCGTCGCCAATAGTCCTCGTTGCCTCAATAGCCCTAACAGCGAGTTTAATAAACAAACAACCAATAAAATCCATTCAGTTCTGCAATCGTTCTAAGGAAATTAAGTATTAAAGGGATCTTTTAAGATGAATTAAAACTAATTCTGTAGAAAATCATTTCCGTAACAATATCAATTAAATATTTGCGGTGTTAAATAATGTAGAATTTTATATCATTTCAAAGACGGAAAATTCATAGGAAATCATTCGGTGAGTAATATTTCTGTTCAATTATATTACGGTAAATTTATGTAAAGATAGCAGAGAATAATATCATAAATTTTAATGTATATAAATATTTTAAAATATGTTGAGAGTCAACTAAATGTAAGTTATTTTTCAATAGCTGAATTGCGAAAATGTGATTAGAACTTATTTAAAAAGAATACAAGAAGTTGAGCCTTACATCAATGCAACCGTGGAGCAATGCTTTGATGATGCCTTGAAAGCAGCTAAAGAGGTTGACCACCTAATTGCTTCCAAAAGGTACTCCAGCGAAGAGCTTGCCAAGGAGAAACCGCTGTTAGGAGTACCTTTTACTGTCAAAATATTGATACGTGTTAAAGGTAAGTTGCCAAAGGTATTTTTCAAAAAAATATTTGAACAAAAATTTATTATATTAAAACTGTAATTAAAGGCATTAAGAAATGTAAATTTCTAAATGCCTTTCAAATGTAAGGGCATTTAGAAATCTTGTAAGCTTATAAAATTTATAATACATTAATTGTAACTTAGAAACCAATTACATAATTTGTTAATAATTATTAAAATGTAAATGGTAAAGTCAGTATGTAGTATTTTATTCAGTTTTAATGCGCATATGAAAGCAAATAATTTTAAGATGTGGAAATGGAAAGGAAATTGTTAAATAAAATATAATTTAAAATTCAAACTTGTTTCAATAATACATGTTAGTCGCAAGACTTGATGATTGTTGAAGAAGACAAAAAAGGAGTTTTTTATCAATGTCAAAATTATTGAAAAATGCTGATCATTTAATAATCTTATCAGTAGTATTATGAGCTAATAATCATCTGAGGCATGCACATAAATCATATATCCTACTCCAAGCAGTTGTGCGGAATAAAATGGCTGAAGAATAAATCAATCTAAGTAATTGCATGTTAATGGTATAAAATATTTCATATAAGGTTCTGCAGTTTCATTATTTTCTGCGTTATCTGATTAATGTTTCAATTAAAATGTCTATTTCATCTATTCGGAGTAATTGTTGCCCTTTAGAATGAGTATCAAAAGAACGACTTGTTCTTTCGAGCCAATTCTTCTAAAAGAGCGAGAGCATTCAAGTCAGTGGTCTGCCAGAAATCTGTTCCTTGCTATTCTGCATTGTTCAGATTCATTTTCTCCACTCTCCTTACCAGGTGAATAACTTTTTATAGCCCGACGTGTTAAAAGAGATTATTTATCGCCGCAAAAGCTCGAAGATATTGCCTGCATTTTTACTCTCTCTCGGTGACCCGCTCTCGTACTGAAGGTGAGCAAAAGTTATTCGAAACCAAAGGTCTATCAGCTGCCGTATCTCTCTATGGACTAATAGGTCTACCTTAACGTATTTATGTCCACCTCCCGCACTGTTGTCCTAATAGAGCTATTAACATACGAGAGCACGGCTGTTTTTCGATAGTGCTCACCGCAGGGAGAATGCACTAAGTACGAAAGAACTATGTCGAAAAGGAGAAAACGGACTATTTCCGCAAGGAGTAAACGACTTGATAAAGCGTTTATTGGAAATAGAAAATATGTTTTGATGAAGATTCTAATGGTCTTCTATTATCTACCAAAGTTGATTGAGGAATAGTAACGATTAAGGTGAGGAATTCTGATCTGGAATGGGTCGCTCCGCCTTGAAGATCTTTGGGTTTTTTTGTCTCTTTCGTAATCGATCTCCAGACCAAAATGGAATCAAAAATTGAATTATTTTCCGTTTCATTGTATTTCTTTTTAAATTTTCAATCAAGTTTATTTAATATTAAGTACAAACTCTAAGGTTATCACTTTTTACTAGAAGTGATTTAGAAAAAATAAAAAGTATTTATATGTTGTACATAATAATGCACAAAATTTTGTTAAAGAATTTATAAATCTCCCAAAGAATATTTTTGATTTTCAAAGTGTATTTCAGGGTGTATAATGTAAGACTAACTCGAAGATGTCTGGCCTCAACATCTTTATATATATTTATGCAAACCAAATATATGTATTAATTCATATATTGAATAATGTAATCAAATCTAAGAATGATATACAAAGAATTTTTTTTACAAAAATTTTCTGTTTTTAATTTTTATTTTTGTACATTCGGAATGCAAATAAGAGTAGAATGTGAATATTAATATTTAATGTTCTTCATGTGCATCTTTATTATTTTTTTCCTTTTACAAAAAAACATGGAAATAATTTAAAAAGCTTATACACTTAGTATTTAACTATTACAGACAATGCAAACAAGTATAAAGTATATTTATATATTATTTTGCATGTTTTAACGAGAGTGTAATATCTTATGCATTACATAGTAAACTATTTGAAGGGAAGTTTTTAATTAATTTTTTTCTGTGAAGATATTAACTATTTTGCCTTTAATTGAAATTTTACCTTGTGTTTACCACAGTATTTCAAGAAATCAGTGCCAAAACTTCTATCCAACCAATAAGCCAGCCAGTCTTAAATTTTCAATTCATTGCATGAAATAAAAAGTATTTCAAATTCTGTCTTACTTTACTTGTCTTCTATCTTTTCTTTACTTGTCGTCTATACTTTTATTTATTTATCTTAAATAATAAATATTTGAAAAATATTTGTACTGATAAATTACAATTTTTTTTTAATTTTCACTATATGCAGATAAAATTTGAAAACAATCTCTTATTTAATATTAGTTTAGTTAAAACAACATGATTTTCTTATAATTCGAATCAATTTGATTTGTCCTAAATTGGTTGAAGTAATATTTAGAGGAATCTAAAGAACAAGTGGATCAATGAAGAAGTTAAGGAATAAAAATTAGCAAGAACACATAAGAATAGTTCATCCGAAATAAAAGAAATTCCCATCCGTAATTGCTCCATTACGACTTATTTACAGAAATTAGTAAGAATTTGTGTACATTCACATGATCAATCCAAAACTAAGATGTATATTTAGCATATTCATAATTCAGAATTTCGACTACCGATGTTCTATTTAAAAGTATTCCATTTGCCTATTTTTCGAATTTGCATTCTAGATGGTTTCAAGAACTAAGAAACAAACACAAAAACACAAACAAATACACTTTTGACTCTCATTCTATAACACCATTCTATTTAATGCAGATAAGCATTTTAATTTATTGCATTTAAATCAAAATTATGTTTGAAAAAATATTACAACGAGAAAATAAAGTTAATATCCTCTTATTTTGAAATACCTTTACTTCAAAATAAAATGATACATTATGGAAAAAAAAAAGTGTTTTCATTAAATTCATAATCAATCTATCAAGAAATTTGAAATTTCCATTTTTTTTCAGTTTCTTAAGCAAATTTCGCTTGTTTTATTTACCATACATCGAAATAAATTTTTCTTATAATAGTCAAAAATATAAAATTAAAAAATGATATTTAAAAAAGGAACTGTTTACTTTTGCAATTTAATTTCAGAGCTGCGTAATACGTAATTTAATTCTTACAATTTTACTCTGTAATATTTTATACTCTTTGTAACATTATTTAAAGTACAAATTAAAAATAAATTTAATTATGAATTTAAAAAAAAACATATAATTGAACTTAAGTTTTATATAATCATTTCACTTACACTCAAATGAAGAAATACGATAGAAATATTATAAAATAAATAATTGCCTGTTAATGTGAAGACGTAGAGTGATTAAATGGCACATCCCTATGTATTTTAAATAAAATAAAATTTCAACTGTATAAAAACGTATAATACATAATTGCAATCCTCTAAAACGCTTCCACTTTAAAATTCATTTAGCCGCAAGTTTTGTTGCGGAAATTCGTGTAATTCAAGTTTAGAATAAGTGAGTTAATCGTAGTGGTAATTAGTTATTTTATAAATGTATAAGTATGTTTATTAATTTCTTATTATCGAAAATGTTTGAACTTTCTATGTAGAAAAGAATACGGTAGTTTTATACCCTCTGTCATACCCGAATGACAGAAAAAGCACCAACACCGAGTTATTGGGAAATACACTTGAGTTGTTTACTTATTACTTCAATTAATCTTCTAAATGCTGAGGCATTATTCAGTTTACATATGATTTTCATTTGCATATATTTTTTGGAAGATATAAAAAAAGTTATATTCAAATCTCCGTTCAAAAGCTAATCGATATTTTATCCTCTTAAATGTTCATGTGTCTAAGAACTTTTTTTACATAAAAATTTAATAGAATTTTATATAATTGTAAACAATTAAAAGTTAGGATTTCTCTGAAAAAAATTAAAATGTTTTCTTCCATGAAAACTTTTTTTAGGTCTTCGACTTACGTCTGGTTCTCGTCTTAATGAAAACGTAATAGGTACAGAAGATGCCCCGGCTGTTGCACTCTTTAAAGAAGCTGGAGCCATCATTATTGCCACAACCAATGCTCCCGAAATGGGTTTGCATGTAGAAACTGTGAATCACTTACACGGAAGAACGTGCAATCCTTACGACACTACAAGAACATGTGGTGGGAGCAGTGGTATGCATAATAATACGTTAATCTTTCAAGTAATTTGAGTTAAATACTTAGGGAATTAAAATCAATACATTCGCTTTAAGGAAAGTGGAATGCTTTTTTTTTTTTTGTTGAGAATTTTTCGATAGTGAGTATGCGATGCTATTGTAACATTAATTAAGTGCTGTTTTTAATGACTAAATATCGAATAGATTTTTTCCAACTTCTGTTCCCTCTTAAAGATAATATTCTCAAAAAATACACTTTCCCTAAACATATTTTTAAAAAACGTATTATAAGTTAATTTAAAAATATCAAATTATAATATGTTTTTTAATATTGATCTTTCCATACAATTTTAATATATATATATATATATTTGTCATAAATTTATATTAATAATTCTTTCAATTTTAAAATTGTACCTAAAAATAAAATACCACTTCTTTCATTGGAGAGCCAGTACCTCAGATATCTTTCAGAAAATTATATATATTTTTTTGGTTATTGATGTTTTTAAACTCTCTAATTCAAGACCATTCCAATAATATAGTATGTTTGCTAAAATTCAAATTAGAAGCATGCTAATTTTAATTTTGAATAAAAAGACTGACACATTAGCTAATGTGTCCCACCCACTTTTGTTGATAAAAATGTAAACATTAGTCTTTTATACCTGAGGATAATTGCAAAATCTGACACTATTTAAATTATTTCTACTTAAAGAGTTGCATTATAACTGTAATTGTGTCTTGAAAGTTTGTATGTTATTTTCACGCGTAAATTTTGCTCATTTTTTTTTTACTGAACTTTCGATTGTGTATCAAATTATTTAATACTTTCTAGGTTGAACTTTATTCACTGTAAATTGAGTACTCTCTTTGTTCATTTCATAAAACTTAAAATATGCCGCGATCTCCATAAATGTTCAAAAAACGCAGATGAACCTTTTTCAAAGCAAGAAATGATAATGCTTGTTGTAGCTGTAAATTGAATCCTAATGTAAGTAGTATTGAAATGAATGTACTAATATTAAAATTCATGTGCAAAAGGAAGAAACTCTTGTGCCGAAGAAAGGAAATTTCCTGATTTAAATTAGAGTTTTTCTTCGTATAAAAAAGTATAGGTATTTCTAATGTCATAATGAATTTAAATATATTTTCATTTGTATTTATGAATTTTGTGAGATGTAAAAAGTGATCCCTTTGCATAGAATTTCAAGTTTTGAAAAGTTACCTTGGATTGACTATTTCTTTCATCTTAAAGTGTTTTGTTGTTCGAATCAACTTGAATTTTTCTCCTTCAGACTATCAAGAATGAATACAAATCGCTACCGTAAACATTGGATATGTAACTATATGCAATACATTCCATTGGAAGAGGTACTGATGCTGGACGAATGTTATGTGCCTCAACACCCTAAAAGATTTGCACCGTACAATTAGAGACACTTAAATTCTGCAAAGTTTATTTCTGAGGAAACAAAGAAAAATGTTGCTCAGAGTAAACTAAAGTAGTTAGAATAATAATCTAGTTGCTGGAACGTAGCAAACGCGCGGCTGCTAGTCTTTGAATGGTATGGTTTCTGCGACCAACATAAACTCTAGGAAAATAATAGATGTGGGTATTCTGTATAAGAATTGCATGTTTAGATATAAACTCTACCATAAAATGATTGTACGTGTAATTTAAAGATCCAGTAAGTTCGATGGAAGTTGAAGGTACTTCAAGAATATTTCCCCGTTCATTGATTTTGCATGATGCACTGTATACCACATATTTTGTGGATAGCAACTTCGAAGGATTTGCTGCTATGAAAAAGTAAAGCATCTTTGAAGATGAGTTTCATATTGAAAAACTGGAATGTATTCGACGCATAACGAAGAGCATAGGAACCAGGTTAAGTCATTTGAAAACCCAAATGAAAGGGAACTCTTTGTCTGACGTTAAGCGTTTATGTGTCAAAACCCATTTGACCGTGCACGAAATAGATAAATTACTATCATATTATGGGCTATACATATTAATATAGCCCATAATGTGATAGTAATCTAAATAGTATTCACGGTATGCGACAAACTATCTGGACCATTTTTCTGCACAAACTGCATACAGAAGAATATCTTAACATGCTTTATGCCCTCCTAGAGAAGAACAACGGAGTGGGTATAAAAATGCTGAAGCATCAAGAAAGACTTACATACATAAATACAATCTTCCTACTGTCTTAGAAACCATGCTTTCAATATTTAGAAACCTCTCATATTCTGATTTTTTTAAAAAGTGCTCTCATGGAAATATGTGGAACTCAAATGAAAGCATTCATTATGCTTTCCCCTGGGAACAAGTATGGTCACATGTTCCCAAGTCAACATTTGTACAAATGAGAACTCTTCCCTCCAGTGTGTATTTGTTGTACGCTTATTTGATAACGCATCCAAGCTGAGTATCCTTGAGAAGTTGGAAATAAAGCCAGGAGAATATACTGTGAAAGCTATGAAATGCCTCGATAGGGAAAAACTGTGGAAAGCAGTTAAGAAAAATAGGGGGAAAAAGGAAAAAAAGATGACAAAATTTTAAAAAAAGTATAGGTAATAAAACACTTATAGACCTGGAATTTTCAAATCAGGTAAGATTTTATATCAAAGTTTCCGTTTTCTTAACTGACTTTTTTTTAAATACTTGTACCTTATTTCCCTAAATCTGCAGCCTGTTTGCATCTGAAATATTTGCTACATATTCCTGTTAAGTAATTCTGTATACTGAAGTGAAAATTGCGTATTATTCTTAAGAACACTGGTTAGAGAGCAGATATCGTAACAAAAAATGTCAATTTCCCTATAAATTCATAGTGATATTCAGTAACAATTATTTGTTTTTTAAAGTTTATAATGAACTTTCAAAATATAAATTTAGTGTGAAGATATATGTCTATTTAATTTGAAAATAAAACTTTAATATTCTATGTCTAGTCGTTCCTGAGAAAAAGCTACTTCAAGATTCTCAATTCAATATAGTCGGTATAGGGGCACCAACTCTCTTTAAAACTTTTATAAAAAGAACAAAATAAAATGCCTGTTGAAACACAGAAAACTGAAACTCAATAATTAATTGGTATTTCTAATCCTCAAAACTCATATAATGTAGAGAGCTATAACTCGACAAACTCTCAATACTTTCTAACACTATTTTATTTACACTATTTACATTTTTAAATCATCTAACTGAGAACATAGAACATTCCATCGTTAATAGAAATAATTAGAATTTAAATACATTTAAACAAAGCAGGTAAATATAACCCCATTCACAATCGTCTGTGGCGCAAAGACAAATCTTCAAGGCAATTCATTTAATTGTAAAGACATTTTTTTACATATGAACCGCACGCCCTGACATCACATCAAAACAATTTTATCTTTCAAAACCAACGTCCTTGCCAAGTCGAATTATTTGAACTTTTTCATATGGCCTGCATTCTTTTACCCTTACCAATAATATAGCCCAAATACCAAGTTGCAATACGCATTTAGATAACTTAATTTTCAGATTGACTTCGTTGATTCGATACAAAACTTCCTCTAAATCAGAGGTATTAAACCTTTTAAACCTTGAGGAGCCCTATGAGCTTACCATTTTCTTGAAGGAACCTCTTGATCAAACAGAAGGAAAAATAGAATATCAAAGCTTTATTAAACTCAAATTTACAAAATTATTATAGCATATCTATTTTATCACAATAGAATATAAGAGAATGGATGGTAAGGTAGAAAATGTTTTTTTTTTTTGGGGGGGGGGGTCTAAAATATATTCTGTGAATAATAAACCAAAGCAACAATATTTTAAATCATAACAAATTAACAAGAAGGAAATTTTTAATGACTTGACTATGATAGTTCTTTATTGCAAAGTATTTTTATGCCTGGAATAATTTTTGAAATCTGCAGCGTAATTCATCTTCAGCTTCCAATTTGTTTCTGTTGTAGCGTAACAAAGAGAAAGATTTTTCTCATACATAGTTAGGTTAAAACATATGGCATTAGATGTTTCACAGCTCTTTTGGCAATTTCAGGATATTCTTTCGTGATGCCAAAAATGCATAGGGTCAACTTGACTAAATTTCAGTTTCAGTTGAGTATGGGTTTATATATCACTTTGTTGCTCTCTTTCTTTTAATGTGAATCCGGAGATGTCACAATCATGAGAATTATTTTAGATCTAAGATAATTCTTCTTTTTGAATGGGAAATTATTAAATAAATGTTTTTTTTTTTGGCAGATCTCAGAAATTTTGGACCAAACTAATTTTTACATTTTTATTCGAATTAGCGTTACCGTCTATTTAAATAATATGCAAATTAGAAAGGCATTCAATATTATCTTTAAAAATGCAATCTGCCCAAAATTTCAATTTTAAAAGTGTGGCGTCAATTTTACTTTACACCTGAAAAAAAGTGAAATAAGTGGGTGATTCTTCACCTGAGCCAAAGAATGGAGACTAATATGTGACCTAATGCGTCTCGATTAATATATTTGAAGCACGTGATTCTAAGGAAATTTAAGATTTCATTTTATATATAAAATATTTATTTATATTTATTTTTACAAATGAACTGCGTTTAAGAATTCAATCTTCTATAAAAATTAAAATTTTATTAAAATTTTGGCTGTGGTTGATTAAGCAAATATAGAGATTTAACCCTGTCAAAGTTCCTAGGAATTCTAAGGTTCCGCGGAGCCCAGTTTGAAGATCTCTGTACTAGGTGTTTTAAATGACTTTTCCAAACATTAGAAAAACCTGCCAGATTGTCAAAATATGCGACTGCATAGTTTTTAACTCCTTGTAATAATTCCGCCATTACCTTGCTAAAAATATAGCACATACTTAAGCCCAAACAGAAGTAGAAGGTGTTGATAACTTCCAAAACTGCTACAAAAGTGGGTCATTTTTAACTTCTGTTAATAAAGGGTATTTGTCAGAATCAGAATCATACTGCTAAATCTAATGCAGTTATATACAACGCCGTTTCGACTCAGCTCGTAGTTTTTTACTAAGTGTTTGGTGATGGATAATATTGGGTTTCGATATTCAATTTTCGACAATCAATATATAGTCGTGGTTCTTTCTGTTATGCCTTTACAAGTATCATTGATGAATTATGACATGATTTTCCAATTTCAACTATTTTGTTCTTAGTTTTATCTCAATTTTCGAAATTCCACTTTGTTTCCGATTTATTCTGTAGTAGATATTGATTTTCTTTGGAGGCATTCCAGTAAAGTACTTCAAAACATTAGTCTATATATTACCCATTTATCATTGTTAACAGGTTCATAATTTATGTACGGTTTATCACTGATTAGTTCAATGTCAGGTACAATTAAATTGGTTAAGCCTGGCTAGTTTGAAATACTTCAGAATATTTAATTAATATTTTTCGAAGAGCTTCGATTTGATTTTAAAAAAATTTAGCTTACATTTCATTTTGCGTAACTATATTCATAAAATTAAGAACATGAAGATCAGTATCAATGAAAGGAAAATTTAACTTTGAATCAGGAGGATCTATCATTTCATCTTGTTCAACTAAATTTTCTTCGTGAGATCAACTATAATAAGGGTTTAAGAAATTTATATGGTATACCCGTAATTATTTTCGCGATATATTAGCAAGGTAATTAGTATTTTTTTTACTTCCTACAGTTTCAAGTCGATGTCATTAAACACCTAATTCATTCGCTTTCAAGGGGTAAAAGATATTCCCCACGCAGTACTGTAGGATCGTATACTTCACGTATCCTTAGTCGTTGGATCCTTTGCAGGGCAACTAGCATCCACACGGACTGTGCGATGATGTTTACAGCACAACAGATCGTCAGAGTGGCGACCATTATTAGGGCTTTAATATCCGCTGTAGTAGAGTAAGAAGTACTACCAGAAGAATATGAAACAATCATCATAAGCATGAGAATGGCATCACGTCAACATCTCGAAGCACTGAGGTGCCATTGGGTCATCTCTTATTTACATAGCTGGTACTTTGGACAACTATAATAACATATGTCTCATAGTGAAGACCTTGTATGTACTCTATATTCCAAACCTTCGTGAAGTAAATTTTCATGAAAATAGCGCATTTTCTCTTATTTCCCATGGCATCCTAATCTTCCTCGATGCAGAGTGTATTCGACTGTTCGTGTCTGCACATTCTTCAGAGCTGTCACCGATTGAGATCATATAGTGATTTGTTGATGAGAAACAGGCCCTCAATTCCTCGTCAGCGTCCACCATTTATTAATTCTGGAATAGCTTCGAAGCCACTCCAATGATACACTCGTATCTGTTAACCAAGCTCAGCTGAACCCATTGCACAGCAACCTCATAGCTGTCATTCTCAATCTGTTTATCATGTTTTCGTTTAATTTATTGTACACAATGTTTACTAGTATGTATAATAAATGAGTTCCTCATATTTGCTTTTATTCTTAGAGTAGTAAGTTTAATGATGCTAACTTTAACCATATACAAACACATATATATTATATCGGATTCTAGCGCACTTTTCTCTTTAACTTCTGGAGCTATTTTACCACGTTGCTTGAAAAAAAGGACTTTGTCGTATGAAAAACCTTATTTTATGTAAACGAGTGAACTATGTTATACATAAAAAAGGATGGTGTATAGATGTGAAGAGATAGAGAAATCAGAGAGACTTACAGGAAAACTATATTGTTTCGATCAACTGTAAGGCTACATATAAAACGTGTCTTCATGACTCTGATTCAGTGACTAGAAGTTTATTTGAATCAAATGCAGTTGTTTGAATTCGATTTCTTAAAGTTATTAAGATAAGTAGAATTTTTCATTACATTTAGTTAAGAAGGTAACGCAATATTAACTGCTGCACAATATTAATTTATTTTGATTTTGCTTATTCAAAGCTTCAAAAAAGTGGTAAAGTTTTTTCCGCAGATTATTATTGTGTGACCATGTATGCTAGTGATAACAATAACATTTCTTCACAATGGCGTTCAACTTTTCTCTCCTCTGGGAATTTCGTCGGTAAAATTTCCCAAAGCTACAGAATATGTGATAGAATTTCTGAACACTATAAAAGATAACTTCAAGTTGTTTAATATTCTTTCGTTATTATATAGTACATATTTGAGAAGTCCTATTACTTGGAGAGCCAAATGCTAGTATTAGATTATACTGGTCATTCAGTGCAAGGAACAACGATAAGAGGTATGGAATTAAAGCAATCTTTAAAAGGTTCAATTATCAGGTCATACAGGAAACGCATCCATTGAGTTCTGCGAGAGAATATATTTTCGCAAAGACCAAACTGAAATTTGAAGATCATTTTGAAGTCCGTCAAGTACCCAAGAACAATTCCGTCATTTGGAAAAATAATCATGAAATAATTGTCAACATAGATTAGATATGTATTTATCATCCAACAGGTACGAAAACATATACCAATTTCAAATTTCATGGCGTTACAAGCAATTTCAATGAATGTCGACAAAATAGCTTAAGCTTACTATTGTAGGTCATTCTACTATAGAAAGAAATAAGTAGCTCCTAGAAGTGAGCACCGTCCATCATCGAACCGTCAAGAGCACGGTACTCCACCGCTAAAGAAATGTATGTGTGCTTATGTATGTAAGAAAGGGAGAGAGAGAGTCAAATGCATTCTTCCAAATCTACAACGATTCCATGTTCAAAGAGGTGTTTGCATGCAATATGTATCGCACATTTAGTAACCCTCGCACGACCGCTCCAAATCACCTCCATCTTATGATAAAGAACCTAAAATGAGGCACTAAGTCGTCGACTCTATGAGATATCCATTATACCAGATGCAAAATAGTCCACGGACTTTTTATTGAAAATTTCCTAGAGCGAATATGAAGTAATTAAAGTTTTTTTTTTTATCTTTTCTTTCCAGTATCAAAGGGACACCCAGATTCAGAAACACCGATAGATATCTAAGGTCGTGTTAAGTTTTATTCTCTTTTTTCCTCCTCTTAAGACAATCATGAAATTTCGCACTCTGAAAATTTGAAGTAATACATTTTAAATAATATTATTATTCGAATTCTTACAAACTGCACAATTGGTGATCTTTTCAAATCACTGGAAAGTAAGAACTCAAATTTATGTCAAAACCCTTAGAAACATTTGTTCACATTTACAATTTCTCGTTCACTGTGGCTTGTACTTTAAGTGAGAATTTCTTGATATATTTGCTTATAGTGTAAAAATGTGCCTATTGTAATACGTATTTCGTCTGGTTAATTATGCGGTGTAGACATGAAACGAGCGTAACTACTTGTACCGCATAAATGATCGCATATATAGTGTTTTCTGACAAGATCTGATGCATTATGAAGAATCAATCTATACATACATTTGATGTACAGTGATAATAATGTAACTACTATCATTATTTATTTGCAAATTACTAGAAGCATAACTTGAATTTACAAAGCCAACGCTCTGAACAAGTAGTTTCATTGGATCATACTGATGAAGATGAAAAAATCCAAAGTTTTCGTGTGTGTCTGGCAACAGCTACAAGAGTTACAGGAACTTTTCCCTTAAGAAGAAATTATGAAAAACACTAGAATGTAAGACGTGGAAAAATTTAGAAGTATAAAATTAATAATACGAAGATAGGTTTAAGATTAACGAGATATTACGGAAAGAATCAACTGAGCGAAACAATAATGAGAGAATTAAACTAGTGAATCACATATAAAAATCAATTTCTGATAATTACGTACATTTTAGAAGTAATTCAGCTCAGTACCGAGAATTAAGGTTTGTTAAGTTAGCAAATTTGGCAATTCCTTGAAATAACATTCTAATATTAATACATAAATAAGTCTTTTGGATGCATCAATAAATTACGATTCCTGTACAAACAGTGGTTTAACGGGTTCTCAAGCATATTTCATTTTAACTAACCTCTAGTCTGGGGTATGAGAACTTCACTTAGTGAAAGAACCATATATATGTAAAGGAACTTAACTATATGAGAAATTATAAATGAACAGGAGTGAGGTAATAGAAGAGATTGTGTGCCATAACGTCCCCTCTGATGTCATAGTGTTTCACCTTGATACTGAGCTGCCTTTTTACTGCACTGGTCGCAAAAAGACGAATTCGAAAGATGTTATATTGAAGCTTTGTTGAAATGGTGGATTTAAGAACTTGTGTGCTCAAGAAATATATATAACCAACTTCGATGGATGTTTTAGAAGAGAAAGAAATAAGAGTCGATTAAGGCACCTAACTGGACCATTTTCACAGGGCAAACCTATTGTGATATTATGAAGAGGAATATTTTCTTCGGCATATAAGTGTGCACTTCGTCAGAGGTGAATAATGTTCAACTATCGGGGATCAGATAACACGGATTTACAAATTCCCCTTTCTGAACGTGCAATTTTTTTATTACTTCAGAAGTAGATTTTAATATTGTCGGGTATAACTAAACGAACCTGTTGAAAGAGTCAGTGACTGTTAAAATATGTTTGTAATTTTTGTTAGATATTGCTAAGGAACTAAGATGATCAACATGATAAGTATTGAGAGGAATATCATCTATAGAAAAAGGTTGGAGAAAACCTTTTTGTATTCCAGATTTTTTTTAAAGACACGTTAGACTGTTAGAAATACATATTTCCATTTTAGATTTCGTTTGTGGAATAAAATAATTATTAATTTAATAATGTTCAAGTGTTTTTTTAACCAAAAATGTCCTTTCTCTTGAGCATTTTGGATGATATGGTGTTGCATTTCGTCGGATGCAACGAGTATTTCTGCAGCATTAATCAATTTGTATCGGATATTTTTAACACAATAATTATCGTAAGAATGTCCATTTTGAAGAAGATACTTTATAGCTAGAATATGTGGATTGCGTTCTTAAGCTTTCTTGAGTTTTTGCACAATAGAATCAATAAATTGATTAGTTAAGGCTTGAAATCTGCTTAAAATGTCAACATGGGCCATTTGTGAGCTGGCACGATGCAAAAACGTGTAATCATAGTTCTGCGATGCAAATGCCGAACGCGCATTTCGCGAATGTAAATCGTTCTTGTATATAAGTTTGGTTTTTCTGTGCAATAGGTCACAATTTTGAAAGGCATTAATAAAACGTAAACTTTAAGCTAAGTCCTTCTGAATTGTAGATATTTTCAGTTCGTAGCTACAATATTTTTTTTCGGTTTCGGATATTTTTTATACATGTAATATGTTAGATTAACAGATCAGCCTTGACGAGATCGTTGGTACAAGATAGCTCCAAGGTCATCAATTGTTGTTTAAAGGTGTATTTTATTTTCACAATTTTGTCGATATATATCTGAGGCCGGTTTCTGATTTATGAAACATTTTACCTCGTTAAAGGAAGCTTCCTATTTAACATCAAAACAGAAGAGAGAATCTTTATGAACGAGGTTACTGAGTGACCTCGTTCGAAAATTACAGAAACAGAGTAAGCAAGGATAAATTTAGAAAAACAGCACATGAAAGACCTAAGAAACGTGGAACATCTTATGTAGTTTTAGGCTCTGGATCCCAAACCAATCTCAAGCCAGTTTCTTTTATTATTCAAATGCGTTGACTGAATGTGTGTACCTATTAAATAGCATACCACTGCATATTATCACAAGAAATTTAAAAGGTCATTACATGCGAATTATAGCATTCCCACGATTTAGGTAAATTGTCAAATCTTTAAATCAACAAGTAGCATCTTCTTCAGTTCACGTCTATTATAACTCATTTCTACTATTTTCAGGAGGAGAGAGTGCTTTGATTGCTGCAGGTGGATCTGTTCTTGGATTGGGCAACGATTTACTTGGAAGTGTCAGAATTCCAGCCCATTATACAGGAATATTTGCTCATAAGCCCTCGCAAGGTAAGAAAAGAAAACTTGATCAGTGTAGGAACTTTGCCCATTTAATGTGAGATATACATATATGCGGTCCAATAATGAAAATTCAGTGTCAAAAGGCCCCAAAAGTAGCTACAATAATAGTATGATGGCAATAATTATTAACTAAAACTGTTAATAATTAAATTTAATTAAAAAGTTAATAATTATAAACTTAAATTTTTTGTCAGTTTATCTGTTCTCATTAATTTACATGATTTATCTCTTCCAATTCATTGAGAAAAAAAATTAATCGTAAACTTTAATTTTAATATGTAAATAAAAATTTGAACTGTAGGTGATTATTAGAAATTATTTAGATTGTATTTCATTTATTTTTCATTTTTCGAAAGGCTTATAGAAGGTTTGAACAAAGTAAATATAATTATATTTCGAGTTCTGGTAAATAGACGATTGATAAGTAAGACAAATAGAATCATAAACAAATGAAATTCTTTATGATTAACAAAATGATAAAATAATTTAAGTTATATTTGATTTAAAGATTTTAATTTTTACAGCTAAAAAGTTTCCTTTTCCCCATATTCTTAGGATTAGTATCAAATTTAGGTTCCGTTCCTCCTGATAGAGTTGATCCCTCAGAAAAGTCTCCTTATACTGAAGTTTACAAAATATTAGTCACAGGACCTATGTGTAGGTACGCAGAAGACCTAATTGTTAGCATGAGGATTCTAACAACCCGGAATGACATACGAGAAACTTTTGGCAAGGAGGTAATTCTTTTGCTTAAAATTTATTTTCTTGTTTCAGTTGATTGAGGGAATGATTTTTGTTATTCCTAAGTATGTCTTTAATTGAACGCTGTTCGCATACATCAAACATCACTGATTGCTTACAATTTTGCTCTTTGTACCTTGAGTGCTTAGTGTGTCAATTGAGTTTTACAAAGTAAATTTAAATTTGTCTAGATACATATATCAAGCAAAATATTTTTGTCAATATATCCTTAGGCTTAGTGAACTATATATTATTGCTGTTTCAAAAAATGAACTTTATATTTCCTATTTACTGGTAATAAGTTTTAATCAATCCATTGGAAAGAAAGCGTATAAAATAAGTAAAAACATTGAGATTTGAACATACGGTAACGAACGAAAATTTTTCGAAAAATCAAATACTTACACTGCGGAAATTTTACGAAGCATTGATGGGAGTCTGTCATGTGTTCCGTTTATGCAAGTTGTTACCTGTATTAAAACGCATTAATTTAAATGAGTTTGAACACATAATTGAAATGCTGTTTACCTTTCAAGATTCAAAAGCTTAAAAAATTATTTAGAATTAAGGGTCCCAATGAGTGGTGCTCGCTAAGTATATGACTGTTGTTGTTGAAAATACTTTTTAATACCGTGATAGATAATCTGTTAAGTGTTCTTAATGGAGGATTGGTGTTATTTTGCAATAACAACGATGTGAAAGATCCCATTAATTTTTAAGCAGTTTACAAATAATTTTTACATAGATAAATAATTTATTTTTTAACACTACAGAAAAATATATGGAAAAAAATATTGATACTGATCATGTGAAAAAAAAGAAAAATACCGCTTCTCCGAAAATAATCTGCAATACATGTTTGACATATTATTGCATCACAAAACTGTATGCTTTTTTAAAAAAAGCCAGGAAAATTTCAAACCATATAAAAGTCAGAGGCGATTAGTAATTCCAATAAATTAAATTGCAAATCAGTCCTTATATATATTACATAGGAATGGAAAATGAAATGTAATGCTTAGTTTAATAATGAAAAGAATTATATATTTAAAAATGTTTAAGAATTGTTACTTTAAGTGAGAAAACGCTGTATAGTGTTTAGCTACCAGCCAATCTATGCTTTTTCAAGTATTTTCATGACTTAAAATAAACCATTAATGGGTACTAAACGTGAGTAAACATTATTTCTAAATTTAATTTCTTTATGTTCTATATTTACTCTGAATTCTTTGTATTAGTTATGTGTAATATTAACACACAGTGGAATATTACACTTGGAAAATTTTGATTTTTCTCTAAGTTTTTATCTTTCGTTTTTCATTTTTTAGATTTTGGTTTGAATTTTTATTTTTTTGGGTGGGGAGGAAGGCTTTTTGTGTATTTTTCTTTTTAAATTTAATTCATTGGTTTTTAATTTCCAGAATTTCCTTTCGATTTATATATTTATTAGAACGATATAGCCCACTGTGATGGATTTGGAAATCATTTAAGGAGAAAAAGTAGTCAATCTCTGGCTAATTTAATTTATTTGCTGTACATATAAGCAAACTATTACAGATTCACATGTTATGAAAAAAATATAACAAGAAACAGCAACGGGAGACGTTTTACGATCTTCAGCATCCGAATCACTTCACACAACTCGCTTAAAAGACTTATAGATTTCCCTCGAGTGTTATCTCCATTCGAAAGAAATCGTATAAGTCTTCGTCTCATGGCACCATTCAGCAATTGCCTACCAAAAAATAATAAATATTACCACTGGTTAAGACAAATTTCAATGATATATTTTGTTGATGGAGACAATTAGGCCTGTAATTCTAGAATAAACCAGCGAAACAGTCTAAATCTGTTATAACATTCAATAGATTATTTATCGTTTTTATTTTTTCAAAACATTTTACGGTTTTCAAAATTTTCAAATTTAATATTTTTTTTATTTTGTTAATTTTTCTACTACTTCTGATTTATAGTTATACATTTATTTTTGTCACAATGCACAATTCTTATGTATTCACACAACTGCATTGCTAAGTAGATATTTATGACAAATAAATTTTAAAAAAATAATGAATTTTTGATGGACGGTCAGTAAGTGTAGTAAAATATTAAATACCTTAAAAATGTATGTGCTGTAAAAACAAGGATTGTAATGTTATTTATTTATTTTTTAGAATATTCTGATTTTTCTTTTCTGCAAATAGTTCAGTTATTGGTAAATCAACATTTTATAAGGTTATGATTTATTTTCCTCCGTGATTTTTTGATGTACATTTAAAAATAAAAATTTAAATTTAAACTAGTTATTTCACAATTGCCACAAATAATAGACTTAGGATGTAGTGAAGATCTATTTTTCATAGTAGAACAATGATTGACTAAAAGAATGGTTAATTACTCCCAATTTAGAATTATTCAAGTTTTGTCTTCTTTTAGAGGGTGTCCTAAAATAGACTTATAGTAATGATATGGAGAATTTTATTGATGAAATCCACTGAACTACAACCTAAACCATGCAGAATTTCTGTATGTTTTATTTGTATGTTTTTAAAATTCCTGTTTGTTTTGTTAATTTTTGCAGAACAAAGCTTAACACTTTTATTAATTTCCATCACGGTTTTTTTCCGGTGAAGATAAAATTGATTTTATAGTAAAAACATTTTTACCATAAACAAAAATATTTTTAATTTTCTCTCGTCCAAATATATACGGATAAGTGTAAATAAATAATTACATTTAAAGTACATTCAGATATTAAAATTCAAAACCAATAATTAAGCATGATATATAATATTACTCATAAATTATTTAACACATTTTTAATAAACAGTTGAATATCCCTTCATTTATCCTGCTATAAATAGCATAGAATTCTTTGTAATGCACTGGACATAATCAATTAAAAATCATTTTTTTTATTTAAGAAAAATTTAGAAATAATTTCCAGAGTTTGCGGTACCATTTAGAGCAGTAAATGAGAGCATTTACGATTCTTATTTTAATTCAGAGATTTTCATTGCTTCTTATATAATAACTGTTAGATAGAGTAAGAAAAAAAAAGGCATAGAAAAAATATTTAGATTTAAAAAAAAAATCCCAATGCAATCTGAAAAACTAATTAAAATGCTTCAATCCACATCATAAACTTTTGTCAGCACGTCGTTATCAATTATCTCCCTTCATCTTTATTTCAATCTGTTTCATTTATAAAAAAAACTTTCTCTATAATTCAATTCATTTCACTTCTATCTTCATCTGATTTACCTAATCACGCTTCATTTTGGTTGGGAAGAAATTGTAATTCATGCAATTCTAGTTACTTAAAACTCCCTCAGATTAGTGAAGATTCATAAACAAAAAGCACAAAATCACAAATGTACCTAAAATTAAGTACACGACTAACGAAGGTAAATTCGGTTACTGATAATTAATTACTCTTACGAAATTATTTATTTAAATGAGCGTAATTTTCTTCGCAGAAACAGATACATATTTGTACAGATATTATAAATTTAAAATATAACTTCAACTGCATTTTCTTTTAAAAGAGTGAAGACTGTTGAAACTAGTTATAAATAAGCTCGTTCTTTATAGTATGTGATACCTCTTTTTCCTTAATTGAGATAAACTATCTCAGTAAATGTATGTATTCCACAAATATACGTGTTTCGAGAATTAAATAGGTAATAATTTTTTTGTCGAATAGTAAAAATGTTTTTTTATATTTCAAAATATGCTTCCATAAAATGACACAGCTGGATTTAGAAGCTGCCATAGTTTTTCCAAAGGAATCAAAAACTGTTTTGTACTTTATCAACCTGTCTTGAATGATTCTCCTTTCTGATTTTTGTCTTTTGTTATCGGTTTTAAAAAGACATGAAACGACTTCATATTATTTGAATAAACAACTGAAGTGGGCGTCGGCTAGTAAACGATGTATTCAAAATAAAAAGGGAAATCACTTAAAAATGAGAAACGGAAATATATCATATATATCTCTGTTAAGAATTAATCAATAAACAAAGGGAAAAAAAGAAAAAAAATGGTAACAATTTTAAAAACAGAATATAAAATAGAGATGAAAGGCAGATTAATTATATGTGATTTCTTCAGTAAGACTTTGGTTTACGCCCTTCGAATTAGTGTAGAATTAGTGTAGAAATGTCTACACTTAACTTCGAATTGGTGCTGACACACACACACACACACACACA